>CM076582.1:1573155799-1573542329 GCA_034641835.2 Pinus albicaulis
TTGGAGTATTGGTCATGTTGGTAAAAATAGATGGACCTATATTTTTGGACCTATAGGTCGAAGTCTATTTTTAGACTGCCTATCCTAAAAATAGGGAAGTCAAATATTATTTACCCTTAATAATATTTGGACTCTAAACTTCATTTTACTCTCTTGGAGCACTCCAGTTCGAGCTACAGAAGTGGCTCATGCATCTGACAGAGGAATTATGCTATTCCTAAGGGTTTGGTGAGCTCATGCATGGTTGACTTCAATTAGGACTTCAGTGGCAGAAGTTTGGTGGAGTTGATGAGACATTTGGTGGAGTTGTGTTCGGTTTAACTTAGTTGAACTAGTTGAGATTAGTTTAACTAGCTAATCAACTAGTAATGAGTGGAGTGAATTAAATATTATTTAATTCACTAATTAATAACTCATTATTCAACTCAAGAACACATCAGTTCACTACAGTGCATGGACAGTTCAGTGGAGACCAGTGGAAGACGTAGATGAAAGGGTGAGTTTGCTATTAGTTGCGACAGCAGTTGTGCATGAGATTTGCACAAGCATTGGAGGAGATTGCCAATGATGATTGCACAGTTGGAGCCAGTGAGATTCAAACTTGGATCTCTCATTAGACCAGCCTTGATTGCGCAATAGAGGCAGACAATTAGTGGATGAGTTTTGAACCTGTGACTTGTTCAAAACCAAGCTAGTTTGTGTGTAACTTTTGGAGACAGTACTGAGTACTTGTGAGGAGTATTGTACTGAGATTGTTACATGTTTCTCTTCTATTATAATATACAAATAGCTGGGGGTTTTCAGCTATAAGCTTTCCCCATTACATATTGTGTTTATGTGCGCATGTGACTGTTTCTATTTCCACAAATTGATGATTGATTGTAGAAGAGATTATGTGTTGCATATGAATTCGAATTAGTATGTGATCAGGATAATCTCGGTGGATAAATCTTCATTATTCAGCAAATTTCTACATGGTATCGGAGCGAATCAATCATCGAGATCTATTGCAGTGATTACAATATTATTTCGGTAGACAGAGTCTGTAACGGGCCAGGTAGCCTCTGGATCCATCCTTTCTCTGAAAGGTGATATATCCAGTAAATGCCCTTACAGTCGATCTCTGTGCTAGAAATAATTTGTTCTCACAGATCCAGAAGAAGTTGAAGTATTTGAGTTTGGAATTCGAATTTTGCAGCAGTTTGTTTTCTTGGTGCCGAAGTTGAAAATGTCTTTCAACGGTTTGCGACTCGAATATGCTCTTGAAGGCAGTTCGAATTATGTTGCATGGAAAGATCGGATGGAGGCAGTATTAGAAGATAATGGACTGAAGGAGTTCGTAGATACGGATGTCCAAAAGCCCACTGATCCTGCTGAAGTCGAGGCTTGGAAAAAGAAGATGGCGAAATGTCGAAGGATTTTGTTGGAGGGCGTGAAGGATCACATTGTATCCAGCCTGCATGGAAAAGCTTCTCCATACTTGATGTGGAAAGTGTTGACAGATCTATTCCAGAGCAAGAGCGACCAGAGGAAGTTGGCGCTCAAGGATAAACTCAGAAACATTAAGATGGAGAAAGGTGACAGTATCGCCAAGTACCTCACGAAGTTCACTCAATGCAGAGATGAGCTGGGAAGTGTGGGGGTGACTGTCGAAGAAGAGGATATGGTAGACCTGGCTCTCCTTGGTCTTCCGAAAAGTTGGCATGCATATCAAGATAGTGTCAATGGTCGAGAGAAGTTGCCGGGATGGGAGCGAATTTGACTCGGGATCTTCACCAAAAAGGCATCCGATGAAGTCACAATACTTGGTCACAAAAGCAAAGAAGGGGAAGAGCAAGAAGGCTTCTCAGTCTGGTGCGAAAGGCAAGAAGAAAGACATGTCCAAGGTGAAGTGTTTTCATTGTCACCAGCACGGACACTATGCCACAAATTGTCCGCAGAAGAACAAAAATAAGAAGGTTGCTGGATCTGCAGCGGGAGAGGCATTGGCTTCTCAATTCGAACTGGATTTTTCACTGATCGCATGCTTGGTTTCAAGTGTGATGGGATCAGTATGGTTCTTGGACAGTGGTGCGTCATTTCACATGACCAGAGATCGAGATCTGTTTTCAGATCTGGAGGAAAAATATCTTGGAGTGCACATCGAGATGGGCGATGATGGTAGATACAGTGCGACTGGTATCGGTACCATTTCCTTTGAGAGGGAGTCTGGTAAACCTTTCATATTGAAGGAAGTTTTGCATGTTCCAGGATTGATGAAGAACTTGATCTCTGTGGCGATGTTGGAAGACAAGGGGTATGATGTGGTCTTCAGTGAAGGAAAAGCCTTCCTGCGTAGTAAGACTACTGGTGAGACCCGGAAGATAGGGGTTCGAGTCAAGAACCTTTATCAGTTGCAAGTAGATGGCTGCGCAGCAATGGCATGCAAGGCAGGAGAAGTGGTGAGCCGGGATGATGAGGGCGAACTGTGGCACAGGAGATTGGGCCACCACCATGAGCTGAAGATAATGCGCAGATTACCGGGCTTCCTAAGGGCACTTGCGCAGTCGATCGCGGCAAGGGGTGTACTTTAGGGAAGTATGTGAAAGCCACCTTTCACAAGAAGGAGAGAATGCACACACGCATCCTTTGAGAGAGTACACATGCATTTGCATCCTTTCTTCAGAGCTTCTGTCAGTGCTAAACACAAGTACTATGTGATCTTTGTTGATGATTTCTCTCGGAAGTGCTGGATCGTCTTCATGCAGAAGAAGAGAGAGACATATTCAAAGTTCTGTGAATTCAAGGCGTTGGTTGAGAAGGAATCGGGGAAGCATGTGAAGGCTCTTAGGAGCGACATTGGTGGTGAATTCATCTCTACTGAATTCAAGGAATTTTGCATCGCAGAAGGGATTCGGAGAGAGCTCATCGCACCCCATAACCCATAGCAGAACGGGGTGGTTGAGCGGAAGAACAGAACGATCGTGGGTGCTGCACGGGCGATGTTGCATGATCAGGGCCTACCCCTTCACTTGTGGGTTGAGGCATGCAATACAGTAGTGTATGTGCAGAACCGTTGTCCTCACAAGGTTCTTGGCATGAGTACACCGGAGGAGGCTTATTCTGGCAAGAGGCCTGACATTTCCCATTTGCGGATTTTTGGTTCTCCTATCTACATGCATGTGACGAAGGATGCCAGAAAGAAGCTGGATCCGACCGCAGAGGTTGGAATATTTGTGGGGTACACTGATACACCTCACAACTATCGAGTGTATTTTCCAGACAGTCGCAAGACTGTTGTGCGACGGGATATCAAATTTCAGGAGGAGAAAGCCATGCAGTGTTCGCTTGAGAGGGAGCCACACTTGCATGCAGATGAGGAGCTGTTAGTTCCTAAGGAGGAGCTTCCGGATGTGGATCATCCACAAGAGGAATTTCATGAGGTGGAAGAGACCACTCATGCAGCGCCAACCATCAGAGGGCGCAAGCGCACTACAGAAGCTGAGCGACTGGCTCGAGATGCAGAGAAGGTTGTAGGACCACCTAAAGCACAGTGCAGACAGAGACAGTCACTGGATCGGTACACTGGATACATGGCTCTTATGATTCAATGTGTCATGATGGAGCCATCCTATTTTGAGGAATCTGTGGAGGAACCCACATGGGTAGATGCCATGATCGAAGAATATGATTCGATTGTCAGAAAAAGTGCATGGGAGATTGTCCCAAGACCGGAGGGGAAATCAGTGGTGGGTTCGCGATGGATCTACAAAGTGAAGCAGGCGGCTGACGGGAGTGTGGAGAAGTACAAGGCGAGATTTGTCGCCCGTGGCTTCTCACAAATCGAGGGGATCGATTATGAGGAGACCTTTGCACCTGTCGCAAGGTACTCTTCCATACGGACGATCCTTGCTCTCTCAGCGCAGATGGGGTGGCACATTCATCAGATGGATGTGAAGACTGCGTTCCTCAATGGAGTTATTGAGGAGGAGGTATACATAGAGCAGCCTGAAGGTTTTGAGATCTTCAGCAGTGAGTCGCATGTGTGCCGACTCAAGAGAGCACTGTACGGGCTGAAGCAAGCACCTCGTGCTTGGTACACTCGGATAGACAGCTACTTCACCGGGCTTGGATTCTCCAAGAGTGAGGCGGATCCTAACCTGTACCAGATTGTGGTGGAGGGGAAGCTGTTGATCATCGTACCGTATGTAGATGATCTGATTTTGACTAGCGATGAGCAGTTGATACTTTCATGCAAGGAGGATCTTGCACGAGAGTTTGAGATGAAGGACTTGGGCATCCTTCATTATTTCCTGGGATTGGAGATTTGGCAGCGCAGCGGAGGACTGTTTGTTTCTCAGGGCAAGTATGCCTGGGAGATTCTGCAGAGGTTCAACATGCAAGGCTGCAAGCCTGTTGACACTCCTCTTCCTGGTGGTTGGAGGAAGGAGGATGCTACTTCAGCGGAGGTAGTGGATGCCACTGTCTATCGACAGTTGGTGGGGTCGCTTATGTATCCGGTCAATACACGACCCGATATATGCTATGCAGTTAACCAGCTTTCGCAAGCTATGGTTAAGCCTACCAAGCTCTTTTGGAAGGCAGGCAAGCATGTATTGCGCTATATTAGAGGCACATTGGGATATGGTCTATGGTACAGACAGGAGGATGGAGCGAAGCTTTCTAGCTTCACTGATGCAGATTGGGCAGGGAGCCCAACGGACCGGAAGAGCACATCTGGAGGAGTTTTCAGCATTGGGTCGACAGCAGTTTCCTGGTACAGCAGGAAGCAGAGATCCGTGGCACTCAGTTCAGCAGAGGCCGAGTACATGGCAACTAGCTTGGCTGCATGCGAGGCTATTTGGATGAGGAAGATCCTCGCAGGTTTGTTCAGGTTGCATTTGGAGCCTACAGTGATCTACTGTGATAACCAGAGTTGCATTAAACTCTCGGCTAATCCAATATTTCATGATAGATCCAAACACATCTACATCAGGTACCATCATATCAGAGATTGTGTTCAGCGGAGAATCATGATGCTTTCATATGTTCCCACGGAGGATCAGGATGCCGACATCCTGACGAAGGCGCTCACCAGGAGCAAGTTCGAATTCCACAGAGGCAAGATAGGGGTTGCAGATAATCCATATCTTGCTGAGAGGGAGTGTTGAAAATTCAGCAAGATGATGGAGCTTAGTGAAATGAAGTCGCCTTCACTAAGTGGGCCCGCAGGTTATTTTTGGCGCAAAGTCTATTTTTAGACTATGTCTATTTTTAGACATATGGAGCATGGTCTGGGAGTTGCAGTATGCTATTCTTGGAGTATTGGTCATGTTGGTAAAAATAGATGGACCTCTATTTTTAGACATTTAGGTCAAAGTCTATTTTTAGACTGCCTATCCTAAAAATAGGGAAGTCAAATATTATTTACCCTTAATAATATTTGGACTCTAAACTTCAGTTTACTCTCTTGGAGCACTTCAGTTTGACCCCCAGAGGTGGGGCATGCAGCTGCCAGAAGGAATTACGCTTTTCCTATGGGTTAGGTGAGCTCATGCATGGTTGACTTCAGTTAGGACTTCAGTGGCAGAAGTTTGGTGGAGTTGATGAGACAGTTGGTGGAGTTGTGTTCGGTTTAACTTAGTTGAACTAGTTGAGATTAGTTTAACTAGCTAATCAACTAGTAATGAGGGGAGTGAATTAAATATTATTTAATCTACCAACAGGACTTAATATTCAACCTGGAAACACACATCAAGCCACTACAACAGCATGGATTACTCAAAGGAGACAAGTAAAAAAGGGGATGAAAAGGTTGAGAGAAATACTGGCCAGGACATTAGCTGTGCATGAGATTTGCACCACACTGGAGGAAATTTCCCAATAGATTGTGACCGTCAAGCCAAGGAGATTCGAACTTGGATCTCTCATTACACCAACTTGGATTGCGCAATAGAGGCAGGCAAATAGTGGATGAGTTTTGAACTCGTGACTTGTTCAAAACTGAGCTAGTTTGTGTGTAACTTTTGGAGACAGTACTGAGTACTTGTGAGGAGTATTGTACTGAGATTGTTACATGTTCTCTTCTATTATAATATACAAAATAGCTGGGGGTTTTCAGCTATAAGCTTTCCCCACTACATATTGTGTTTATGTGCGCATGCGACTGTTTCTATTTCCGCAAATTGTTGATCAATTGTAGAAGAGGTTATGTGTTGCATATGAAATTGAATTAGTATGTGATCGTGATAATATCAAAGGGGATAAATACACTATTCAAAAAATTTCATGTTTCATCGAGGTTGAAAGCCCTAGGTTGAAATGAGAAAATAAAGGGAGTTAAGCCTTTGGCAGTTGTAGCCGTAATTATAGGAGCCTCGTAGGTTGCACGAGGTGTCTGCAGAAAAATAGTGGTGAGAGAGATTTGGAGCTTGCCTTTGCATCACAACAATAATAAGATGTGGTTTTCTCCCTTTATGGGTTTCCACTTATATCTGGTGTTTCTGTGCATGATGTTTATGTGTTGATCTGATTTATATCGTCTGCTTAATACCTGCTTCTCTCATATTAAGTCTGTTGTTATATTATATTAATACTTGCTGCTCAAATTCTAAGATTACTCACATATTAAGCTGGACATGAAATGAAGGTGTAAATAAGGTTTAATAAAAAGTTTAAAAGACTATGAATGTGTTAAACTGATTCACCCCCCTCTCTCAGTTTAACTAAGAGTTCAACATTTATATATGGATTTGTAATTTATATAATATAAATAATATTATTAAGAACGAGGATAGATCCATTTTAACTAAGGATCCAAGGATGAGAGCAACCAAAGTGACTCACAATGATAGAGGAAATACCACACATTATTATTTTAATTTTTTCATTATTGTATTTTCTTTGACATGATTGATTCAAAAATAGGTTTAATATTTATAACCAACTGAGTTTTTAAAATTTAGATACTTTCTTAAATACAATAAGATGGGATCAAATTTAAGAGATAGAGGGGGGTGGGGGATAGTGAAAGCTAGAGAGTAGAGATAGAAAGAGAGAGAAATAGTGATGGGGGGAGAGAGAGGGGGGAGGTGGTAGAGATAAGGAGAGAGAGGTAGTAAGAGTGATAGGAGGGGAGAGAGAGAGAGAGAGGGAGAGAGAGAGAGAGAGAGAGAGAGATGGATTTGGAGGGGGAGAGAGAGGGAGTAAATAACAAAGAAATAAATAGATAGAGGTGGAGAGAGAGAGAGGGATTGATAAGGGAGATATGGAGAGAGAGTGAGGGAGAGAGTAAAGGGAGGAAGAGAGAAGAGAGAGATAGGAGAGAAGGGGATGAGAGAGAGGAGAGAGAGAGAGAGAGAGAGAGAGAGAGAATGATGGGGGAAGAGACAGAGGGAGGTGGGAGAGAAAGGGAGAGAGAGGGGGGGCGGAGACAGATGGAGTTGGAGGGTGAGAGAGAGGGAGGGATGGAATAAGAAATACATAGAGAGATAAAGGTGTAAAGAGAGAGGGATTGACAAGGGAGATATGGATAGAGAGTGAGGGAGAAAGGAGAGTAGGAGGGAAGAGAGGGAGGGAGAGAAGAGGAGGAGAGGAGAGATAAGGGAAAGAGAGAGAGGGAGAGAGGGAGAGGGAGAGGGAGGGAGAGATAGAGATAGATATATATGGAGAAATAATGTGTATGTCTAGGGATTCAGATAGAGAGAAAAAGAAGGAGATACAAAGGGATATAGATATATTATTAGAGCGGGGACAGAGGGAGGAAGAGAGATGGAGGGAGGAAGAAAGATAGATATGGGGAGAGAGAACATGTATATTTTAGTAGGTGAGATAGAGAGATAAAGGATAGATGGAGGAGATATTGATATATATGTCAAGGCGATAGAAAGGGAAAAGGAGAGAAACATAGAGAGGGAGAGCGAGAGAGAAAGAGAGAGGGACTGGGCTAGAGAGATTGGGGAGAGAGGGAGGGAGAGGGAGAGAAGGAGAGAGGAATGGATGTAAACTTAAAGATGTGTAGAAATTATATAGAAGCTCTATACCAATGGATTCAATCTGATCTTGTGATGTACTAAAACAAGATATTGAATCCTTCTACAATATTTGCAGAATATAAAACACGATCGCTCAATCACATGAAATTAATAGAAAGAAGCAAATCAATCAAACAACACAATATGTTCTTGGGTAAATAATCTACTCAAAACACCTCTATCATATATTTTACAAAGTCTAATAATCATGAACTAATACAATTCGTTTTCACACAAAGAAAATCCTGCACTCTACTAATTGTCTCACTCTGATCTTGCTCAAAATTGTCTAGCAATTCTCAGGAAAGATTGACAAACACTTAGCCAATTTTCAGCCCCTGCTAAGCCCAGTCTTGCTCACACAATCCTTATGGAAATAAATTCCTATTAAATATGAAATTCAACCCTCCTTGAGTGTGCAATCCATCATGGGCTTCCCATTACTTTATAATTGAGGTCGGGCAATTTGCTAAGAATACAACTGATAGTTATCTTCCCTTTAACCTTTGCCTCAACTGAGTCTTCATCAGAATTGACATGCATGCAACTATTAATAGAGAATCATCTGTTATCTGATATATCACTACTTGTGATTTAAATCTAATTTAATTCATCGGCCTCTCACTAATTCAACACTTAGTTAGAACTAATTAAACTAATTTTAACTCAATTAATTTGAGTTAACTTATTACACTCGACATGCATGCAGCTATTAATAGTGAATCATTTGTTATCTGATATATCACTACTTGTGATTTAAATCTAATTTAATTCATTGAACCTCTCACTAATTCAACACTCAGTTAGAACTAATTAAACAAATTTTAACTCAATTAATTTGAGTTAACTTATTACACCCACACTACACTAGTGCTACAACTGCAACTAGAGCCCCAAAATATTAGAATCACACTACATGCCTCCTCTTAGACCCTCAACTCTAAATTCTTGAGATAACTTAGTCTTCATGAATTATTTAACTGATACAAGTTGTTATGAGATGAAATTAGAATTTATAGTCCAATTTATTTGAAGGAAAAATAAATTAGACACACACATTTAGCACTAATGTCTAACTAAATTCCTCACTAATGTTTGACTGGATCCCTCACTAGTATATGGTCAATTTTTTTCCTTTCTTGTTGCCAATTTCATTGTTTCTTGTTTCAAATTTCAACAAGATGAATGAGGGAGAGAGAGGGAATAAGAAATAGACACAGAGATAAATCTAGATATTATATAGTATTATATGACCAACCTAAATCTATCTTAACCCTGGATCTATCAAGCGTTGAGAGGGATAAAATATCTCAAGGTGCGAAACTTTCCTTAATTTTTACACTCAAAAAATAGGTTTTCACCTATATCTAGGGTTAAGATGGATCTAAACTAATATATTTCTCCAACTGCACTTAAAAATAACATCTTGCTACACTTAAAAATGAAGCATGATATCTCATAAAAATGAGAGATTTCAAGATGAAGTTACGTCTTGCAAGGAGAAAACAATTCAACATCCACGTGTATCTTCCTCATACTTCCAATGGACATGAGTTTTTTTTATTCTTGTTATTCATACAATATATATGACTTGTAGTAAATCTCGTGATTTATCGAGTGTGTGTGCCTAATTCTAGGTATATCGATATCAAAGTCACTTTACTATTATAATAATATGAAAATGTCATATAAATAACAAAAATAATTAGATTAATTAAACATGTTGAAGTTATGGGTAATATTTTTATTCAAAAAATTAGTAAAACATTTGTACTTTTCTGTCTAATGTCTCACCAAAGAACCAAAATGTTGGTACCATTACAAATAAACTAGCAATTGCCCCTAAAAGGTGCAAAGATACATCAAAGGAATATGAAAAGTAAGCAATATGAGACCAAGTTTTAACTAACAAGAAACCAAAATATGAACCAACATGCCCATTAACATGTTGAAATAAAATAAAAGTGAAAACTCAAATAAAATAATCACTCATTCAAGGAAAATAGTTTTTACATTAGTAATATCATCTATCATGAACTCTACGAGTCACTAATACAAATAAGAACCATCATATGTTTTTCAAAATACCTTAGGTTAAAAAAAAAAACATGTTCAAAAACCCAAATTAACATAAAACTTCATGCATAAGCCACATGCTTTCAAATATCTAAAGGGGCAAGATAGAACAATTGCTTCACAATTGTTTTATTTTATTGGGAAATACATATCTAAATTTAAAAAATACTTTCCTATGGTCTACCTTATATCCATCCATTAGAATAGTTCAGTTACCACCATATAATGCATTGGCAAAGTGAAGCCCATAACTATTGAACCCTTCTCGAGAACATCACAAGAGGTTGACAAAGAGCTTGTGGTTTTGTCTCATAACCTATGCATATAAAATAATATGTAGTTTTTTCATAACCTATGCACATTAAGACATGTGTAATATTTTCCATGAGGTATACACATTAAGTCAATGTTGAATTTGTAACAATCCAAAGAAAAAATATTCTAAAGATAAATCAAACTTTATAAATACTAAAAAATGGAACACTAAACAAAATCCAACGCTAAATTAAATATATAATTTCTAATTGAATAATAATGATTGTAGATAAGCTATACACTGCTAGGAAACGGTCACAACTAACTATGCAACCAACATAGGTTGGAACAAATCATCCAACATGTATAGATTGTTTTGAAATTTTATAACATTACTCCAGTATTTAACAAATTTAACTATGAAAATGCTAATTTGTTGTGTCGTACTTCATAAAATACTCAAAACAGCAATGACCTTGTAGGCATTTCCATGATACTTGGTTAACCTATAATTTATCTGTTATGAGAAAATGGGAAGAAATTAGAAAGTTAATTTAATGTTTTGAATAGATACAAATTTAAGGGTACCAAAAATATAACTAACTACAGATAAAAGAAAGAATCTATTCATGAAGGAAATTTAAAGGAAAAAAAATAGAGACAACAATATTTTAGCAGATGCATCTGTGGATGATCTTTAAATGTTTAAAGTGTAGAATATTGCATAAATAGAATAAAAAGCTCGAAATGGAGGCCATAAAATGTATATAAACTAGCGATGCACGACATATAGTTTAAAACCCCTACAAAATTGAAGTATCAAAGTAACACTGACTTAGAGGTTGAGCCTCCTCCCAAGATCAACACATCTACAAAGTTTTTCATAATGCATGAGGTGGAGGCAGGAATTAAAAAGTTGAAAACAAGGAAGGTAAAGGACATGGTTGAACTTCAAGAAGAATATATAAAGTGGGGAATGAACATTTTGGCACTGCACATCATGGAAATATTCAACAACGTCATTCAACAAGGATTCCCAAGGGATTGGAAAACTAGTCTAGCAATTCCCCTTTTTAAAAATGGAGACATTAATAATCCTTCCAACTATAGAACCATTATGATCAATCCTTTGTTTGTAAATATTTTCAGTGGCATGGTAGAAAATAGAATCAATAAGTGGGCAGGAGTAAAAGAAATGAGGGTGAAAGGGAAAGTAGGTTTTAGGCCGAAGCATTCTACAATAGATCATAGTATCACGCCATGACACATTGTTGAAAATGTTCGGGGGAGTAAAGAATAATTATTTTGCTACTTTCTTCACTTGAAAAAGGAATTTGACATGGTCCCTAGAGATAAGTTGGGGCGTATAATGGAAGAACTTGAAATTCCTTTACAATATAGAGATGTTGTTCATAGACTTTGTGAAGAGGTGAAAGTCAAAATTAGAACTTCAGCAGGTATTTCAAAAAGTTTTAGAAGTGACATCGGAGTCAAGCAAGGTTTCCCTTTATCCCCTACCATTTTTGGTTTATATTGAAAAACTGGAAGAGTGGGTAAATTTTCAAGGTGGGGATGGTGTTCGATTGTGGGAGTTTGTGATAAAGCTTCTTCTATATGCCAATGATCTTGTGTTGGTTACTAAATTGGCACATGGATTGCAGATGCACCTATATGCCGTTGAGCATTTTTATAAAGCAGTGGGGATGCAAGTCAAAACCAATAAGACAAAAATAATTATTTTCTCTAATAACAGGAAGCAAAGCCAACATATGTTCTTATTAGAAGGCAACATTATTGAACAAGTAAATGCATACAAGTATCTCGGGATCAATTTCAACAAAAATTTTAATTGGGAGGATTGTAGAAGGAAAATAATTCTAGGAGGGTGGAAAGCATTATATGTGTTAGCCACCTATGAATTTTTTGGCAAGAAAACAGGTGGCTAAATTATTTTCATGAGCCTTCACAAGATACATTTCCTATGAAAATATCTCATCCTTGAAGCCTCTGTGTGCCCTTTACCTTGAGAAGATCCTCATTATCTGTAAAAAAATTATGCTCAGAAAGGCCTTGATTTTCCCCTTGTATCTCTACAAAATTTCCCTTTTTAACCCTTTTTCCCTTTACAAAGTTTCCCCTTCTAACTCCACAATCCCTCCTAAGTCTTCCAAACCATCCATTTCATCCTTTAAAACCAAGTGAGATCCCTTCATTTGATTTTCAAACCCCTTCATTCACCTACCGAAACCTCTGTTCGGCCTTAAAAACCCTGTTGTTTGGCTTAAAACCCATATTTTGCCACATGACAAGCTTAGCCCCTTTTTGGCCAGCCCCCAACCACTTCCCCTCCATAAGCTCAGGCGCTAAGACCAAGCGCTTAGTCGAAGAGTGCTAATCGCATCGGAGGATTGGTCAGAATGCTTATTCTCTTCGCAAAACAAAATATCCGATGTGATAGTGTAATTGTTTTGTTTGTCTCGGGAGGTATCTCCTCTGTTGATCTTAATAGATCCAACGGTGCACGCCCATTCCATTGCGCCGAAAAACACCCCTATGTTACCTCCCGATGAAATATCTCCACTGTTTACCTCAAAGAAATCCGACGGCCAGTGCATCATCGGAACTTTCTATCGCGCTAGTCGCAAACCATTCTCACCGACGTAGGCTCCAAACATTATTCGCATTTTTTTTACATGTTAGTGATGACTATATCCATAGCTGAGTTTTCTAGAAGCTGAATTCCATATGTCAATCTGTCATCTAGAAAACCCTCATAAAACTTTTTTCGCCCTCTTACTTTTTAGTCCGCCCTTGTCAAGATTAAAATCCATTATCACTATTTTTTCTAGCTTCAGCTCTCCTGGGTTGCCCATCAGCTCCAAAAGGAAAAATCCAAATCTGTTTCAAAAGTCTCCCCTATGTTAGGAAGTGGCGCTTTAAGGCATTTCACACTTGGCAACCATCAAAAAGCCAAAAAACCTTCATCTGCTACAGACCAATCATGACCAACCTCCTATTCTGCAAATCAAGTTGATCACAGCTCTAAGTCGCGCCACTTATATGCCTAGGTCTCAGCACTGCATAAACCACAGTCTCAAGCTGATTATTAGGTGTTTCATAGTGTTTTATGGATTCTGCAAAGACAGGAAATATAACTTTGTCTCAGGAGAAAATTCTTGAATCTTCAGTTAGAATAACAGGTGCTTCTAAATGTAGCATGAGCCTGAGATATATCTACAAAATAGAGAGTCACTCACCAAGATCTTGCAGCCTCTTTCCAGCATGAAAATCACAGTAAGAGAAAGACACCACTGTCACAGCAAACTGGTAAATTGTCATGGCCCAGAACCTCCTTCATTTACAAGCAGAGGGTTAGGGCGCCTCCTTCATCTACAAGCAGAGGCGCTGGCCAGTATTGACTTTGAGGATTGCAAAAGTCCAGGTTTTCTTTTTACTGAACAGTGAAACGGAGATTCTCAGTTTTCTAAGTGTAAGTGATAATCACAGCAGGGATAGAATTTGAGGTATGCAAGTTCAAAGGAAAACAGAGTTTGGTCTTGTAAAGGAAGTCATGAGAAGTTTTCAAATCATGTGAATTGATGAAACTTTAGAGAGGCATGTCATTAGTAAAAACAATTCCAATCATAAGCAGCCTGCTTGTCCACAAGACCAAATTGAAGAGGTGTTGACAAAACATGTCATTACACAGGCAGAAGGAAAGGTGTTTGTTTTTCAAAGGGTGCTGACCTCCATAGTCACAGAGATTATCTTTCAAAAAACAAAATTTGTCATAAGTTGACCAAAGAAAATGATGACATTTCAGTTACCCTCAGAGCAGTACAGTGAGACAGTGACACCTTGACTGGGGTTTTTCTGAAGCACAGTAGTGAGTTCAAGCAGAGGTGCCAGTATTGATGTTTTTCAAGTTGTCTTCTTACCATCACATCCAAGGAAAATCTTTGTCAAACAGGTTTATTAAACAATCTTCAGATACTTTTCCAAGTGAAGGGCCTCCTTCGTTCATGAGCAGATGGCCAAGGCATTGAATGTTTTTGAAGACTGATTGATCCAAAGATGCAGTGGAAAGAGACAAAGAAAGAAAGCAAAAAGCTTTACACAAGTGACAGATGGTGTTTATGTTTCAAAAAATATTGTTTTTCCTACCCATAGGAAAATGTCTGTCAAACTATACCTCATAGTGGACAGGAGACAATTTGACTATGTATGCCATTGATACAAAAAGGGGCAGTTTCCTTAGGAGAAGGGGTCAAACAACACCTCACTGTCACATGCTAAGAAGTCTAAAAAAGCACCTTTCAAGTAAACAGAGAAATATGGTATGAAGGGATGCAACCAAAATATGGCACTTACAATCAAAAAGCAACTTATGGATCACCTGGAAGCATAAACTGACACCATGTATAAGAGAAAGCTTTTGTCAAAGCCTGTTCATCAAATAACCTTCAGCAGATTAAGACAGAGGTTCTGGAATCAAAAGACACCTACAGGAGTCTGTCAAGCCAAGCTTAAAAGGAGGAGGCATTTCTTCAAAGCAAGGAACAGTCAGGACGTTTTATCACAAGTCATCATCTGGGTTTTGAAGACTTTGGAAAGCATGAAAAGAAATCAGTTGCAATGTGGGCACCTGCAAAAGAGAAAAGATTGTAAAAGCAAGCACCTTCTTAGACAAAAAATGATCAAGCCTGGGCAAAGACCACTACAGTTTACACCTTAGTCAAATTTCAGTCACAGTGGGCATCATCTAGTTCCAAAAGGGAAATTTGAGTTCTAACACCAAGAGACAGCACTTTTTGAATTATTGTCCATCATGATTCAAAAAAAGGGTCATTTGGCATATGGTCATTAAGGTTTAAAACAAACACAACCTTTTATTATTCAAAGGGACAAAGGTATTGTATGATTTATTCTGAGCATGGAAGTTTTTGAAAAAATGAGGTGCCTTTCTCAAATCAGAGGGCCATGATCGAGTCCAAATAGGGTCAGCAAAATTGGCATCTACAGTGTGAAAAAGGTTGAAAAGGCAGGTAAAGACCGAAGCAGTGTGCCAAATCAAATTTTAAAGTGACGGTCAAAAGGTTCGTTTTATGTTTCAAATAATAAACCAACCATTGGGGTTTTGTTTATTTCGAAAAGACAAATCAATTTAACCCACTCCATCGTTTGAAAACTCCAAAAGAAGGTGTCAAACGAAGCCCTTGCTGCCATTGAAACCCAAACAAAGAAGCCCGGATTAGTTTTAAAACAATTTGCAGCAGTTTTGGCCGCGCGACGTGCCTGCCAATTCGCGCGACGCGCCTGGCGGAAGGTTTACACAGGCGGCCAGTGTACGCGTGACGCGCCTGTACACGGCACCCGACTGCCCGACCCGACAAGGCTACCCGTTGGTAAACTGCGCGACGCCCTTTTGCCACAAAGTGCCGCTCACTTCTTTAGCCTCCAACACGTTTTCAAAAGTGAATGCAAAGCTGCTCCAAGCTTCTCCAAGGATCTTCCATCGAATTCAAAGAGGTATTTTGAAATTTTCCTTTGAAATTTTCGAAATTGCCAAAGTGATAAGAGGTAGTTTTTGCATGGGCATATCTGTTGAAACAACATGTTATGGTTGAAGTTCATCGAAAAGAAACCTTGATTGTTTGGGATTTCCCACTGACCTCTGCTAGCACTTCGAATGCCTTTCAAAAAATCTGCCACCTTATCCTATGGACAAAAAACCCTGACTGTGTTTGTTGGCTCTTCATAAACATTTGAGAAACTGGTTTTCACAAAGTATAGAGGAATTTTCCCAAGGAAGACTAGTATTCTAGATTAAAAGAAGTTTATACTGTTGAAGGCTACAGGGCACAGGTTACCCTACTCAACCACCAAAAAGACAGTTGTTTACTGTATCAATGTGACTGTTTTTCTTTTCTTCAAAGGATCATTTTCAAGTGGATTTTCAAAGGGCATAAAGACATTCTTCGAAGGCTGACTGGTATTCTATATTGAAAGAGGCCTTGATTATTTTGAAAAGAAGAAACTCTTACAACCTTTGCTCAAGCTTTTGAAGCTTTTTAACCCTGTTACCTCTGCTTTAAATGTGAATTTGACTGTATGCTCACACCAAGGTTAACTTTATGAGCATGTTTTTGTTTAAATGAAGTGACATGAATAAAGAACAGTGAAGTTTAGTGGGAGAAAAGGTTCTTGATCAGGCAGAAATTTATAGGTTGAAGCTACAGGGGAAGGTTGCTCACACTTTTCACAGAAAGGACAGTATTCACTATGTTTGCCACTTGTTTTGCCTTTTGATTTTCCAGCTCGTATTGATAAATGGATGTGCTTGTAGAGTAAAAGTCTTTTTCTGCCAAAGCCAGAGGGTTACATTTGTAAAGATCCATTGATTGTTTTGAAAGGAGAAAACTCACATAGCTTCTACCTAAAAAACTCTTGAAGTCTTTCAAACTCTGTCATCTTTGCTCAGGACTGTGACAGTGACTGTATACCTACACTGAAGTTTGACTGCATATCCATAAGTCTGTTGTTTTATTTGCACTCCAAGAAGAGCAGGTTGTTAATGATTGAAATTCTACCTTGAGGCAGAGATACAGGTGTATTGATTGACATCTAAAAATTCACAGAACAGGGTGATTTTGGCACTTCTCACAGCAAACTCCTCCTAAGCAGTCTGCCCTTCTTTTCACTGTATTATTTCTTACTGAGAAGTTGTTGACTGAGATATTTTCAAGGTGGAAGGCCACTTTCTAAAGAGCAGGTTTTTAAATGATTGAATTTTACCTTGAAGACACAGACATAGATGTGTTGATTGATCTCTTGAAAATTCACAAGAAAAAGTGATTTCTTAACACTGTGCACAGGAAATTTACCCAGCAGTCTGCCTCGTTTTTACTATATGGTGTCCTATTGAGAAATCTGCCTGGCTGAGGTACATTCAAGGTAGAAGGTCATTTTCTAAAGAGAGCAGAGGTTGTGTATTATAAAAACTTGTTGCAAACCATCCAAATCACATTGTTTCTCTGTCAAAGCAGTACATTGACACAGTTTGACTCCAACAGGGCAGTTTACACACAGTGAGGCAGTTTGTCTTTTCCAAAGCATATTCAGGTCAAAATGCCTCCAAGGCAAGACAGCAGGAGCGGCCCGCATAAAAGATATGAGCCAATCTCTACAGAAGAGGTTAATGCTCATCCATCTGTCCTTTTCAACTTCCATGAAGTAGGTTGCCTAGATTTCTGCCAGAAGATAGAAGAGGTCAAAATTTTTTCGCCATTAACACACTTTTGCGCCCTGAGATTCAAAGAAAAACATTTCCAAGTGGCAGGTCTTGATTTCAAGATTTCTACAAGGTATGTGTCCAAGGCCACCAAGATTCCATATCATGGCGAAAAATGGTTCAAACAGGCTCATCTTGACTTAGAAGATTACAAGCCTTTCATCAAGCCTGAGCATAGAGAGGCTTTCACTGCTATTTTTCCTTTTTCATATCTCCTTGACAGATATGCTCCTCTTATGAAAGTCATAATGAAATATTTCACTTGTGAAGGGAGGTTTGATCGAATTTATGCCTACCATGTCCGATTATTGATGCATTTTACTAGAAGCAGGCAACTAAACCTCCCTTACTTTTTATTCAAGAGCATCGAGAAGATGGCATCTACTGTCCAGAAGAAGGCCCCACCTCTGCAAATACCTTCCCTATTCCATCATTCTCTAATCAAGATTATCTTCCTACACCAGCTAGAGAAAAAAGAGGTTCCATGGGATGTATTCATCAGTCATCCAGATTTCTCTACTGTTCCTCCTGTACATGTGTCTCCCACTCAGCCTATCCATCGCCCGGTACCTTTGTCCAGTAGGCCTACTCCTAGAAGGCTCAGAATGACTACAGGACAGCCAAGTCAACAGGAAGAAGGAGAGGGTAGTGAACAGCAGCAAGAGGAAAGAGATGAGCAGCAGCAGATAGAGGATGAGGAACAGCAGCAGATAGAAATTGAGGAACATCAGCAAGTACAAGATGAGGAACAGCAACAGCTTGATTTTGGCGAAGAAGACCAGCAGTTTGAAGCACCAAATGAACAAGGCATTGATGAATAACAGCAAGCTAATGTTGGAAAACAGGGGCAACCAAGTGAACAGCAAGAAGAAGACATCCAGCAGCTTCAAGGAGAGCAGCAAGTTCAGGAAGATGTCAAAGGTAAATCAGTTGTTTCTCCTCCTCCCAAAAGAACAAAACTCAGCACAGCAAGGAAAAGAGGGTCCAAGGCTGCCACTCTAACAGTGACAAAGGTTGTTCCTAGCAAAAGGAGATCGCCCAAAAGGACACCTACTAGCATGCCAAGGAGGAAAAGCGCAAGATTGGCCTTCAAAGGGAAAAGCAAAGTTGGAGAAAGTACAAAGCATGGAGGTGAATTAGCTGTCATCCCAATCCAAAGCGATGACAATGATAATGAGGCCTGCCTTCTTGAAAACCTCCTAATTCATAAAGAGGGACAAATTGAGGCATTAGAAGAGGATCTTCAAAGGGCAAGGAACTTCAACCACTTCTTAGAGATTCAAAACAAACAGATGAATGTTCACACAGCTGTTCATGAAGCACGGGCGATCAAATATAAGAATGAGGCAGCTAAGGCGCAAGCAAGGATAGAAGAACTCATTGGTGAGTTTGATGAGGAAGAGGAGGAAGACCAGCCTAGGCGGAAGAGGCCTAGGACCATCGGGCTTAAAAGAGCCTCGGAAAAGCAGAAAGCAGAAGAGCAAGCCCATCTCCAAGCCTTTCCTCTCACTGCACTCCTTGAGCAGGAAATTGAAGAAAACAAAGAGGCATGGCTTGAAAGAGCTAACAAGCACTTGGAGATGAAGCTTGAGAGAGAAAACAGAGATCTAGAGCTACAAAGGAAGAGAACTCATCACTTTCAAAAGTTGAATCAGTTTGCCAGGCGCAAACTAAAGGCAGCCCAAGAGAAATTGAAGAAGGCAAAGGGGAAGCACCCGGCACAGAAAGAGGAGAAAAGCACATCAGCTCTTGACATTTTGGCCTCAGCTTCGGAGCATGTTGCTAGGGACCCCTGAGGGTCATATGTGCCGATTTTGGGCCCGTTTCGACAACTTTTTGTTTTTTGGCATTTTTTGGTTTTTGGTCGAAAACTCATAATTGCACCATTTCAGTTTGAGGATGTGTCAAGGGAGAAGGATGATACCAGTGGATGCCATAATTCTATGAGCAGGTCCCCAGCGATTTTCAGAGAATTTGGAGATCTTTCGCCCCCTCAAATTGGCGAAAAATGCTCGCTTTTTGCACGTTCTGCCCCTCATATCAGCAGTCTGCTTTTTCCTGGTTTTTTACACACAGGTACAGTTTTGGAGGACTTCCAGGCATCAGATTGAGATGATTTCAGTTGCGCCGGAAATTAGACACAAAGAGATTTCCAACGAGATATCATGAGCCTCGTTTCAACACCGGGAAGGCTGCCATTTGTCTCCAACAATTCAGGGGACCTTTTTCTGATGTAAATTTGAAGTATTTTTGCAATTTTTTAACCTCAAAAATCTGCTTTTTCCAAATGTGCATTAAGCTATTTTTACACTTGGAAAATGGTGCAAAGTCAATATAATTTACGTTTTTAGCATTTTTTTAGATATTTTATGGGATATTTTGTGCATTGGGCTTTGCAAAGCCTCAAGGACAAGTTTAGATATTTTGATTAGGCCAATGGGATAGCTAGTTGCTCCATGAGGTTTTCCTCACTCAAGCCTATTTATTCCACAAGGCTTCATTGTAAAACAAGGCTGAACTTGAGAGAAGAATCAATATATTGGTCATATGAGCTTTGAAGAACATACTTGTGTTATGATTTTGGACTGCCTCTTGGATGCTTTTGATGAATGATGAAGGGTTGTTGATGGATTCCATGACATGGTAGAATGGTATAGTGTTTCTTGCTTTGTTGTTGTCTTCTAGTTTTCATTCATGATACATACTTTTTTCTGCTATAGATCAGTAGAGATTAGTTTTGAGATATGCCCATGGAGGCACCTCAAAGTTCCTGAATCTTCATAGCTTTATGTTTTCTTCTTCCTTAGTTATACTAAAGAATTCTTAATTGCTCTTTAGTAACTTAAGGTATTGTTGCTAGTTTTATTCATAAGTTCTATGCATGTTGAGTAGGATGTATGGTGTGCCCTGCTTACCTATTATTGTCCATAGTTCTGTCCATGAAACTATCTCTTTGACTGATTAGCTTATCATCTTGTTGAACCAAGGAGGCCTAGTCCCGATCTAGCCCTTTGCCTAAAACTATGAAAGCTTGTTTTTCCAAGTGCCCAATAACTTAAAGACTGTGTTTAGGTGTTCCGGCATAGTTTATTGAGTTGTTAGTCTGTCTTATGTGTTTTCCCCAAAGTCTGATAGCCATTTCCCGAAGTTAGAAGGTCTTATACTTCTATGTATGGCTGGAATGTTTGATTTCTATGTATTAATTAGCTCATAGTTACATTTAGCATGATTAATGGCTTGCTATAACATGTTTATGTCTGCTATCAACTATTTACACTCGAAATCCCTTGTCTTTCACAAGCTTGATGTTCATTTACTCCATTTTTCCCAAAGATCCCTTCTACCGTGAATCAAATCGGCCCTACAGCAGCCTTACATCATCATTTGATAGCTTCCTTGACCTTTTTGACCCCATAGCCCATTTTATCTACATCTTGTTATCCAGTTTATATCTTTGATCAGTTTTATCCCTCACAAACTTAAAAAACCAAAAAAATCAAAAACTCACTTCATAACTAGCCTAATATCAGAAACACCATAAGCAAACACACCGATATCTTTTACATATAATAGAGAGAGCCCTCTCTGAGTCCAGGAAAGCTAGGTCCTAGGGCTCCAAAGCTTGGTTTGATGTTACATCGTCATTTGGCTCACCAATCGGCCAAATCACGGGACCCTAACATAATGGCGATCACGGTGGGACTCTGAGTATTAAACAAACTTAGTTTCCCTAATCTTTAGAGACTTTTGAGAATATTAGTTGGCTGCCTTATCCCACCGCTCACTAACATAATGGCGATCACAGTGGGACTCTGAGTATTAAACAAACTTATATTCCCTAGACCTTAAGAGACCTTATAGAATACTATCTGATTGACTCATCCCACTGCTCACTAACATAGTGACACTCACAGTAGGACCTTCCGAGTTAGTGACAATCTAAGTACACCTTAGTAACTCCTGAAGTCTCAATCAAGCTTAGTAAATTTAGATATTGTCTGAAGGGTAGAAAATAGCTCTTTCATCATCTTAGCAAAATGATGAGTCAGTTATAGAAAACTCTTCCAAACCTTGTAGGCACATAAAACTCAAAAAACCCCAAAACACTCCCTTAGATTGGCTTTTGACAGTATTGGTGGTGGACCATACAAGTATATCTCAAAACAAACTGATAATCCACCTGGCGACTCCACTAAACTCTAGTAATCCTTACTATTTTACCAAACTCTAGGCTACTATCCGATAAGACCTATCCCATCGCTCACTAACATAGCGGGAGATGGTGGGACACTGAGTACATGATAGTTTAGAAAACTCTTATAAACTCTTTGGTCTTTTAGATCCTTAAACAAGCAAGCAGTCCATAGATCCATTTGAAGTAAACTCTTTTTGTTCTCATCACCCTAGCAAAGTGTTGAAACAAGTCTAGGATACTTTAACAAACCATAGGCTGCACATAACTTCAGAAAATCTAAAAAATATTTCCAGATTAGTTACCGGTGGTGGACCATAGCTATCTTCACAAAGCAACCAAGTTCCACCTGGCGACTTCACTAGTCCATCCTGTTATTTTGACCATCCTTCACCTTAGTAAAACTTTAGAGAGATCACTCACCCAGAACATTCACCAATACCATTCTCTTTAAACTCTGGATCTAAAATCTGGCTTCACGAAGAATCAATACCAGAACTCATCCAGACCCAAATCCCCCTATCATAGTAGATGACCCAGAGAAGATTCTGTGGCAAGCTTCTGAAACTGATCATCTAGCTACTGGTAGATCCATCCGTAAAACAAGATTTGTACCTAAACATCTCACTATCCTAACAGATTCACCTTTTGAATTAGAGTCATCACAAACTTTTCCCAGAAGCAAATCATATAGTAAGATAAAATTTGACGATCTTGAACCCCTAAACCCACCACAAAGTCCTAATAGAGAAGCTTCACCTACCACTCCTCTTGACTTCTAGCTTCTCTATTAGTTTGGCTCCTATCATCCCAGATCTGCTCAAACCCAGATCACTAGTCCAAGTTCATCTGCCACACCTGTTCAAACCACCTCATCTCATCCCACTAGTCCTCATCTTGTACATCATCCATTAGCTCCCGTCATGGCAGCCTGGTACGCACCTTTGGTGTTACCACCACCTTTGGCTCCTCTCCCAAATAAATATCAAGACAAAATCCCACACTTTACTGGAGAAGAAACCACTACACCTCAACAGCATATAAGTAGGATGACTGATGCTTATGAATACCTGGAGGTACAAGACGAGACCGTCAGAATGAGAATATTCGCCCAAATCCTGGGTGGAGAACCCAAAACATGGTTTAAAAGCTTACCTCCAAACAGCATCCACAACATCCTAGAACTCTGCCAAGTCTTCACGAACAAGTGGGAAGTCCGAAGGAACCCTATTCAAATCCTGTCAGAATACAACAACCTAAAACGGGAAAATGGGGAAAGTGTCCAGGCATACTGCACTAGGTTCAACAGTGTGTATAACGCCCTCCCACCTCACTTCAAACCCCCACTCAGTTTAGTCTTGGAAAAATTCCCCGAGGGTTTTGATCCAGACATGACATATCATCTGAGAGACAAGGATCCCCCTACCCTAGAGGAAATGCAACAAATAGCCATAAAAACATAAGCCAACTTAGCAGAAAAAAGAGCCAGGACTAGATTAGAAGGAAAAGTCCCATATAGAGATAAGGTCTCCACTTCATCTCCTTCCCTAGATCCTAGAATAGATGGCCTGATAAAATCCATGACAAAGATGTGGAAAAAAATGAGTGAAAAAGTGCCTCCTAGGGACAACCAACCAAACCCTCAAAACTAGAAACAAGGCTTTAGAAAAGATCAGTCTCAAAATAAACCAAGAGGAAATGATCAACAGATCAGACCATCCTTCAGTGAGAATTATGTTGATGAAGAGAATAAGGATACCGCACCCATTGATGAAAATCATTGGAAACTCATAGGTTCTGATAACGAGAGTAAGTTTTACCTCACAGCAGAAGAGCAAGAGTTATGCTCCCCAAGTCAAGACAAAACCGACTATGAAGATCTCGAAGATCCTGCCATAGATTTTCAGAATGCCATTATAGAAGCTCATAGGCAGTATAACCTTAGAAGAAGAAAAAACCAAGACCACTCCAAGAAGAGTAGCCCTGACACTGCTAAAACCTCTGACACCATCCTTAAAAAATCCATGGATAGCAACAAAATTATTGCTAAGAATACTGACCAAAGCAAAGCTAAAGTTATCCAAACTAGTCCTCTCTCAGATACTCCTGGTACTTCTACAAAAGTCACCGAAACAACTATGGCAAACAAAATCCCAAAACAAGGTCATCAAACTCAGAACATAGAGAAGGTCGTGGCTGAAAAAACTGAAACAAACATATCTAAACTTCAGCTGCCTTTCAGCTTTGAAGGGGAAATTGCCAAGATTAAGATCACCATGCCTCTTACTGAACTCATTGCCCAAAACTCTTATAAATCCCAAGTAATAAAAGTCTTAAATCTAGGGAATGATGCAAACACTGTTAATCTGGCTGATGACACTCCTGAAGTGTTGTTTGGTCCAAGGATTGAGGGAAAATTCCAAGAGGGAACTACTCTCCCATTTTACATAAGCCTAAACATCCACGACCAAATCCTCCACAATGCCATGCTAGACTCCGGCGCCTCGCATAATCTTATGCCGAAGGTAGTAATGGAAAGGCTAGGCCTGGAAATTACAAGACCATACAAAGACTTATATTCCTTTGATTCAAGTAGAATCAGATGTCTGGGTTTGATCAAAGACCTTTGTTTTAGTCTGGCCCAAATACCTGCAAAGCATCTCATCATGGATATAGTAGTGGCAGACATTCCTCCCAAGTACGGGATGCTTCTATCCAGATCTTGGGGAGCCAAACTCCAAGGGAATATCCAACTGGACATGTCATATGCCACCATTCCTGTGTTTGGCCAGACCAGAATACTCTACCGAGAATCACACATGAAATATATGACTAGCAGTCAAGATAGGCCAGACAACATTCCAATGTGTTCCTTGCGTTCCAACCTGAACTCTTTCATTATGCATATTGATGAAAACATGGAGGGAGAGTCAGAGGACGTTGATATAGACTTAGATCCATCACATCAGTTGTCCCTGGTGCCTTATGATGAACTAGACACTCAAAACTACCATGATCATGAACAGCTGTGTCTTGAGGAAAGTAAGTTTTCCCTTTCCGAAGTAGGATTAGAGCAAGAAGCGCAAACCCTTATGTACTATCAAGCAAATTTCTCTAGCTTTAGTCAAACACCAACAGTAACTTGTGGAAATTTATTCCGGGTAAAAGCTTTAGAAGACCTACACATCATAAACCTGTTTGGAACCCGGGAGCAAGGGAGTTTAATGTTTCTACCATACCTCAAAGATTTACCATCATGTGACCCTCCTACTGCAAATAAAGCTTTAACTATAACCTCAGCAGCTCAAAATCTTGAGAAAATGCCAGATAAACTTCTTATGAGCAAGAATGACAGTTTCAATCCCAGCATACCTGAACTACTGAAATTGGCTCATATTTTGTCTTTTCATGAAGAACTTAGAAATGCTAAAATCAGAAATCTCATGCAGAATACCAATTTCTACAGAAAAAGCAAGGGAAACTACTGTGTCACTACCTTCTCCTCAAAGAACAATTTCGACAAGAGAAAACACAACAATCTGAAACAAACTGAAATAATCAGGGATAAAACAGTTGGTCATAGAGTCTGTTTTGATTTTAGAAATAATACTGCATATCCCTGTAACAGAAATTATGTTTTTTCTACCCAAGACCATGATTTACCAATTAAAAATGCTTTTAATCATGTTTTTTCGCAAGATGATGTTTCAGGTCATGGTCATAAGATTCCCTTGCAAAGTAGACAGCTTAAAGATTTTTTCAAGTTTGCGGGAGGTAGATCAAATTTCAAGTTCAAAATTGCAAAACCACCTAATATCAGAAATCTGTTCATGAAGGCCATGTTCCCAGTTTTAAATTTCTGCATTTTTGCATACCTTGATGATGTCATTATCTATTTCAAGAATGACCAAGAGTACATGAATTACCTAAGGAAAGCATACAGTAGGGAAAGGAGTGGAAACCAGATATTCAAAGAGGTGCAGAGGGAAGATACCGGGCTGTTCAAAGATTCTTACATGAATCCCTATGTCATGTTAGAGAGAGAGAATTTCCCAAATTTTTCCTTTCAAGAATTAAGTGGGCCAAGGGTGAGAGGAGATCCTTACGAGGATAAGATGCTTAAATTCCGTCATTTCCAAGATTTTTGAGTTTGGGACACTTTCATTCATTGTACATACCATTGTTTGAAATATTGAAAAGATAGAAAATTCAAAAACAATAAAAGATAGGAAAGTCAAAAACAGTAAAAACAGAAAAGAGGGCAAGTGAAGATAGGACAAAGGCCCCATGTTCCAAAAAATAGTCTTTCAGAAAGCGAGCAAGTCTAAATGCCGCTACTAGTGCTTCAATGTCTTGTTCAGCTATCTAGCCTAATCATAGTTGAGCATGTTTAAATTTATTTGCTGATAAGTTAGTGAGTGCAAAGATAGTCAACATTGTGTAAGATTGACTTATCACAGAGCTTAGATTAGGGAGAGATTCTGGTTCCACATGCCTAAAACAGAACCAAAGAGAGAAGCGAGGGATGAAAAATACATTGTACATCTTAACCCCGCTTGTCTAGTTTCCTTTTATTGCAAAATAACATTTGTGTGCAGCTTGTCTTTTATGCCGCGAATGCATGACAAATCAGACTACCTAATCCTGATTTGATCATTTTTGAATTTCATGTTTTAGATTAGAGAATAAAATCCTGTCAAACTGATTAATCTTGACATTCGATCTAGCATTAGGTAGAGTAATGAAGGAGTTCATCAGTTTAATCTGAACTCCCGGCAGATATAAGAGTAGAAATAGATAGGTTCATTTTGCAAAAAGAAAAATATGCATTGTCAAAAGGCTGCTAGTTCAAATGCGCCAAAGAGAAGAAAAAATGTTAGGAAAGATAGTGGGGTAGATAGAAGTATCATTGATGTTAAACATGCTGTCATTTTTCAAGAAATAGCATCAAAGAAAGGTGAATTTTGCACCAATGGATAAAGCACTGGTCTTCATAAGCCAAAGATCTGAATTTTGGACACCTCCTGACGAGGAGCTGCCCTCCCCAAATGGAGCCACTGTTAGCCATCAGTATTTTTTACATGTTAGTGATGACTATATCCATAGCTGAGTTTTCTAGAAGCTGAATTCCATGTGTAAATCTGTCATCTAGAAAACCCTCATACAAATTTTTTCGCCCTTTTACCTTTTAGTCCGCCCTTGTCAAGATTAAAATCCATTATCACTATCTTTTCTAGCTTCAGCCCTCCTAGTCTACCCATCAGCTCCAAAAGCAAATCCAAATCTGTTTCAAAAGTCTCCCCTATGTTAGGAAGTGGCGCTTTAAGACATTTTACCCTTGGCAATCATCAAAAAGCCAAAAAATCCTCCATCTGCTACAGACCAATCATGACCAACCTCCTACTCTGCAAATCAAGTTGATCACAGCTCTAAGTCGCGCCACTTATATCCCTAGGTCTCAGCACTGCATAAACCACAGACTCAAGCTGATTATTAGGTGTTTCACAGTGTTTTATGCATTCTACAAAGGCAGAAAAAATAACTTCATCTCAGGAGGAAATGCTTGAATCTACAGTTAGAAGAACAGTTGCTTCTAAATGTAACATGAACCTGAGATATATCTGCAAAACAGAGAGTCACTCATCAAGACCTTGCAGCTTCTTTCCAACATGAAAATCACAGTAAGAGAAAGACACTATTGTCACAACAAGCTGGTAATTTGTCATGGCCCAGACCCTCCTTCATTTACAAGCAGAGGGTTAGGGCGCCTCCTTCATCTACAAGCAGAGGGCGCTGGCCAGTATTGACTTTAAGGATTGCAAAAGTCCAGGTTTGCTTTTTACTGAACAGTGAAAATGAGACTCTAGGTTTTCTGAGTGTAAGTGATAATCACAGCAGGGATAGAATCCGAAATATGCAAGTTCAAAGGAAAACAGAGTTTGGTCTTGTAAAGGAAGTCATGAGAAGTTTTCAAATCATGTGAATTGATGAAACTTTAGAGAGGCATATCATTAGTAAAAACAATTCCAATCATAAGCAGCCTACTTTTCCACAAGACCAAATTGAAGATATGCTGACAAATCATGTCATTACACAGGCAGAAGAAAAGGTGTTTGTTTTTCAAAGGGTGCTGACCTCCATAGTCACAGAGACTATCTTTCAAATAATTTGCCATAAGTTGACCAAAGCAAATGATGATATCTCATTTCCCCTCAGCAAAGAGCAGTACAGTGAGACAGTGACACCTTGACTAGGGTTTTCCTGAAGTACAGTAGTGATTGCAAGCAGAGGTGCCAGTATTGATGTTTTTCAAGTTGTTTGCTTACCATCACATCCAAGGAAAATCTTTGTCAGGCAGGTTTATCAAACAATCTTCAGATACCTTGCCAAGTGAAGGGCCTCCTTCGTTCATGAGCAGATGGCCAACGCATTGGATGTTTTTGAAGACTAATTGGTCAAAAGATGCAGTGGAAAGAAACAAAGAAAGAAAGCAAAATTCTGTACACAGGTAAAAGATGGTGTTTATGTTTCAAAATGTATTGTTTTTCCTACCCATAGGAAAATGTCTGTCAAACTATACCTCATAGTGGACAGAAGACAATTTGAATATGTAGGCCATTGATACAAACAGGGGCAGTTTCCTTAAGGGAAAGGGTCAAACAACACCCCACTGTCACATGCCAAGAAGTCTAAAGGAGCGCTTTTCAAGTAAACAGAGAAATATGGTATGAATGGATGCAACCAAAATATGGCACTTACAATCAAAAAAGGAACTTATGGATCACCTGGAAGCAGAAACTGACACCATGTATAAGAAAAGCTTTTTTCAAAGCCTGCTCATCAAATAACCTTCAGCAGATTAAGACAGAGGTTCTGGAAATAAGTTTCATTAGCTCTGGAGCAGCAATCAAAACCCATGAAGCGCTTCACTATTACAATCCAAGTAAAAAAGAATTGTAAAGGGAATCCCCTTTTTCAGTAGACAGAGGATGATTGAACTTAAAGTCAATACAATTGTGTTTTTGCATCTACAGTCAAAAGACACCTACAGGAGTCTGTCAAACCAAGCTTAAAAGGAGGAGGCATTTCTTCAAAGCAAGGAACAGTCAAAATTTCAAAGGACATTTTATCACAAGTCATCATCTGGGTTTTGAAGACTTTGGAAAGCATGAAAATAAATCAGCTGCAATGTGGGCACCTGCAAAAGAGAAAAGGTTGAAAAATCTGTTAAAGACCGAGGCTGCCAAAACAAGTTGACAATGCAAAACCTACCCTTTCGGAAACAAAGCAGTTTTCAGGTATTTTCCTGACAGTGTTAAAGTGGTTATATAATAAATATCACCAGAAATTTTAAACACAGTGGCAGAGATGATATGAAGGTTATGGAGTTATTTTTCAAAGTTTGAAGTTCAGTGTTAAAGTGTCACCCAAGGAACAAAACTGGAAATCACCTTTCAAACACCTATGCATAAGTAAAACAGAGTTCTGGCTTTTTAAGCCATTTTTGTTTTTATAAAGAGGTTGGTCCATGATTGACACGGTCCAAAAGTATAGAAAATCTCCAACGCATGTATTGATTATGAATCCAAGTTGCAAATGCACCGAGGTTATTGGTGAAAAGGATCAAAAGGGCTGTGAACACCTTGCAAAAGCCAACCAAACAATTTCATTTTGCATTTAAAAAACAGAAGTGACCGTTGCAGAATTTGAAACGACATAAGAGCAAAGTCGAGGGTGAATTTGCATTTTCAAAATCACAAGTGAGTTTCCTCCAATGTTCTCAGCACCACAACAAAGAAGGCCGGAACGATTTTTAGCATTCTGCACACAGTTTCAAGTTTTAACGACCGCGTGACGTGCCTGGAAAACCGCGCGACGCGCCTAGGAGTGATTTTGTACAGAAGGTCAGTGTATGCACGACGTTACCCCATAATCGTACGCGCGTGTACACGCGCCCTCTCGCCTGACCCGACAGTGGCTAACGGCTGGTCAATCACATGATTTACCTTTTGCTACAAAGTGCCACTCACTTTAGCCTCCAACACGTTTTCAAAATTGAATGCAATGTCCAAGCTTCTCCATGCAATGATCTTCCATCGAAATTCAAAGAGGTATTTTGAATTTGCTATGAATTTCCAAATTGCCAAAGTGATAAGAGGTAGTTTTTGTATTGCACATTCATGGAAACAAGATGTTATGGTTGAAGTTCATCGAAGAGAAACTCGATTGTTTGGGATTTCTAACTAATTCCTCCCCGCTAAAGACTCTAATGCTTTTCAAAAATCCGCCACCTTATCCTATGGACAGAAACCCCGACCGGGTTTGTTGGTTTTTCATAGACATTAGAGAAACTGGTTTTCACAAAGTATAGAGGAATTTTCCCAAGGAAGACTAGTATTCTAGATTAAAAGAAGTTTATACTGTTGAAGGCAACAGGGCACAGGTTACCCTACTCAACCACCAAAAGATAGTTGTTCACTGTATCACTGTGACTGTTTCTCTGTTTTTCAAAGGATCATTTTCAAGTGGATTTTCAGAGGGCATAAAGACATTCTTCCAAATATAACTGGTATTCTATATTGAAAGAGGCCTTAATTATTTTGAAAAGAGGAAATTCTTATAGCTTCTGCTCAAGCTTTCGAAGCTTTTTAAAACCCTATTACCTCTACTCTAACTGTAAATTTGACTGTATAATCACACCAAGGTTAACTTTATGAGCATGTTTTTGTTTAAATGAAGTGACATGCATAGAGAACAGTGAATTTTAGTGGGAGAAAAGGTTCTTGATGAGGCAGAAATTTATAGGTTGAAGCTACCGAAGGAAAGTTTGCTCACACTTTTCAAGAAGAATGATTATTCACTTTGTTTGCTGCTGTTTTGCCTTTTGATTTTCCCGGCTGCGTATTGATAAATGGATGTGCTTATAGATAAAGTCTTTTAAGCAAAGCAGTTACATTTGTAAAACCATTGATTGTTGTGGGAGAAAACTCCCATGGCTCTGCCTAAAAAACTCTTGGAGTCTTTCAAACTAAATACTTGTTCGGCAGGTAATTTGTTGTGTCTCTGCCAGAGATTTGATTGAATAGCCATAAGTTTGTTGAATGTTCAGGTATATTAAGAAAGAAAGGTTTAAATGATTGCAAGGTCTACCTTTATTAATTAAAGTAATTATTTTTTTTTTTTTACGTTTTCAGTACGTGGCAAGGTACCACCATGGATAAAACATATATAAAGCATGATGATATAATCTTCTCTCATGACCGCGTGGCCTGGCGCCTCGTGTGCACACACAAACGGGGGGGGGGGGGGGGGGTAGTGATAAACGGTTAAAAACGCCCGACGAGAGAGGCATAATAATGCCTCCGTCTTTTGGCCTCGACCGAACATATTGCTGGGGACCCTTGGGGTCATATGTGCCAATTTTGAGCCGTTTAAACGACTTTTGGTTTTTTGGCATTTTGGGTTTTTGGTCGAAAACTCCTTAATTTCGCCATTTCAGTTTCGAGGATTTGTCGAGAAGGATGATACCAATGGATGCCATAATTCTGCGAAGCGAGTCCCCAACGATTTTCGAGCATTTGGAGATCATTCGCCCCTCAAATTAGTGCGTCTCTTACACTTTTTGCTGATACCTTGTATATCAGTCTGTGACACCACGGTTTTTGCACATAGGTACGATTTTGGAGGACTTCCGAGGCATCGGATTGGGATAAATTTCGGTTATTGTGCCCGAAGAAAGTAGCCACGAGAGATATTTCCGCGAGCCATCATGAGCCTCATTTCGACATCGGGAAAATTTTGCCAGTGTATACGACAAGTCGAAGCATTTTCGGATATAAATTTGAAGTATTTTTTTGTAATTTTGAACCTTAAAAAGCTTGCTTTTCCCAAATGTGCGTTTTAGCTATTTTTACACTTGGGAAATGATGTAAAGTCAATATAATTTCCATTTTAGCAGTTTTTAGATATTTTATGGGATATTTGTGCCTTTAGGCTTTGCAAAGCCTCGGGGACAATTTGGAAATATTTTGACTTGTGATGGGATAGCTAATTTGTATCCATGAGGTTTTCCTCACTCAAAACTATTTATTCCAGAAAGTTCATTGTAGCTTAGACTGAACTTGGAGAAGAATAAATATATTGGTCATATGAGCTTTGAAGAACACACTTGTGTTATGATTTTAAGACCCGCCTCTTGGATGCATACTGATGAATGATGAAGGATTGTTGATGGATTCCATGACATGGTAGAATGGTATAGTGTTTCTTGCTTTGTTGTTGTCTTCTAGTTTCATTCAGAGTAAACAACTTCTTGCTGCTATAGATGGTAGAGATTAAGTTTAGAGATATGCCCATGGAGAGCCTCAAATTCCACAGATATTCATAACTTTATGTTTTCTTCTTCCTTAGTCATACTAAATAATTCTTCGCCTTGCTCTTTAGTAACTTAAGGTATTATTTGCTAGTTTTATTTACAAGTTCTATGTATGTTGAGTAGGATGTATGGTGTTACTTACTGCTTACCTATATTGTCCATAGTTATGTCCATGAAGCTGTCTCTTCAGGCGGGTGGATTATCATCTTGTTGAACCGAGGAGGCCTAGTCCGTCTAGCCCTTTTCCTAAAAACTATGAAATCTTGTTTGTCAAAGTGCCCAATAACTTAGAAGTGTTGTGTTTAGAGCATTCCGGCATAGTATTTTGAGTTGTTAGTCCGGCTTCTTAGCTGTGTTTTCCCAAAGTGTGATAGCCATTTCCAGGGGTTAGAAGGTCTTATACTTATGCATGGTGGAATGTTTGATTTCTATGTATTAATTAGCTCATAGTTACATTTAGCATGATTAATGGCTTGCTATAACATGTTTATGTGCTGTTAACTGGTACACTTGAAATCCTTGTCTTTCACAAACTTGATGTTCATTTACTCCCATTTTGCCCAAATATCCTTTCTACCTTGAATCAAATCGGCCCTACAAGCAGCCTTATCATCATCAGATTGCTTCCTTGACTGTTTGACCCTTATTGCGTTAGTCTAACTTCCGCATTACCCATTTTATATCTTTGATCGGTTTTAACCTCTGACTTAAAAACTTAAAAAAAAACAAAAAACATACTTCATAACAGCCTAATGTCAAACATATAAGAAAACATAAGTATCTTTTACATCTAATAGAAGGCCCTCTGGGTCAGGAAAGGCTAGGTCCTTGGGCTCCAAGCTTGATTTGATGTTACCTTCGTCATTTAAGCTCACCAATGTTAGTCACCGGGACCTAACGGGAGGATGAAATTTCTCAGAAGCACTTGATTCCTACTCCGGTGTTTGGGACCAACACTTTTTTGAGAGGGAATGTTGGGGTCCTGTTACTAGTATATTCACTGTTAATTTAGGTGTAACCCCTTATTGTTATTATTGTACACATAAACTGTATTATTATTTATTGTGCCCTTAAATTATTATTGTTAGGTTGGCTGAGATTACATTGTATTTTAAGAACTCTATACCTTAGAAAGGAGGTTTTTTGACACTACTATAATCAAATTTTCATTTTCATGTATTGTAATGAAGGTTTCCCCCTCGAAGTGGCTTATTTCTAAGGCATTGATATCTCTTTTCTTATATTTTTGGAGTTGACTTCACACAACACAACTTTTGATAGATCTGCAAGGACCTCTTCATATAGGAAGTTGTGATGGGAAAGTGAAGGATGGGAGGCTACTAAAGTAGTTGATTGAATCATTATTTCACAGTCAGAAATCTCCCCCAACTAAAGATTATAAGCCTCAGAAAGTATAAACTGCCAATGAAACCTATGAGATCTGCTTTCAAACACTGCAGAGTTCTTAAAACACTTGTCCACTATCTTAGATGGATTCATGTGGGGAGAAATTCAAGGGGAGTGCTCTCATATGAGGAAGTGCCTCCAGAATATTTTTCAGTTTGTGGGAACCCGACTCTGAAGAAGTTATCATCCTACCTCCTTATTCGTGGGTGTATAGCTCATCTATGAGCTACCTCAATGATTGGAATCAGTACTTCTTCTGATGAAACTTGTATTTTTGGGCAACTCATATGTATCTTCTATGTGCTTTTGTTACTCCTTGTACGGGCTTTTGCTCCAAGAAGGGGCACTTTTCTTATGGGCTTGATGAGCCACCTTGGGCCATGAAAAAAAGGTGATCCTTCCTCGATTCATTTACCAGCCAACATCGGTGTCCCATATTTAGCAGATCACCTTTATGCTAAGATATTTTCTTGCTATCCAAATCAATAAATAAAACCAAATCAGTGGGCTTGCTTGTGGGCCGATGGTGGACTTTGGTTGATGGCTCCAAACTTGGTCATTCCTTGGAAGATCTTGGAGAAATGATGGTGTGATTCATTAACACCAACCATAAAGCACTTACGTACTGGAAACAAGGATGAGGCAACGAAAATGTTGGAAAAACACTTGTCATATCATATCCTATGGCGAGTTCAAAGATAAAGCGCAACACAGTTTACACATGAGGGGACCATTGGCATCATATATCTACTACTGTGTGGTAGCATGACTCTAATTATGATTACATATTCTAAAAATGTTCTTATCTTTTTTGAGTATATGGTTGGAGAAGAGACACATTGGTTGGATGTGTGCTTGAAATTTTCACACTTTTTTCCCAACATGTTTCAAGGGGAGCATGGGAAAATGTATGGCTATCGAGTGGTCACTTGTTTTTTATGTGGTAGGCCATATATTTATTTAGACACTTAATGAGGATACCTCATAAACATTTTACAGAGAGATGATCTATGAATTACTAGTAGGAGGTGATTATTTTCATTTGGATGATGACATAGGGATGAGATATGGCCTGATGATGGAAATTCCCCATGATTGTCATCCACTTCTATATTGATAATTCCATTGATAAGCAAAAGTTGTCATAGACCTTCCATTGTTCATGATGAGAGCCATTTGTCTTTTCCACCAAAGGCCAACTTGCACATTTTAGGAGGGAACCATTGGGAGACAAAACTAGCCCAGAAAATTTGAAGCAATGGTGGAAGTAGATGAGGTGGTTACGAGGGAGGAGCTTTTGCGACACCCTTACGTTGTGAGACAGAAACATTTGGGGGAGGGGAACACTGTAAATATTCCTAAAATTAGCATGTGGCTAGCCGGAATATTAATTTTTCTTTTCAAATCTAGTTAGATGAATAAATGGGCAAGGAGAGCTCACAAGTTGTAAAAGTGAATAAAATCACTCATAATGTGAAAAAGGGAGGATCATGTTAATAACCATGTCGAGCATCCACATGTGTGAACGGGGTCTAAAATGTTAAGAAAAATTCAAGTTGGCAAGTCAACAACATTAATATTTGAAGAGTGGATCTAAATGAAGATAGCTCCAATGTGAATGAAGAAAAATCTAGCTAGTCAAAAATGAGGGGCTCCATTGAGTGTGAAAAAGACAGCCATGAAGATCGAGTCAAGATCCAATCCGGTCAAGATTGATATAGTCGAATTGACTAAATCAAACGAGCGTTGTAAAAAGATGAACAAGACTAATGGAGACAATATTAATTTTGGTGGAGGAGCCTTGGCATGGAAGCAGCCTCATAATTGGGTGGGACCGTTGGTGAGGAAGCTCATCAACTATATAATAATGAAAGGAATGAAAACCATATGAGGCATTATTTAATGGTATGTTTTTTATGTGAGTCTGTTTAGACTTCTTTGCATACTTTGGATGTTTAGCTAAGTTTGTGTAATATTACGCTACCGGAATTTGCAATATGGTTCGGAAGGATGTTGTATAAGGAATCAATACCAAATGAAGTTGAAAAGTTCTGGATCCCTTCTCATTCATTCATTACACTTCAAGAATATTAAATAAATAAATAACCTAGGTGTGCTATTGGGTCTCACTCCTTGGTATCTCGAACAATGCTTCAAAGGGAGAGCTACAACAATACATGAACTTCAACTAGTAGCGAGTGGTGAAAAATAAATGCACATATGGTTACAGAAAAATATGTACATTATGTTATGTGTAGTTGCAAATAGATATACAAGAACTTAGAAATACCCCTCTCCAATATAGGCCGGATCAGCCTAAGGCGGATGTGCACTTCAAGTGATAGTGCACAACTACAACCCAACAACAAGCTGTGACTACGTAGTCATGGTAAGAAATAGCGAAAACATGATATAGACACAATGATATGGCAATAAAAAGCTCAAATAAAGTGGAGAAAAGATCTAAACCCTGGAAAGAAATACTACAACAATCATCCAAGGGATTAACTAAAATGTACAAAATGGAAAAATACGGAGTTCCTGGTCGCTTATGACAACTCGATGCGGCAAGAAATGGAGAAGGATTAAATCTTGCAAATGATGAAGAAACCTCCTCAATGATATCACTGGTCAATTCTACTCCTTCTTGAAGATTACACCCTCCAGTACGAATTGTCGACTTCTCCTATGATACCCTCAAAAACACGCAATATAGAGGAAGGGAAGCTGCTGACGGGGAATGAAGATGAAACATATGGACCAACGCCAAAATTTGCAATGAAGCTCAGATCTTCCTCAATGATCTCCCAGTAAATAATAGGCTCCTCCTGCGCAAAAATAGCTCCAAAAGTGGGTGGTAATGAATCCTCACAACAAACATCCCTCGAAAGAGTATTACAAACCTAAATTAGACATGTACATGAAATAGAAAAGCATCTTATTGCATATATGAAACCCTATGGCTATGAAAGCGTGGTCTATTATGGCTAGCTATTTGAAAAATGATTTCAATACATGAATATGACAATGTCGCAAACAAATAAATAGGAAGCAAAGCTATAACCCATGAAACAATAATACATCCAATCCCTCACGAGAAGAGACAGGTAGAAATATACAAATTGGAAAAAAATGTCGGAGTTGTTGGGCAACGTGCTACAACTCAAATACAGAACTAGGTCAGAGAGAATTTAGAAGATGATGGAAATTTGGGGAAGTATACCTCCTCCAATGGGTCCTAAGTGGGCGGTCTTCTTGAGATCTCACCCTCAATACGACACACGCAATCCTCATTGCAAGTGCTCTACTACGAAAATAACAATATGGGGAAGAGACTCTCTTGTTCGGTGTTGTTGCTTGTAAACACCTTTTTCTTTAATAATAATACTAAATAAATGAAGAGGGACCCATGCATTTAAAAATCCAAAAAACAATTAGGATTTGTTTGCCTTAGAAAATAAAACTTTCTATCATAAACCTATAGAAATCCCTTTGAAAGAATATTGCGAAAATCTTAAGTTTATGATAGATTTTATATAAAACTGCTCTTTGAACAAGATAGCGCATCCATAAATAATATATACCTTTGATAAAACGCATTGGTCGCAGATCGCATAGCGCAGAAAACAGAATTGGTTAATGAATATCTTTTGCGCTCTTTTCAAACATGCGCTTTTACGATTTTGCGTTATGCGCTCTTTTCAAATATGCGATCATGCGATTTTGCGATATGCGCTTTTGTGATTTTTGTGATATTCGCTTTGTGCTATTGCGCAATTCCCATTTTTGCGCTATTTTTTATGACTGTGATGACTTCATATTGCGATATTGCGATATTGTGTACCAAATCGCAGATCGCAATGTCGCAGATTCATGTAGGCGCGCTATCCCAAGGCAATCTTTCCATATGTCAAATCCGTTATGCGCTTTAATGATTATATTAAATGATTGGATTGATTATTAATGTGAAATGAGATTGTGTTTAGAGTGAAATTCGTTTCACAATTAAAATATTATATTTCATCCGCGTTCATATTCAAAACAGTCTCATCACCTTTCTAATATCATTACTCTCATTTATTCGTAAAACGCAGGCACGAAGGAGCGAATTACTATACAAAGCTTCCGGTATACACTATGGGTAAGAAGGAGAAGAGCTCAAATTCTGAGAACAAAGAAATGGCTTCACTATACGCAGACACCGCCTGTAACAAGGATGCCGGCATATCCACTTGGGAAGGAATGTACAATCTGTTAGAAGATGAAAACCCTGTGGTGATAAAAGTTGTAGCTACAGCAGGTTCCAAAGATTCGTCTGAAGCAAATCTTAGAGACTTGGCTTGCTCATTTCTGCATAGAATATCAGCAAGGCCAAGGATTCTCCCATACACAGACATGGTGAGATGGGTCTTGGACAGCGCTGATATTTCAGACAGGAAATTCAAGACTCCATTTGAAGAGCTAATTGGGTCATTTACCATAGACGATGTGAGATTAATGTATAAGCTGCCAGAACCACAGGCGACTTACAACAGAAAATTCATGGAAGATTTTGCCAGAGAACACGCGAATTTGGCAGAATGCACAAAGGAGTGGACTAAAAGAAGTGAACCATTGAAGAAAAACAAACACGGTATGTACAGCACGGGTTCGCTTACCTCTCCTTATTGTTTTACTGCTGCCATGTTATGCAGGCTTTTTGGAAAGCCTGACATAAATATGATTTTACCCGAATGGCTTCATTTGTTGAATGCGGCCGTTAATTCTACAATTGTAGACTAGGCTAAAATCCTATCTGATACTATGACCACTGCTATTTTTCAATACTGGACCAAACGAAATGTTTCCCAGTGGGTTTATCCGCCTTTTTATTTATCTGCTTATGTCATGGACGCCATCTGCTATGTCTCTAAATTCCCTGTAATGGGCTGGAAATGGACTATCCAAGACCCTTTGCCCATTCATGTGTACCATAAAGAACTGTGGCAATCTAAATTTGTTCCCCATTTTTACCAAATTTGTCATGGAATCATGCTGCCATTGTACAAAACATTGTATAATAAGGATCCCCCGAGGTTATCCTCAGAAACAGAGGTTGATATTCTCCCCGTCGCAAGATGGTTTGGGGAGAAATTTCTCACCTATATTAGGGTTTTTGGAAGTTATGCTTCCCCCCATGTTTTACCCTTATATGTTCCAGATAGACTTGTAGCCCGGGAAATTGCTTATCAGACCTGTGGCCAGGGAGGTATGACAAAAGATTTAAAAGACAAGAAAAAGGGCATTTGGCCACAATTTCCCATAAAATGTGGAACATTTTCACTATTGGATATTGGTCATGCATTTCATGAGATAGGCAACATTACATGCCTACAGCTGTTCAAATTCTCCAGAAGGTTATTTGACCAAAATGATATTGTTAAGAATTTTACCAATGCAATCAAAGTAAAGGAATTTGTCGCAGAGCAAGATCTTTTTGATGATATGTTCCAGGCAAGAAATTTATTTAAAGAGGTTTTGAATTCAGCTAAAGAGCAGCTATCTCCAGGGGATTTTCAGGAATTCAAGTTGTACAGAAAAAGGAGACTAATTCCTATTCCTTTGGATAATCTACGCATAGAGCCTGCAAAGGAGAAAACTTTTAGTGTTAGTCTTAACAGCAGTTCAAGCACAGGTAAATCCAAATCAAAATCTGACAGAGATTCTGAACTCTCCAATACATCCAAAGAAATGGAAGATAAAATGGAAGAACCCATCAAAGATTCTGCACAATCTAAAGAGCTCGCTCAACAGCAAATTTTGATTTCTCAACAAACAAATCCTCCTTCACCCAATGTACAGCAACAGCCAGTCACCATGGATTTAGATAAAGAATGGGAAACCTTTAATCAATTGATTAATGTAGAAGGACAGGATGTACAGACCCCTGTCCAAACAACCAAAGTTTTGAATGCAGGAACAAGCAGCACAGCCGCAGTAACAGAGCACATTCCAATCACACCCTCCTCTGAAATTGTACTTAATGTAGAGGACATTCCTCCTCTAGATGTATTTTATAGCCCAAAATACAAGGCAGTAGTAAAGAGATAAAGGAAAAAGAGAAAAATAGAAAGTGCAATTGCTACTGAACCAGAACAAGTAGATGTTTTGTGGAAAGATCCGGCCACAGAGCCCACTCATAATCTCACTAAGTTATCTCAAATAACAGGAGCTTATGCTTCTGCAACAATTGATAAAGCAGTTGAGATACAACTTTTGTTGGATGAAAAAGAAGAACAGATAAAGGCTCTGCAACAGCAATTGCAACAGGTACAGGCCAATCAGGAAGCACAATTAAAACTTGAAAAGTTACAACAACAACTTCAAGAAATCCAAGAACAACATAAGGATGATCCTAAGCTTCCAGAATTCATTTTAGAAACCATCTCTTTGAACAATCAACTACTGCAACAAGAGGAAGTTTTCTGCCAAAAAATATTGCAATGGAATTCTTTGTGCCAAGAAAGCGATAAAATCACAAGTCATGTCATAGATCTACGAAATGATTATGATTTGATTAATGAAAAGATCAATGATTATTTAGCATGGCAAAAGACAGAAGAAGGCAGAAAAGCTGGTGCACCCATCATTAATGAAAACCACAAAGAAATATTGTTCAGTAATTGGGATGCACAAATCAGAAGAGCAGAAAGGGCAGCAGAGGAGGCATCTACAACGGCAAACACTCTCACTGATTGTGTAAATGACAATTTACACAAAGCTAACTTGATTTATAAAAATGTTCCAGGTTATCTCCCACAGGCAAATCAATTGCAAGCAGAATGGAGGCAAAAGGCAGAAGAAAGAGAAAAATCCATCCAAGGGCTGACAAGATTGAATTGGGACTCATACTGGATGTACTTGGTAAAGCCACACAGTCAGCACAATACGCTCAATTGTATTATCAATGCTACGGAGAAGATTGCTCCTATGCTTGCCGACTCTGTCTTTTCAGGACAGTTGAATTCTGAAGTCAGTCAACCACATCTTCTCAAAACTATGCTAGATGCCTGCAAGAGCAAAGATCAATTTCATAGATAGATAGATTTAGTTTTAATTTCACTGTATTTTAGCCTAGGAAAAGGACGGTCATTGAACCGAATCCTTATTTTTTGTAATAAACTATTGTTAGAGTTAGTTAAGTAGTATTTAAACCCCTCTCATGCATTTAGAGAGGGGTCCTGGATCTTAATATTTTTGGACTTGGAGATTGCATTTCTGTACTCCATTGTCTTATATATTTTTTTGAAAAGGATCACATCTGGTGATTTTTATGCGGAATTATCTTTGAAGTGTTGCATTTCTGTACCTTGAAATTTGGTTTTGCATTATAATTACTGGATAGAGTATCAGAATGCATTTGAAATTCTTCAAGATGAACAAGGTATTTCTATCTGTTCACTGTTGATCTCTTTTGTTTTATGATATTCGTTTTAAAATTGCTATCATTTATATGTATATTTTCTTTAACAACGCTTCCTTTTATATATCATTTCTGAGTATAATTGAAACGTTATTTTTCATAGTTACATGTAAATGGTATACAATGATGAATGAAATATGTTTATATAACTCTGTTTAATTTCTTAAACATAGTTATCTTTATTTGTTTCTGCACATTTCAATTTGATTAATAATACATTTTCATGGTTATTGTTGAATTGGAACAATCTTAAGTTGTATTCACATATAGCCACCGGGGTTAGTATTAGAATTTCTTTATTAGTATTTAGCTTAGATTAGATAGTTTTATTTCAGTTAGTTTAGTCTCATTTCCACCCATCCAATCCAATATATTTAGTTACAAGGAAACTGGTCCTTTAAATCCAGTCGGAGCCACCATACCAAACGGAAAAGGAGTTGCCTTAAGGTCCCGACCGGGTGGTTTTCCCCGATGTTTGAAGCAGAGATTTTCTAGGCTTCAACATTTTTGGCGCTAGAAGGAGGGCCTGAGCTATGAATGGCAAGTAAATATTTATCCACAAGCCATTCTGAGAGAAAAACACCCTCATTAACTTCTTCAATTTCTTCTGAAATTCAAAATCCTAGAGAAGAAATTGCAGAAAATATTCAGACACCCACTACCAAAATCTCAAAACATTCAGACAATCAACATCATGTGTCTCTTGAAGTTCAAGATCTAATTCATAAATTGAAAGGATTCTCATTATCTCTTGAAGAGTCTGAAATATCTGAAGGTAGTGTAACTTCAAAATTTGTTTCTTCCAAACCTCTTACTAGGCTTCAAAGTGAAAAACTTGGTATTTCTCCCAAATAATTCCCTTTACCTAGTAGAGTCAAGACAAGAAAAACCCAATCGGAATCAGCAAGTTCAACCTCTAATATCCAAATACCTGTTTCCAAAATCCCTTCTCAACAAAGTACAGTCGTTTCCATATCATCTCCACAAACATCTTCTCCTCAATCCTCATCAGTCTCAACATCATCCATTCCAACAACTTCTATTCAAACACCACCAGTTTCTACTATCCCTCCAATAGTCATCCCAATAATGGCACAGAGACCATGGTCTACTCCAGGAGCAGTCAACATGGCTGCACCTTTACACGATTTACCAGACAATCCTGGAAAATGGCTTCCAAAGTTTAGCCCAGATCTTAACATTCAAGCTGAAGAACATATCAATAACTTTATGTTGGCTATTAATTTGAATGGAGTCACACAGGAAGATGTTGTAGTTATACTATTCCCTTATACTCTTCAAGGAACAGCAGGATCATGGTACTTCTCATTACCATCAGGATCTATAACAAGTTGGGACATTTTTGCAGATCATTTTTTAATCAAATTTGGAGATGACCGATCAATTGCAACTTTACTCAATGATCTCTCAAATTTGAAAATAGAACCCAAGGAACCGATTAAAGAATTCAACGCTAGATTCAACAAACTCTTGAACAAAATTCACGTAGATTCACAGCCCAGTGAACAGGTCAGAATTGAATGGTACATAACAGCCTTACCCTCAAACATAGCAATTTTCATGGACAGAGCTGCAAAACCTACATTAGCTGAGAATATGAAAGAAGCTATTGCAGTGGAAAAACGTATCACTTCTCTGGAAAAGAAAAATGCTCTTGAATAAAGGAAATCAAAGAAGGTTAGCTTCAGAGATGATTCAAAGAAAAGGGCCAAAGATCCATATGACATGGAAGGTTTACAGAAAGTTCTTAAAACCATGTCAAATGAAATGGTTGAAATAAAAAAACAAGTAGCTGAAACTTCTACCAAGAAACCATTCCAAAATTTCAGAAGGAACCAAGTTGAATCTAAACCTCCTAATACAATTTCAAATGCAGAATCAGAAGAAGAGGAAGAAGAAGAAGATACATCTGTAGTATCAGACCAAGAAGACGAAAATGAAGAGATAGCTGAATTAAATGGAATGTGGGATTTTATTCTCCCTAATTCTGATAGTGAAGAAGCTATGCCTGTAAGTACTAGGAGTAAATCTACAGCAGAACCAGTGCAAGCAGTTCCTAAAAAGAAAATTGCAACTCCAAGTACCAAAGACAAACCCATTGTGAAGAAAACTTCTTCACTTCCTACTCAAAATCAGCCATCCTCTTCTAATCCTCTCACATCAACAGCGAAGACTTTGGTAGTGTCAGAACCCATGGAATACAACATTGTTGAGGATATGAAAAAGATCAAAGCTAACATTTCCTTACATGAACTCAGCAAACTAAAACACCGGCAAAAGTTGTTATTAAAAGAACTTAATGCTACACCAATTGCTCCTGTACCAAGCGGTGTAGTTGCAAAAGCAGCGAGAGGAACTGGTAAGCCACCAGATAAGGTAGATGCTACTGATACTGTGCTCATTGGGGAAAAGTCAAATTCTCAAACTCCTCCTCTTCTTTTGACTTATGATATGTACAATAAAAATCTGCACAATTGTTTGATTGATTCTAGAGCTTCCTCCAATATTATGCCTACTTCTGTCTGTGCTAAATTGAATATTGAACCACAGAAATCAGCAGTTCATATCGTTCAGTTGGATCGCTCTAAAGTTCAAGTGGTAGGAGAAATCAATTCAGTTACTATCAGATTAGCCTCAGATCCTAGAATTGTCCAAAGAATTGATATTTTGATTGCTGATATCCCTGAATTTTATGGATTAATCTTGAGTAAGGACTGGTCTGCGAAACTTAATGGTTATATCTCGACTGATTATTCACACATGTGGCTTCCCTATAAAGGGAAACCAAATCAAATCAAAATTGAACGAGAAAAACATATGACGCACACTGTCACTGAATTTGAACAGCCTAATGAACCTGTGCCATTCAACAACAATATTCTTGGAGGTTATTCTGCTGAATCATTTCTTGGAAATTTCAAAGCTCCTCAATCACCTTTTTCTGTAAATACTTTTGATTCTCAGATAGAAAAATTTTCACAGTCTGATTCTTCCAGAATTGTAAATATTTCTGATGTAATTATAGATAAGCCAATAGATAAATCTTTATTTTGGTCGTTATATTTCGATGGATCGAAGTCTAGTGATGGAGCTGGAGCTGGATGTATCTTAATTGATCCAAATGGGGAGAAAACCATGCTATCATGCAGGTTAGAATTTGAGTGTACTAACAATACTGCAGAATATGAAGCCTTGGTTCAAGGACTTTATAAAGCTATAGGGTTAGATGTTAAATACTTGAAAGTCTTTGGTGATTCCAAAATTGTAATTAAACAAGTTAGGAATACTATTCATTGCCTTTCAGGACATCTTAAACACTATCAAACCCTAGTGCAAGATCTTACCACTCATTTTTTAGCATTCAATATTTCCCCTATTCCTAGGAATCAAAACACATCAGCTGACTTGTTAGCTAATGTTGCATCTAAACTCCTACCTGCTGAAGATTGCAGTCCCGATAGATTTTCTGTAGAATTAATTTTTCGTCCATCTGTCCCGGATAATGTTACAAATTGGAGAGTTTTCTATCATGATCAAGATATTCTAAATTTCATGACTTCAGAGAAATCATATGATGATCAAATTATTGACGAAGATGATCATGATTTACAAATTTCTTCAAAAGGTAATGAAAACCCCATTCCAAAATATGTTGTTAAATTAGAGGATTTATATGACATTAGATACAGATTCAAGAAAGTTGTTAATTCGAAACTTCAAAGTTCCACTTTGAAGTTTGAATTAGTAAATCTTGGTTCTGATTCTAAACCTCAAAATATTAATTTAGGACTCAATTTAACACCAGAGGAAAGGAGTGCATTCATTAAACTGTTGAACAAGTATAAAAATGTGTTTGCTTGGAATTATGATGATCTAAAAACGTATGATACTTCAATTATCCAACACACAATTCCAATGTTTCCTGATGTTAAACCTGTTCAACAGAAGTTGAGAAAGATCCATCCAAATCTCGAGAGTCAAATCAAATCAGAACTTAATAAACTTTTGAAAGCCAAAATCATTTTTCCAGTCAGGCACTCTAATTGGGTTTCTAATATGGTACCTGTAAGGAAGAAGAATGGTGATATAAGAATTTGTATTGATTTCAGAAATTTAAACAAGGCATGTTTAAAAGATAATTTCCCATTGCCAACCATGGAACAGATACTTCAAAAGGTAGCTGGTTCTGAACTTATGTCTTTTCTCGATGGGTTTTCGGGCTATAATCAAGTTTTAGTTCACCCGGATGACAGATTGAAGACAACTTTCAGAACAAAATGGGGAACTTACGCTTATCAGAAAATGCCTTTTGGTCTAATAAATGCAGGAGCAACTTTTCAAAGAGCCATGGACATAGCATTCAAAGGTCTGATCAATAAATCAGTTGTTGTTTATCTTGATGACATAACAGTATTTTCAAAGAAGAGAGCCAATCATATACATGACTTAAAACAAATATTTGAAAGATGTAGAAGGTTTGGTATTTCCTTAAATCCGAAGAAATATTTCTTTGCTTTAGATGAAGGAAAGCTCTTAGGATTTGTTGTGTCAAAAGATGGTATATATATTGATCCAGATAGAGTAAAAGAAATTTCTGATATTTCTTTGCCACATAACAAAAAATCCATGCAATCATTTCTTGGACAGATCAATTTTGTTAAAAGATTCATTCATGATTTTTCTTTAATTGTTTTACCTATGCAAAATATGATCAAGAAGAATTCAGTATTCAAATGGGGGCATGAAGAGAAAGAAGCCTTTAAGGCAATTAAACAAGCAATCATTAATGCACCAGCACTGAATACCCCGGATTTTTCTAAAGATTTTACTTTGTATACTCTGGCCACTGAAACATCCTATGCAGCCGTTTTAACACAACTCAATGATCAAGAAATCGAAGCACCTATTTCTTTCTTTAGCTCAAATCTGCAAGGAGCTGAGCTTAATTATTCTGATGTTGAAAAACAAGCCTTTGCTGTGTTTAAATCAATTAAACATTTCAGACCTTTTCTCTTGAAAACACATACAAAAATTATTGTCCCATTCTCTGCAGTGAGGCAATTATTAATTCAAAAAGAAGTAGGAGAAAAGAGAGCTAACTGGGTAACAACCTTGCAAGAATATGATATTGATATTAAACCGGCTAAGATTGTTAGAGGACAAGGTTTTTGCAGATTATTGGCAGGAGCTCATAACATACCAGAAAATCAAGATTCAAATCAAGATATTCAAGTAAGTCAGATAAGTGTTACAAATTCCGGATCTTAGTATGCTGATCTTATCTATTACTTGAAAAATGGGTATGCTCCTTCTAATCTCAGCTATAAGAGTAAACGCGCTTTAAGGTTAAAGGCTATTAAATACCAGATCATTGATAATGTGTTATTTAGAAAAAAATTATGATTCAATTTTATTAAGATGTTTGGAAAAAACTGAAGCTGAAAAGGTTTTGCAGGAATTACATGACGGACCAGCAGGAGGTCATTTTGGAGGTGATACCACGGCTCACAAAATAATTCGTGCTGGTTATTACTGGCGTACCCTTTTTAAAGATACGCATGATTACGTAAGGAAGTGCCAAATTTTTCAAACTGCAAGTGGAAGACAAAGGAAACCAGCTTTTCCTTTGCAACCAGTAACTATTGAGCAACCATTCGAACAATGGGGGCTTGACATTATTGGTGAGATAGTTCCTCATTCTTCCAAACAACACAAGTACATCCTTACTGCAACTGATTACTTTACGAAATGGGTAGAGGCAATTCCGTTGAAGGTAGCCAATTCTGATGCAATTATTGATTTCATAGATCAATTCATCATAACCAGGTTTGGTGTACCTCAAGCTCTTGTTTTTGATAATGCATCTTACTTCTCTGGAAATAGTTTAATTTAATTTGCAGTCAAAAGAGGTTTTAAATTAAAATATTCAGCAAATTATTATCCACAAGGTAATGGTTTGGCTGAATCCACTAATAAAAACCTTATCAAAATCATTAAAAGAACCGTTGATCAAAATCAAAAGAATTGGCATAAATCTTTAATCTTTGCGTTATGGGCTGATCGTATCACTGAAAAAGCTTCAATAGGGACTTCACCTTTCAATCTGGTTTATGGAAAAGAAACTGTGATACCATCAAATTTAACTCTTCCATCATTAGCCCTAGTGCAGTTTATTGAAGAAAATCCTTCATCATCCATTCAATTGAGATATGATCAAATCCTTAAACTAGAAGAAGATAGGGATAAAACAAAAATTACTCATGAAAAACATCAACAGCTTGTAAAATCTTCTTTTGATGCAAGTTCTACCGGCTCAAAACTTTTATCAATTGGTGATCTCATTTTGAAATGGGATAAAGCACACGAAGAAAAAGGTAAACATACCAAATTTCAGAAAATGTGGCTTGGACCATTTCAGATCGCTGAGAAGATAGGCTCAAATACATTCATACTCCAAGATCTAGCAGGTAAGAGAGAATCTCTTCCTGTAAATGGGCTTATCTTGAAGAAATTATTTTCCTAAGGAGGTAACCCCTTCTTAAACTATACATATTTCTTTCTACAGATTTTGATTGTTTTTATTTTCGCAAATAAAGGTTGTTTATGAGTCTCTGATTGACTGTTTACTATTTAAGAAAATTTCTTCGGAAAAATATTATAAATATTTATTTCGTGTAAATAAGAATTTTTAAAAGTAATGATTACAGTTTTGAATAGTTTAAAATAAGATGTTAAGACTTTGAAAAGATTATTTCAATCATTTACATGATCTTTTGAAAACTTGAGGGAAATGTAAATCATCATAAGTTTATCAAGCAGAGAAAGGTTATCTGTAAAAGTAAAGATTTTTTCAAAGTTTTGGAACTCAAAAAACTCTGAAAATTGTCATCCATTCATTCTTAAGGATAAAACTATTTCACCCCATCCATTTAAGTTGTGATTTTTTTTAGAATGTAATTCTAAGAAATTATACGAAAATTTTAAGAGATAAGAGGTCTCATTATGAGCCGACTTACTATTTTCATACGGAGTAATAAAACTGACATTACCAATACTGCATACCAAAACAGGGTAATGGCTTATAAATATAAGACAAAGGGTCTCATCACGAGCCAGCTTGTTCAGTTTAATTATAACTGGTGAATGGCATTGTTATCAACTGGCCACCAAACCAGAACAATGGCTCTTAAAATAAAAATAAATAAAAGACAAAAACATGAGATAATAGATCTTATGAATTTATCTTTTAAAAAGTCATAATTTTAGTTGGATGGGACAATGAATGGTTAATGGTTTAAAGTTAACCCTGTCGAGACTATAAACGTTTGCTGGCAGCAGAGGCAATACCAATGGCAATAGAGTATATTATAAAACCGAAACTTGGAGAGATCCACTTACTTCATTATTAACACCAATCAAAGCTTGAGATAACCCAAAATGTTTTTATTTTTTCTTGAAGAATTAGAAAGAAATTATGAAATGATTTTTATCTCCCTTTCATAGTTACATTTTATTTGAATTATCCTAAGATAGTTTTCATCATCTTTAAAAATCTTTACTTACTAAAGATAGAATGTTCATTTTATTTTTTCAGAGATAACTGTTTCTTCCAGTGAATCGCCAATTGTTGTGGCTAGCAACAACCCCCCTTTTTTATTTTAATAATAATACTAAATAAAATGGGGACCCTTAGTTAAAAATCCAAAAAAAAAATAGGATTTGTTTTCCTTAGAAAATAAAACTTTCTATCATAAACCTATAAAAATCCCTTTGCCCCTTTTTATTTTAGTAATAATACTAAATAAAATGGGGATCCTTAGTTAAAAATCCAAAAAACAATTAGGATTTGTTTGCCTTAGAAAATAAAACTTTCTATCATAAACCTATAAAAATCCCTTTGAAAGAATATTGCGAAAATCTTAAGTTTATGATAGATTTTAAATAAAACTGCTCTTTGAACAAGATAGCGCATCCATAAATAATATATACCTTTGATAAAACGCATTGGTCGCAGATCGCATAGCGCAGAAAACAGAATTGGTTAATGAATATCTTTTGCGCTCTTTTAAACATGCGCTTTTGCTATTTTGCGATATGCGTTGTTTTCAAATATATGCGATCATGCGATTTTGCGATATGCGCTGTTGTGATTATTGCGATATGCACTTTGCGCTATTGCGCAATTCCCATTTTTGCGCTATTTTTTATGACTGTGATGACTTCATATTGCGATATTGCACAGCAAATCATAGATCGCAATGTCGCAGATTCATGAAAGCGCGATATCCCGAGGAAATCTTTCCAGATGTCAAATCCGTTATGCGCTTTAATGATTATATTAAATGATTGGATTGATTATTAATGAGAAATGAGATTGTGTTTAGAATGAAAGTAGTTTCACAATTAAAATATTATATTTCATCCGCGTTCATATTCAAAATAGTCTCATCACCTTTCTAATATCATTACTCTCATTTATTCGTAAAACGCAGGCACGAAGGAGCGAATTACTATGCAAATCTTTCGGTATACACTATGGGTAAGAAGGAGAAGAGCTCAAATTTTGAGAACAAAGAAATGGCTTCGCTATACGTAGACACCGCCTGTAGCAAGGATGCCGACATATCCACTTGGGAAGGAATGTACAATCTGTTAGAAGATGAAAACCCTGTGGTGATAAAAGTTGTAGCTACAGCAGGTTCCAAAGATTCGTCTGAAGAAAATCTTAGAGACTTGGCTTGCTCATTTCTGCATAGAATAGCAGCAAGGCCAAGGATTCTCCCATACACAGACATGGTGAGATGGGTCCTGGACAGCGCTGATATTTCAGACAGGCAATTCAAGACTCCATCTCAAGAGCTAATTGGGTCATTTACCATAGAAGATGTGAGATTAATGTATAAGCTGCTAGAACCACAGGCGACTTACAACAGAAAATTCACGGAAGATTTTGCCAGAGAACACGCGAATTTGGCAGAATGCACAAAGGAGTGGACTAAAAGAAGTGAACCATTGAAGAAAAACAAACAAGGTATGTACAACATGGGTTCGCTTACCTCTCCTTATTGTTTTACTGCTGCCATGTTATGCAGGCTTTTTGGAAAGCCTGACATAAATATGATTTTACCCGAATGGCTTCCTTTGTTGAATGCGGTCGTTAATTCTACAATTGTAGACTGGGCCAAAATCCTATCTGATACTATGACCACTGCTATTTTTCAATACCGGACCAAACGAAATGTTTCCCAGCGGGTTTATCCGCCTTTTTATTTATCTTCTTATGTCATGGACGCCATCTGCTATGTCTCTAAATTCCCTGTAATGGGCTGGAAATGGACTATCCAAGACCCTTTGCCCATTCATGTGTACCATAAAGAACTGTGGGAATCTAAAGCTGTTCCCCATTTTTACCAAATTTTTCATGGAATCATGCTACCATTGTACAAAACATTGTATAATAAGGATCCCCCGAGGTTATCCTCAGAAACAGAGGTTGATATTCTCCCCGTCGCAAGATGGTTTGGGGAGGAATTGTTCACCTATATTAGGGTTTTTGGAAGATATGCTTCTCCCCATGTTTTACCCTTATATGTTCCAGATAGACTTGTAGCCCAGGAAATTGCTTATCAGACCTGTGGCCAGGGAGGTATGACAAAAGATTTAAAAGACAAGAAAAAGGGCATTTGGCCACAATTTCCCATAAAATGTGGAACATTTTCACTGTTGGATATTGGTCATGCATTTCATGAGATAGGAAATATTACATGCCTACAGTTGTTCAAATTCTCAAGAAGGTTATTTGACCAAAATGATATTGTTAAGAATTTTACCAATGCAATCAAAGTAAAGGAATTTGTCGCAGAGCAAGATCTTTTTGATGATATGTTCCAGGAAAGAAATTCATTTAAAGAGGTTTTGAATTCAGTTAGAGAGCAGCTATCTCCAGGGGATTTTCAGGAATTCAAGTTGTACAGAGAAAGGAGAATAATTCCTATTCCTTTGGATAATCTACGCATAGAGCCTGCAAAGGAGCAAACTCCTAGTGTTAGTCTTAACAGCAGTTCAAGCACAGGTAAATCCAAATCAAAATCTGACATAGATTCTGAACACTCCAATACATCCAAAGAAATGGAAGATAAAATGGAAGAACCCATCAAAGATTCTGCACAATCTAAAGAGCTCGCTCAACAGCAAATTTTGATTTCTCAACAAACAAATCCTCCTTCACCCAATGTACAGCAACAGCCAGTCACCATGGAGTTAGATAAAGAATGGGAAACCTTTAATCAATTGATTAATGTAGAGGGACAGAATGTACAGACCCCTGTCCAAACAACCAAAGTTTTGAATGCAGGAAAAAGCAGCACAGCCGCAGTAACAGAGCACATTCCAATCACACCCTCCTCTGAAATTGTACTTAATGTAGAGGACATTCCTCCTCTAGATGTATTTTACAGCCCAAAATACAAAGCAGTAGTAAAGAGACAAAGGAAAAAAGAGAAAAATAGAAAGTGCAATTGCTACTGAACCAGAACAAGTAGATGTTTTGTGGAAAGATCCTGCTACAGAGCCTACTCATAATCTCACTAAATTATCTCAAATAACAGGAGCTTATTCTTCTGCAACAATTGATAAAGCAGTTGAGATACAACTTTTGTTGGATGAAAAAGAAGAACAGATAAAGGCTCTGCAACAACAATTGCAACAGGTACAGGCCAATAAGGAAGCACAATTAAAACTTGAAGAGTTACAACAACAACTTCAAGAAATCCAAGAACAGCATAAGGATGATCCTAAGCTTCCAGAATTCATTTCAAAAACCATCTCTTTAAACAATCAACTACTGCAACAAGAGGAATTTTTCTGCCAAAAATATTGCAATGGAATTCTTTGTGCCAAGAAAGCGATAAAATCACAAGTCATGTCGTAGATCTACGAAATGATTATGATTTGATTAATGAAAAGATCAATGATTATTTAGCATGGCAAAAGACAGAAGAAGGCAGAAAAGCTGGTGCACCCATCATTAATGAAAACCACAAAGAAATACTGTTCAGTAATTGGGATGCACAAATCAGAAGTGCAGAAAGGGCAGCATAGGAGGCATCTACAGCGGCAAACATTCTCACTGATTGTGTAAATGACAATTTACACAAAGCTAACTTGATTTCTAAAACTGTTCCAGGTTATCTCAAACAGGAAAATCAATTGCAAGCAGAATGGAGGCAAAAGGCAGAAGAAAGAGAAAAATCCATCCAAAGGCTGACAAGATTAAATTGGGACTCATACTGGATGTACTTGGTAAAGCCACACAGTCAGCACAGTGCACTCAATTGTATTATCAATGCTACAGAGAAGATTTCTCCTACGCTTGCCGACTCTGTCTTCTCAGGACAGTTGAATTCAGAAGTTGGTCAACCGCATCTTCTCAAAAGTATGCTAGATGCCTACAAGATCAAAGATCAAGTTCATAGTTAGATAGATTTAGTTTTAATTTCACTGTATTTTAGCCTAGGAAAAGGACGGTCATTGAACCGAATCCTTATTTTTTTGTAATAAACTAAAAAGTTAAGTAGTATTTAAACCCCTCTCATGCATTAGAGAGGGGTCCTGGATCTTAATATTTTTGGACTTGGAGATTACATTTCTGTACTCCATTGTCTTATATATTTTTTGAAAAAGGATCACATCTGGTGATTTTCATGCGAAATTATCTTTGAAGTGTTGCATTTCTGTACCTTGGAATTTGGTTTTGCATTATAGTTACTCGATAGAGTATCAGATTGCATTTGAAGTCATCAAGATGAGCAAGGTATTTCTATCTGTTTACTGTTGATCTCTTTTGTTTTATGATATTCGTTTTAAAATTGCTATCATTTATATGTATATTTGCTTTAACAACGCTTCCTTTTATATATCATTTCTGAGTATAATTGAAACGTTATTTTTCATAGTTACATGTAAATGGTATACAATGATGAATGCAATATGGTTATATAACTCTGTTTAATTTCTTAAACATAGTTATCTTTATTTGTTTCTGCACATTTCAATTTGATTAATAATACATTTTCATGGTTATTGTTGAATTGGAACAATCTTAAGTTGTATTCACATATAGCCACCCGGGTTAGTATTAGAATTTCTTTATCAATATTTAGCTTAGATTAGATAGTTTTATTTCAGTTAGTTTAGTCTCATTTCCACTCATCCAATCCAATCCATTTAGTTACAAGGAAACTGGTCCTTTAAATCCAGTCGGAGCCACCATACCAAACGGAAAAGGAGCTGCCTTAAGGTCCCAACCGGGTGGTTTTCCCCGATGTTTGAAGCAGAGATTTTCTAGGCTTCAACATTTTTGGCACTAGAAGGAGGGCATGAGCTATGAATGGCAAGTAAATCTCTATCCACAAGCCATTCTAAGAGCAAAACACCCTCATTAACTTCTTCAATTTCTTCTGAAATTCAAAATCCTAGAGAAGAAATTGCAGAAAATATTCAGACAGCCACTACCAAAATTTCAAAACATTCAGATGATCAACATCCTGAGTCTCCTGTAGTTCAAGATCTAATTCATAAATTGAAAGGATTCTCATTATCTCTTGAAGAGTCTGAAATATCTGAAGGTAGTGTAACTTCAAAATTTGTTTCTTCCAAACCTCTTACTAGGCTTCAAAGTGAAAAAATTGGTATTTCTCCCAAAGAATTCCCTTTACCTAGTAGAGTCAAAACAAGAAAAACCCAATCGGAATCAGCAAGTTCAACCTCTAATATCCAAATACCTGTTTCTGAAATCCCTTCTCAACAAAGTACAGTCATTTCCATATCATCTCCACAAACATCTTCTCCTCAATCCTCATCAGTCTCAACATCATCCATTCCAACAACTTCTATTCAAACACCACCATTTTCTACTATCCCTCTAGTAGTTGTTCCGATAATGGCATAGAGACCATGGTCTACTCCAGGAGCAGTCAACATGGCTGCACCTTTACATGATTTACCAGACAATCCTGGAAAATGGCTTCCAAATTTTAGCCCAGATCTTAACATTCAAGCTGAAGAACATATCAATAACTTTATGCTGGCTATTAATTTGAATGGAGTCACACAGGAAGATGTTGTAGTTAGACTATTCCCTTATACTCTTCAAGGAACAGCAGGATCATGGTATTTTTCATTACCATCAGGATCTATAACAAGTTGGGACATTTTTGCAGATCATTTTTTAATCAAATTTGGAGATGACCGATCAATTGCAACTTTACTCAATGATCTCTCAAATTTGAAAATAGAACCCAAGGAACCCATTAAAGAATTCAATGCTAGATTCAACATACTCTTGAACAAAATTCACGTAGATTCACAGCCCAGTGAACAGGTCAGAATTGAATGGTACATAACAGCCTTACCCTCAAACATAGCAATTTTCGTGGACAGAGCTGCAAAACCTACATTAGCTTAGAATATGAAAGAAGCTATTGCAGTGGAAAAACGTATCACTTCTCTGGAAAATAAAAATGCTCTTGAAGAAAGGAAATCAAAGAAAGTCAGCTTCAGAGATGATTCAAAGAAAAAGGCCAAAGATCCATATGACATGGAAGGTTTACAAAAAGTTCTTAAAACCATGTCAAATGAAATGGTTGAAATAAAAAAACAAGTAGTTGAAACTTCTACCAAGAAACCATTCCGAAATTTCAGAAGGAACCAAGTTGAATCTAAACCTCCTAATATAATTTCAAATGCAGAATCAAAAGAAGAGGAAGAAGAAGAAGATACATCTATAGTATCAGACCAAGAAGACGAAAATGAAGAAATAGCTGAATTAAATGGAATGTGGGATTTTATTCTCCCTAATTCTGATAATGAAGAAGCTATGCCTGTAAGTACTAGGAGTAAATCTACAACAGAACCAGTGCAAGCAATTCCTAAAAAGAAAATTGTAACTGCAAGTACCAAAGACAAACCCATTGTGAAGAAAACTTCTTCACTGCCTACTCAAAATCAGCCATCCTCTTCTAATCCTCTCACATCAACAGCGAAGACTTTGGTAGTGTCAGAACCCATGGAATACAACATTGTTGAGGATATGAAAAAGATCAAAGCTAACATTTCCTTACATGAACTCAGCAAACTAAAACACCGGCAAAAGTTGTTATTAAAAGAACTTAATGCTACACCAATTGCTCCTGTACCAAGCGGTGTAGTTGCAAAAGCAGCGAGAGGAACTGGTAAGCCACCAGATAAGGTAGATGCTACTGATACTGTGCTCATTGGGGAAAAGTCAAATTCTCAAACTCCTCCTTTTATTTTGACTTATGAGATGTACAATAAAAATCTGCACAATTGTTTGATTGATTCTGGAGCTTCTTCCAATATTATGCCTACTTCTGTCTGTGCTAAATTGAATATTGAACCACAGAAATCAGCAGTTCATATTGTTCAGTTGGATCGCTCTAAAGTTCAAGTGGTAGGAGAAATCAATTCAGTTACTATCAGATTAGCCTCAGATCCTAGAATTGTCCAAAGAATTGATATTTTGATTGCTGATATCCCTGAATTTTATGGATTAATCTTGAGTAGGGACTGGTCTGCGAAACTTAATGGTTATATCTCCACTGATTATTCACACATGTGGCTTCCCTATAAAGGGAAACCAAATCAAATCAAAATTGAACGAGAAAAACATATGACGCACACTGTCACTGAATTTTAACAGCCTAATGAACCTATGGCATTCAACAACAATATTCTTGGAGGTTATTCTGCTGAATCATTTCTTGGAAATTTCAAAGCTACTCAATCACCTTTTTCTGTAAATACTTTTGTTTCTCAGATAGAAATTTTTTCACAGTCTGATTCTTCCAGAATTGTAAATATTTCTGATGTAATTGTAGATAAGCCAATAGATAAATCTTTATTTTGGTCGTTATATTTCGATGGATCTAAGTCTAGTGATGGAGCTGGAGATGGATGTATCTTAATTGATCCAAATGGGGAGAAAACCATGCTGTCATGCAGGTTAGAATTTGAGTGTACTAACAATACTGCAGAATATGAAGCCTTGGTTCAAGGACTTTATAAAGCTATAGGGTTAGATGTTAAATACTTGAAAGTTTTTGGTGATTCCGAAATTGTAATTAAACAAGTTAGGAATACTATTCATTGCCTTTCAGGACATCTTAAACACTATCAAACCCTAGTGCAAGATCTCACCACTCATTTTTTAGCATTCAATATTTCTCCTATTCCTAGGAATCAAAATACATCAGCCGACTTGTTAGCTAATGTTGCATCTAAACTCCTACCTGCTGAAGATTGCAGTCCTGATAGGTTTTCTGTAGAATTGATTTTTCGTCCATCTGTCCCAGATAATGTTACAAACTGGAGAGTTTTCTATCATGATCAAGATATTCTAAATTTCATGACTTCAGAGAAATCATATGATGATCAAATTATTGACGAAGATGATCATGATTTACAAATTTCTTCAAAAGGTAATGAAAACCCCATTCCAAAATATGTTGTTAAATTAGAGGATTTATATGACATTAGATACAGATTCAAGAAAGTTGTTAATTCGAAACTTCAAAGTTCCACTTTGAAGTTTGAATTAGTAAATCTTGGTTCTGATTCTAAACCTCAAAATATTAATTTAGGACTCAATTTAACACCAGAGGAAAGGAGTGCATTCATTAAACTGTTGAACAAGTATAAAAATGTGTTTGCTTGGAATTATGATGATCTAAAAACGTATGATACTTCAATTATCCAACACACAATTCCAATGTTTCCTGATGTTAAACCTGTTCAACAGAAGTTGAGAAAGATCCACCCAAATCTCGAGAGTCAAATCAAATCAGAACTCAATAAACTTTTAAAAGACAAAATCATTTTTCCAGTCAGGCACTCTAATTGGGTTTCCAATATGGTACCTGTAAGGAAGAAGAATGGTGATATAAGAATCTGTATTGATTTCAGAAATTTAAAAAAGGCATGTTTAAAAGATAATTTCCCATTGCCAACCATGGAACAGATACTTCAAAAGGTAGCTGGTTCTGAACTTATGTCTTTTCTCGATGGGTTTTCGGGCTATAATCAAGTTTTAGTTCACCCAGATGACAGATTGAAGACAACTTTCAGAACAAAATGGGGAACTTACGCTTATCAGAAAATGCCTTTTGGTCTAATAAATGCAGGATCAACTTTTCAAAGAGCCATGGACATAGCATTCAAAGGTCTGATCAATAAATCAGTTGTTGTTTATCTTGATGACATAACAGTATTTTCAAAAAAGAGAGCCAATCATATACATGACTTAAAACAAATATTTGAAAGATGTAGAAGGTTTGGTATTTCCTTAAATCCGAAGAAATATTTCTTTGCTTTAGATGAAGGAAAGCTCTTAGGATTTGTTGTGTCAAAAGATGGTATATATATTGATCCAGATAGAGTGAAAGAAATTTCTGAAATTTCTTTACCACATAACAAAAAATCCATGCAATCATTTCTTGGACAGATCAATTTTGTTAAAAGATTCATTCCCGATTTTTCTTTAATTGTTTTACCTATGCAAAATATGATCAAGAAGAATTCACTATTCAAATGGGGGCATGAAGAGAAAGAAGCCTTTAAGGCAATTAAACAAGCGATTATTAATGCACCAGCACTGAATACCCCAGATTTTTCTAAAGATTTTACTTTGTATACTCTGGCCACTGAAACATCCTATGCAGCCGTTTTAACACAACTCAACGATCAAGAAATCGAAGCACCAATTTCTTTCTTTAGCTCAAATCTGCAAGGAGCTGAGCTTAATTATTCCGATGTTGAAAACAAGCCTTTGCTGTGTTTAAATCAATTAAACATTTCAGACCTTTTCTCTTGAAAACACATACAAAAATTATTGTCCCATTCTCTGCAGTGAGGCAATTATTAATTCAGAGAGAAGTAGGAGAAAAGAGAGCTAACTGGGTAACAACCTTGCAAGAATATGATATTGATATTAAACCAGCTAAGATTGTTAGAGGACAAGGTTTTTGCAGATTATTAGCAGGAGCTCATAACATACCAGAAATTCAAGATTCAAATCAAGATATTCAAGTAAATCAGATAAGTGTTACAGATGCTGAATCTCAGTATGCTGATCTCATTTATTACTTGAAGAATGGGTATGCTCCTTCTAACCTCAGTTATAAGAGAAAACGTGCTTTAAGGTTAAAAGCTGATAAATATGAGATCATTGATAATGTGTTATTTAGAAAAAATTATGATTTAATTTTATTAAGATGTCTTGAAAAGACTGAAGCTGAAAAGGTTTTGCAGGAATTACATGATGGACCAGCAGGAGGTCATTTTGGAGGTGATACCACGACTCACAAAATAATTCGTGCTGGTTATTACTGGCCTACCCTTTTTAAAGATACGCATGATTACGTAAGGAAGTGCCAAATTTGTCAAACTGCAAGTGGAAGACAAAGGAAACCAACTTTTCCTTTGCAACCAGTAACTATTGAGCAACCATTCAAACAATGGGGGCTTGAAATTATTGGTGAGATAGTTCCTCATTCTTCCAAACAGCACAAGTAAATCCTTACTGCAACTGATTACTTTACGAAATGGGTAGAGGCAATCCCATTGAAGGTAGCCAATTCTGATGCAATTATTGATTTCATAGATCAATTCATCATAACCAGGTTTGGTGTACCTCAAGCTCTTGTTTTTAATAATGCATCTTACTTCTCTGGAAATAGTTTAATTGAATTTGCAGTCAAAAGAGGTTTTAAATTAAAATATTCAGCAAATTATTATCCACAAGGTAATGGTTTGGCTGAATCCACTAATAAAAACCTTATCAAAATCATTAAAAGAACCGTTGATCAAAATCAAAAGAATTGGCATAAATCTTTAATCTTTGCGTTATGGGTTGATCGTATCACTGAAAAAGCTTCAATAGGGACTTCACCTTTCAATCTGGTTTATGGAAAAGAAGCTGTGATACCTTCAAATTTAACTCTTCCATCATTAGCCCTAGTACAATTTATTGAAGAAAATCCTTCATCATCCATTCAATTGAGATATGATCAAATCCTTAAACTAGAAGAAGATAGGGATAAAGCAAAAATTACTCATGAAAAACATCAACAGCTTGTAAAATCTTCTTTTGATGCAAGTTCTACCGGCTCAAAACTTTTATCAATTGGTGATCTCATTTTGAAATGGGATAAAGCACACAAAGAAAAAGCTAAACATACCAAATTTCAGAAAATGTGGCTTGGACCATTTCAGATCGTTGAGAAGATAGGCTCAAATACATTCATACTCCAAGATCTAGCAGGTAAGAGAGAATCTCTTCCTGTAAATGCGCTTATATTGAAGAAATTCTTTTCCTAAGGAGGTAACCCCTTCTTAAACTGTACATATTTCTTTCTGCAGATTTTGATTATTTTTTATTTTCGCAAATAAAGGTTGTTTATGAGTCTCTGATTGACTGTTTACTATTTAAGAAAATTTCTTCGGAAAAATATTATAAATATTTATTTCGTGTAAATAAGAATTTTTAAAAGTAATGATTACAGTTTTTGAATAGTTTAAAATAAGATGTTAAGACTTTGAAAAGATTATTTCAATCATTTACATGATATTTTGAAAACTTGAGGGAAATGTAAATCATCATAAGTTTATCAAGCAGAGAAAGGTTATCTGTAAAAGTAAAGATTTTTCAAAGTTTTGGAACTCAAAAAACTCTGAAAATTGTCATCCATTCATTCTTAAGGATAAAACTATTTCACCCCATCCATTTAAGTTGTGATTTTTTTAGAATGTAATTCTAAGAAATTATACGAAAATTTTAAGAGATAAGAGGTCTCATTATGAGCCGACTTACTATGTTCATAAGGAGTAATAAAACTGACATTACCAATACTGCATACCAAAACAGGGTAATGGCTTATAAATATAAGACAAGGGGTCTCATCACGAGCCAGCTTGTTCAGTTTAATTATAACTAGTGAATGGCATTGTTATTAACTGGCTGCCAAACCAGAACAATGGCTCTTAAAAATAAAAAATAAATAAAAGACAAAAACATGAGATAATAGATCTTATGAATTTATCTTTTAAAAAGTCATAATTTTAGTTGGATGGGACAATGAATGGTTAATGGTTTAAAGTTAACCCTGTCGAGACTATAAACGTTTGCTGGCAGCAGAGGCAATACCAATGGCAATAGAGTATATTATAAAACCGAAACTTGGAGAGATCCACTTACTTCATTATTAACACCAATCAAAGCTTGAGATAACCCAAAATGTTTTTATTTTTTCTTGAAGAATTAGAAAGAAATTATGAAATGATTTTTATCTCCCTTTCATAGTTACATTTTATTTGAATTATCCTAAGATAGTTTTCATCATCTTTAAAAATCTTTACTTACTAAAGATAGAATGTTCATTTTATTTTTTCAGAGATAATTGTTTCTTCCAGTGAATCGCCAATTGTTGTGGCTAGCAACAACCCCCCTTTTTATTTTAGTAATAATACTAAATAAAATGGGGACCCTTAGTTAAAAATCCAAAAAAACAATTAGGATTTGTTTGCCTTAGAAAATAAAACTTTCTATCATAAACCTATAAAAATCCCTTTGAAAGAATATTGCGAAAATCTTAAGTTTATGATAGATTTTAATAAAACTGCTCTTTGAACAAGATAGCGCATCCATAAATAATATATACCTTTGATAAAACGCATTGGTCACAGATCGCATAGCGCAGAAAACAGAATTGGTTAATGAATATATTTTGCGCTCTTTTCAAATATGTGCTTTTGCGATTTTGCGTTATGCGCTCTTTTCAAATATGCGATCATGCGATTTCGCGATATTGCGCTTTTGTGATTTTTGCGATATGCGATTTGCGCTATTGCGCAATTCCCGTTTTTGCGCTATTTTTTATGACTGTGATGACTTCATATTGCGATATTGCGACATTGCGATATTGCGATATTGCGCAGCAAATCGCAGATCGCAATGTCGCAGATTCATGTAGGCACGCTATCCCAAGGCAATCTTTCCATATGTCAAATCCGTTATGCGCTTTAATGATTATATTAAATGATTGGATTGATTATTAATGTGAAATGAGATTGTGTTTAGAGTGAAAGTCGTTTCACAATTAAAATATTATATTTCATCCGCGTTCATATTCAAAATAGTCTCATCACCTTTCTAATATCATTACTGTCATTTATTCGTAAAACACAGGCACGAAGGAGCGAATTACTATACAAAGCTTCTGATATACACTATGGGTAAGAAGGAGAAGAGCTCAAATTCTGAGAACAAAGAAATGGCTTCGCTATACGCAGACACCGCCTGTAACAAGGATGCCGGCATATCCACTTGGGAAGGAATGTACAATCTGTTAGAAGATGAAAACCCCGTGGTGATAAAAGTTGTAGCTACAGCAGGTTCCAAAGATTCGTCTGAAGCAAATCTTAGAGACTTGGCTTGCTCATTTCTGCATAGAATAGCAGCAAGGCCAAGGATTCTCCCATACACAGACATGGTGAGATGGGTCCTGGACAGCGCTGATATTTCAGATAGGAAATTCAAGACTCCATTTGAAGAGCTAATTGGGTCATTTACCATAGAAGATGTGAGATTAATGTATAAGCTGCCAGAACCACAGGCGACTTACAACAAAAAATTCATGGAAGATTTTGCTAGAGAACACGCAAATTTGGCAGAATGCACAAAGGAGTGGACTAAAAGAAGTGAACCATTGAAGAAAAACAAACAAGGTATGTACAGCACGGGTTCGCTTACCTCTCCTTATTGTTTGACTGCTGCCATGTTATGCAGGCTTTTTGGAAAGCCTGACATAAATATGATTTTACCCTAATGGCTTCCTTTGTTGAATGCGGCCGTTAATTCTACAATTGTAGACTGGGCCAAAATCCTATCTGATACTATGACCACTGCTATTTTTCAATACCGAACCAAACGAAATGTTTCCTAGCGGGTTTATCCGCCTTTTTATTTATCTGCTTATGTCATGGACGCCATCTGCTATGTCTCTAAATTCCCTGTAATGGGCTGGAAATGGACTATCCAAGACCCTTTGCCCATTCATGTGTACCATAAAGAACTGTGGGAATCTAAATTTGTTCCCCATATTTACCAAATTTGTCATGGAATCATGCTGCCATTGTACAAAACATTGTATAATAAGGATCCCCCGAGGTTATCCTCAGAAACAGAGGTTGATATTCTCCCCGTCGCAAGATGGTTTGGGGAGGAATTGTTCACCTATATTAGGGTTTTTGGAAGTTATGCTTCTCCCCATGTTTTACCCTTATATGTTCCAGATAGACTTGTAGCCCGGGAAATTGCTTATCAGACCTGTTGCCAGGGAGGTATGACAAAAGATTTAAAAGACAAGAAAAAGGTCATTTGGCCACAATTTCCCATAAAATGTGGAACATTTTCACTATTGGATATTGGTCATGCATTTCATGAGATAGGAAATATTACATGCCTACAGCTATTCAAATTCTCAAGAAGGTTATTTGACCAAAATGATATTGTTAAGAATTTTACCAATGAAATCAAAGTAAAGGAATTTGTCGCAGAGCAAGATCTTTTTGATGATATGTTCCAGGAAAGAAATTCATTTAAAGAGGTTTTGAATTCAGCTAGAGAGCAGCTATCTCCAGGGGATTTTCAGGAATTCAAGTTGTACAGAGAAAGGAGACTAATTCCTATTCCTTTGGATAATCTACGCATAGAGCCTGCAAAGGAGAAAACTCCTAGTGTTAGTCTTAACAACAGTTCAAGCATAGGTAAATCCAAATCAAAATCTGACAGAGATTCTGAACACTCCAATACATCCAAAGAAATGGAAGATAAAATGGAAGAACCCATCAAAGATTCTGCACAATCTAAAGAGCTCGATCAACAACAAATTTTGATTTCTCAACAAACAAATCCTCCTTCACCCAATGTACAGCAACAGCCAGTCACCATGGAGTTAGATAAAGAATGGGAAACCTTTAATCAATTGATTAATGTAGAGGGACAGAATGTACAGACCCCTGTCCAAACAACCAAAGTTTTGAATGCAGGAACAAGCAGCATAGCCGCAGTAAAAGAGCACATTCCAATCACACCCTCCTCTGAAATTGTACTTAATGTAGAGGACATTCCTCCTCTAGATGTATTTTACATCCCAAAATACAAAGCAGTAGTAAAGAGACAAAGGAAAAAGAGAAAAATAGAAAGTGCAATTGCTACTGAACCAGAACAAGTAGATGTTTTGTGGAAAGATCCTGCTACAGAGCCTACTCATAATCTCACTAAATTATCTCAAATAACAGGAGCTTATGCTTCTGCAAAAATTGATAAAGCAGTTGAGATACAACTTTTTTTGGATGAAAAAGAAGAACAGATAAAGGCTCTGCAATAGCAATTGCAACAGGTACAGGCCAATAAGGAAGCACAATTAAAACTTCAAGAGTTACAACAACAACTTCAAGAAATCCAAGAACAACATAAGGATTATCCTAAGCTTCCAGAATTCATTTCAGAAACCATCTCTTTAAACAATCAACTACTGCAACAAGAGGAAGTTTTCTGCCAAAAAATATTGCAATGGAATTCTTTGTGCCAAGAAAGCGATAAAATCACAAGTCATGTCATAGATATACGAAATGATTATGATTTTATTAATGAAAAGATCAATGATTATTTAGCATGGAAAAAGACAGAAGAAGGCAGAAAAGCTGGTGCACCCATCATTAATGAAAACCACAAAGAAATATTGTTCAGTAATTGGGATGCACAAATCAGAAGTGCAGAAAGGGCAGCAGAGGAGGCATCTACAGCGGCAAACATTCTCACTGATTGTGTAAATGACAATTTACACAAAGCTAACTTGATTTCTGAAACTGTTCCAGGTTATCTCCCACAGGAAAATCAATTGCAAGCAGAATGGAGGCAAAAGGCAGAAGAAAGAGAAAAATCCATCCAAAGGCTGACAAGATTAATTTGGGACTCATACTGGATGTACTTGGTAAAGCCACACAGTCAGCACAGTGCACTCAATTGTATTATCAATGCTACAGAGAAGATTGCTCCTACGCTTGCCGACTCTGTCTTCTCAGGACAGTTGAATTCAGAATTTGGTCAACCGCATCTTCTCAAAATTATGCTAGATGCCTGCAAGATCAAAGATCAAGTTCATAGTTAGATAGATTTAGTTTTAATTTCACTGTATTTTAGCCTAGGAAAAGGACGGTCATTGAACCGAATCCTTATTTTTTTGTAATAAACTATTTTTAGAGTTAGTTAAGTAGTATTTAAACCCCTCTCATGCATTAGAGAGGGGTACTGGATCTTAATATTTTTGGACTTGGAGATTACATTTCTGTACTCCATTGTCTTATATATTTTTTGAAAAAGGATCACATCTGGTGATTTTCATGCGAAATTATCTTTGAAGTGTTGCATTTCCGTACCTTGGAATTTGGTTTTGCATTATAGTTACTGGATAGAGTATCAGATTTCTTTTGAAGTCATCAAGATGAGCAAGGTATTTCTATCTGTTTACTGTTGATCTCTTTTGTTTTATGATATTCGTTTTAAAATTGCTATCATTTATATGTATATTTGCTTTAACAACGCTTCCTTTTATATATCATTTCTGAGTATAATTGAAACGTTAATTTTCATAGTTACATGTAAATGGTATACAATGATGAATGCAATATGTTTATATAACTCTGTTTAATTTCTTAAACAGAGTTATCTTTATTTGTTTCTGCACATTTAAATTTGATTAATAATACATTTTCATGGTTATTGTTGAATTGGAACAATCTTAAGTTGTATTCACATATAGCCACCCGGGTTAGTATTCTCTAAAATCTAAAACCCCTTAAATTTCACCTTTGGGATAAAATTCGCCCCTAAATTATCACCGCTCGAGCCTCTCTGACTGATAGTCTAGGATGTTAAATAGCTATGTGGAGGGGAAATTAGTTATTTTTAGCCTCGTGAAAAATATTTACAATGGATTTCCCGCCTTCTTCTACCTAACCAATCTTTAATTGCTATCATTTTTTCTTCCATTTTGATTAGGTGCATTTGAGCTAGCAACCTTTACAACATTTATTATTTCTGAAAGCAGTAAAAACTATCTAATTCTACCTTATTTCATCCAAGAATCCATATTAAAGTGTTGGATTCTTTTATTCTCTACCTAACTACTGAATTTTCATGATTAAACTGTATGACAATTCTTTATTCTCTATCTAAAACAAGTAAATTGAAACATGATAATTCAAGATTAAATTTTTCAACTCATCATGGATTATGGAATTTACTAACACTCTGCCATAATCAACTGCAAAAGGTAAAATTAGTGGCATTTAGACTTTCACACTTTCATGTTTTATTCTTTTTTCTCTTTGGGGTCTATTGTTTTTTCTAAGTCCTTTGATTTTTCTTTTAGGACTTTTTACCCTCTTTTTGATTTTTTGATTTTGATTTTGATTTTGATTTTTTACAAAATATGGGAATACAACTTGCAAAAGGAAAAGTATTTACATATTTAAAAGATTACGATCAGTCAATTCAAAATTATGAATCCTATATTTATAGGTCACTAACAAGATCCTCACTGCAACTGAATATTTCAAAAAATGGATAAAGGTCATTCCTTCTAGAGCTGCCATAGACTCAGTAATCATCAAATTCCTTGAAAATCACATTTTCTTCAGATTTGGCTATCCTAGAAAGGTTATTACGGACAATGCTGTTACCTTTAGATCCAATAAAATGGTGGATTTTTTCCACAAGTATCACATTTCATTGGGCCATTATACAACTTACTACCCTCAAGGAAATGGGTTGGAATAATCCTCAAACAAAATTTTGGTAAACATCATCAAAAGGTTGTTGGAATGTCTGCCTATCAGCTTGTGTATAGAGTCGATGTAGTATTTCCATTAGGAATGCCAGTCATGAAGCTCATTCAAGAAGTACAGTCTGAAGAAAATTATATGCAAAGAAGAATAAACCAGATTGTCTAGCTGTAGTAAACCAAAGAAGAAGTATACAAAAGAACACAACAAGTGCAGTAAAACAGAAAGAATATTTTTGACAAAAGAACCAACGAAAATGATTTCAATGTTGGTGACAAAGTGTTAAAGTGGTATTCAAGAAGAGAGGAAAAAGGAAAACATGGAAACTTTGACAATTTATGGAAAGGTCCATACATCATCCATTTAGCAAGAGGTAACAACACATTTTTCCTACAAAAAATGGATGGAACAGAATTATTTGGAGGTCCTATCAATGGCAAGATGCTCAAGCATTATTTTTGTTGAAAATATCAGTTTAAATCTTTATTCATTGTATATAACACTGCTTGAATAAAAATATCGGAAAAATAAAATACAAAAAACAAAGAAAAGAAGAAAAGAGGGCAAACAAAAGAAAATCGTAAAAGTCCCATACCAAAAAACAATGATTCTGAAAGTGTGCAAGTCCAAATGCCACTACTTTTGAGAAAGGAAGTATTATTCAGTCATCGAGACTAATCATGATTGAACAAGTTTTAATTTTTGCTGATAAGTTAGAGAATCAATATTTTCGAAACTATTTAAACTTGGCTTATCAGTAGATTAGGAAAATATGTTGGTTCCAAAGTTCAAACTTGAACCAAAGGGAAGAAAGAGCGATGAATGAAAAATTCCAGATTATTTCCCTCAGTTTTTAATTTTACTTTTTGCAAAAATAAGATGTGTGTGCAACTTGTCCCAAAATTTCACAGCTCATGATGAACCAAACTACTTAATCTTGGTTTGGTCATGTTTACAATTTTTTGTTAATAGATTAGGGAATGAAAATCTGTCACACTGTTTAATCTTGACAGATAAGTAGATTAGTTAGAGAAATAAAAGATCTCATTAGTTTACTCTGAGATTTTGGATGATATAAGTGCAGAAATAGAGAGTTTGTTGTTTTCAAAAGAAAAATTATGATCAAGGGTTTGCCAATCTAAATACACCCAAATGAAGAAAAAATGCTAGGAAAAGTATGATGGGTAGGTAAAGTTCAGTTGAATCAAGCATTTTTTCCCAATCTTAAAGGCCACAGTTACAAAGAAAGGCAGCAAATCAGTAAATAAAAAATGAAAAATATGCCAAAATGCAAATCAAGGCACTGGTCTACAAAATCCAGAGATTTGAACTCTAAAGTTCTTGACATCTCCTAAAGGAGATGCCCTCCCCAGTTGGAGCCACTGTTATCCTCCTGCATTTTACAATTTCACTTGGTGACTATGGATTTCTACAAGAAAATGATGATAACATTCCTTGACTATCAGCTATCTTAAAAAATCTCACTGCCTTCATTATCTTCATAAAATATTTTTCACTGTACCTTACCTTGCCTTCTCAAAATCACTCTCCTACTCTAAAAACACACACTGGGCTTAAATTCTCTCATTTCCACCCTTCTTTCCTACCTAAAGCCTCATTTCCTCATTTTCTCCCCTAAAAGCCTACTTTCATCTCCAAAAACTCCATTAACCCCCACACCTCATCAATTTCCCTTGTTTTATTAAAACAATGTAAAAAACCCCTTTTTACATTGTTTTAAATATAAAATTAAAGCCTTCTGGGACCCTTTGTTATATATTAAAACCCTATTTTAATATGTGAATGCCCTACTCTTTGTGCTTTTAAATCCCGACCCTCTGCTTTACATTAAAACTTTGTTTTAATTAAACCTGACTTTTGTGTTCTCCAACCCGACCCTTTATAAAATATTTGAGCCTTGGTGTTAATGTTTTTAACCCCCACTTTGGTTAAAAAAATTATTTAAACCCTCCCCTTTTCCTTAAATAAACAACCCTTCCGCTCGTTTTATTAACCCCCCAGGCCCCACTCTTCATTAAACCCCATGCTCTAATGAAACCCCGCCACCTGTCCATCTAGGCCCCACCTTTTGACCTATCTACCGCTCTTTTCACCCGTCCACCATCGATCTACATCCCCCTTGATCGAAAGGCCCACAACCCTTATCACACGTTTATTTGCACAAGGGTTAAACAAACCCCAACCCTGCAAAATGGGTGGTATCCCTCCGCCACACGTCGATCACTGAATGGAATCGCACCCGCTTATCCGAAACCATTTACCACACATGCCTCTTTGCAAAAACCACCTCTCCCTCTTGCAATAAACCACCTTACTGCTTCCCACCAAAACCCAATACCACCACCTCCATTCAAACTTTCCAAAGGTTTCCACCTTTGCGATGAAGCCCTCCTCCATCATGAACCCCTGAAAAATGCTCCAAACACAGAAAGATACACAAACATAGGATTTAAGATTAATTGATTGTTTATTGTGCAGGTTTCATGGCAGGAATGCAAGTAATGCATTCCAAAGGTCCAAAATCATTCAAATAAGTAATCTGGGTGACGATCCAGAAAACTTGTTTCATTGAAAGGAATAGAGACATATGGTCAAGCATAAATCACCAATGAATCATAATCATGGGTGATTATTTGAGCCCTCTGACAGCAGTAAAATGCCCCACTATGCAGCAAAGTTATAGATAGAGGCATGGGGAAATAAATAAGACAGTCAAAGGAATGAGACAATGAAGATTAGAGATTGAATCAAGGATTAAAAGGCAAATTAAGAAGATTAGTCACAAAACAGAGATAAAGGCAGAATTAAGGAAAAGATAGTAAGGCAGAAAATTAAAAGGATAAACCCAAATTTAAAGCCTAAAACAGAGTTTAAAATATAAAACAAAGGTAGATCAACACAAAATAAAATTCGAATAACTCAAACAAAAGCAATTACTTCTTCAGAAACACATTTGGACACCTACATCATGTTTTCTTTCAATAACTACATCAACAGTTATTACAGGAAGTCAAAGATATTTATCATCTACCCAGTAGTTATTATAAAATTTATTGAGAAAGCCTTAAAGTCAAATATTTCCAAAATTTAGCTGAGAAGTTAATTTAGGAGTTATTATTACAGTGAATCACTCTCAGATATTTTTCCCTGGGCCTTGCATGGTATCAAAGGTAAAAAATGCATTAACTCTATAATAAATAACATCTCAAACCCTAGCTTAGGATCATCTCCTCATTTTGCAGATAAATAATGCATGTATATTTCATTTTTAGTGTTGTTTGGTTGGTTAGTTGGCTTATTACTGGTTGTTGAGCTAGTTGATGACTGTTAGGTTGGATTTGAGACAACCCTGAGTTTCAGAGATCTATTGTATTGGTGTAATATAAATTTTTTCAACATCAGTAATACAAGCACGTTCACAAGATTCTTGAGCTATGTTAATGGTGAAGTTTTCCTTCTTTTCCAATATTTTCCTTCTATTTTCCATTCTGTCTGTTATTTCCTTGATAAAATAACATAAATTTTAGATTAGGATATGTTATCTTGGCACCCAATTTCTGTCTGCATTATTTATCTCAATGTTTTCTTCTGCAAGGTCTGATTGGAGAATTCTTAATTTCTCTTTGGTTCCACCTAGCTTGTTGTCTTGGAAATGATTTAATAGATTCAAGCCAAAGAATTCTATGGTATGCCCTGTCCTTTGGCGTAGCTTGAAATATTATTTTTAAGACCTTTCTTTGAAGAATACTTAGTAGAGTCTAAACTAGGGAAGTCTATGGTATGCCTTCTCCTCTGGTCTACCTCAGACTGTTACTTTGAAGGTGTTTAGAGTGTTTGATTAAAGACTATAGGTTTATCTTTCTCTTTAGTTGCACTCATTATTATCTTAAATGTTTTCTTTGTCTGAAAGTAATTCTAAGATTTCTGGATTGTTGTCTTAAAGGTTTGCTTATTAAAGTCTGGCCAAGGACGTCTATGGTATGGCCTATCCTTTACTTTGTCTCAAACAATTACCTAAAAGGTTTTTCTTGTTGAAGTAGAGTTAAAAGATTCTTAACTGACTTTTAGTTCTGATGTTTTCACAACTTATTTTCATTTCATATTCCATCTAATCTAAGAGATCCACTTGATATAGTTAACTTTCCATATGAAAACCCTTGTAGAGTTGATGAACAATTAAATCCTTTTATGACTCCATAGTCCAATGGACTAATGTTTCTCATGGTCTATCTATTCAGCTAAAACACTCTATCACTTAAATCACACCATTAGTCTATGTATCAACCAATCCAACCAATCAAAACAAACAAGTCCTCAGAACTTCATAGCTATCCTAAAATCAAAACATAAGCATAAAGACATATCATTTATAAACACTTACATAGAGAGATCCCTCTCTGAGTCTAGGAAGGCTAGGTCCATGGACTCCAAAGTGGTATGATGTGGTTCCCTGCAAATTTTTTTCTTTCCAATCTTGCAAATCACAGAGAGCCAACAAAGTCCTAGGTGATAACTGAGATTATTGCTAACAAAGGAGGAAAGGAAAGAGCTATTATCAAGGATAATGTCTAAAGAAGAAGAAAAAGAGTGACCAACCAATATCTTAATAAGTTGGAGGATAACAAAAGGGAATGAGGACTAGGAAATGAGGAACTAATGAGTGAGGTTCCAAGATGGATGAGAGATAGAACTAGAGGTTGAAAACAACCACAAAGACCTGCCAAATCCATTTCGTTAATTAAAATAAAACAACAAGGAATCAATGATTTCGAGAATGAAAAGATGGAAAGGGTTAAAAAATACAAAGAGAACTCACTACTTTTATGGAAAAGAGTTAATAAAGATAAAAATCCTAATTCTAATAGGAAATATACCAAATTCTAGGTGCGAACTTACCCAATTGCATGGAAATAAAAAAACGAAAGCTAGAGGAGCTTAAATATCTTGACTCATGGAATTATCACACAATTTAGAGGGAACTAACTATTAGAGAAAATCTCACCCTAAAATTCCCATGAAATTTCCAATTACAAAATATAAACCAATAAAATACTTTAAATTAAAAAAATTATACGTGTAAATATTTTGGAGGGAAGATAAACTTTTTTTTTAATGGCTTATCTCCTTATAGGTCTACTCAAATATCAAATTTAGACACTCTTTGGATGCATAATTAAATTCCACATCCATCAAGTACCCATTATGCACACTTTTGAGAAGACTGACATTGATAAAAATTGAAGATACATTAAAAAAACAAGTTCAACACACTTTTTTAATGTACCTTCATTTTTTATCAATGTACGTCTTCTTAGAAGTATGCATAATGGGTATGCATTGGATGCAGAATTTAATTCTACATCCAACGAGTTTATACACTTGAAATTTGAGTAAACCTATAAGGAGATAAGCCAAAAAAATAATAAAAACGTAGTTTTCTTCTTTTCAGATGTCATTGTTATTGGGTGGTTCGTTGATTATGGAGCTTCAATTCATATGATTTGCAATAAGCACTTATTTGAATCATCCTATGAAAATAATAATTGTGTTCATATCTATATAAGAGGATATAGATCACAACAAATTAAGGTTTATGTAGATGTATGTGTAACTTTTCCAAGTGGTCATGTGAAACCAATCTAGAATGTTATGCGTTTTCTAGGAAAAAGAAGAATTCAATCTTAGTTTTCACTATTTTAAATCAAGATCTAAAATTTGATTTCATTAAGTCACAATGTGTTTTGAAAGATATGAAAGATCGTTACATATTCATAGCAAGAGAACTAAAAATTGGAGGGTTGCACAAGTTTGGTGTTATAAGGATTGTCAAGCATTGACATCCACAACCAATTCAACTGAGAAATTATGGCATCAAATATATGGTGATATAAATCATAATTAGTTTATATTACCTTGAATAAGGTAATGATGGAAGGGATTCCAAATTTTTAAGAATGGATATACTGAATGTGAAAGATGTGGATTAGGAAAACAACATAGTGAAGAGTTACTATAACATAAAAGAGGAAAAGATAAATTCTTGAGCTATTACATAATGATGTAACTAATATTATGCAAACAAAATCAATTGGTGGAGCTTCATATTTCCTTATTTTCATTGATGATAAAACTAAATTTACATGGGTTTATTTTACCAAAAGAAAATGTGGTGTATTTGAATACTTTAAATGATTTAAGAATATGGTTGAAAAGTAAGCATGGAGGTAGATCAAGATCGTCATCTCAAATAATGAGGGATAATCCACATCATTAAAATTCATCAAATATTTTAAGTAAAATTTCAATTTAACCACAAACTATAGTGTCACATACTCCTCAACAGAATGGAGTAGTCGAGAGGAAAAACAATAACTTTGGTTGAATGTGCTTGAAGAATGATTAAGGTAAAATTCTTACTAATGATATTTTGGCTAAAGTAATAAGAAATATTGTATATATGAAAAACAAAACTCTAAAAAATTTAAAGCACAAAACTCCTTATGATTTTGTACAAGATCATTACAAATTCATAGCAAGAGAAATCAGAATTGGAGAGATGTACAAGTTTGATGTTACAAGGATCGTCAATAATTGACATATACAACCATGTCAAATGAAAAATTTTGGCATCAAAGTTATGGTGATATAAATCATAATTATTCGATATTACCTAAAAGAAAGTAATGACAGAAGGGATTCCAAATTTTGAAGAATGAATATACTGAATCTGAAAGATGTGGATTAGGAAAACAACATAGTGAAGAGTTACCATAACATAAAAGAGGAAAAGATAAATTCTTGAGCTAGTAAATAATGATGTAACCAGTATTATGAAAACCAAATCAATTGGTGGAGCTTCATATTTCCTTATTTTAATTAATGATAAAACTAAATTGACATGGGTTTATTTTATCAAAATAAAATGTGGTGTATTTGACTACTTTAAATGATTTAAGAATATGGTTGAAAATTAAACATGAAGGTAGATCAAGATCCTCATCTCAAGTAATGAGGGATAATTCAAATCATTCAAATTCATCAAATATTTTAAGTACAATGCCAATTTAACCACACACTATAGTGCCACATACTCCTCAACAGAATGTAGTAGGCGAGAGGAAAAAAACAACTTTGGTTGAATGTGCTTGAAGCATGATTAAAGGTAAAAGTCTTACTAATGATCTTTTGGCTAAATTAATAAGCATTATTGTATATATGAAAATTAAAACTCCTCTAAAAAATTTAAAGCACAAAACTCGTTATGAAATATTTTATGGCTATAAACCAACTGTAAAATCCTAATTATTTTTATAAGTATATAATTTTCACATTTTCCTAAGAATATCAAAGAAATCTTGATGCCAAGGTATTCAAATGTGTCTTTATTAATTATTGTATTGATTAAAAACCTTATAAAAGGTATGTTCCAATCACTCGCAAAATTTTACAAATAGAGATGTTGTATTTCATGAATGCGTAAACAAGGTCCAAGTAGAGGAAGAGCATAGTGTATGGAAATTAGCTAAAGATGACAAAGAAAAAGAGGTTGAATATTAAGAGGCTAATGTTGAAGATAAAAATAACATTAATGCTACAAGCAACTAGAGCACACTAAGAGTGATCAAACAACAAGAAGAAATGGTGAAAATCCATAAAGTAGTGGGCCATTGGAGAGATCAATAAAGAAAATTTGAGCACCTCTGAGGTATAAGTATTATGAATTCCTTAATCAAGTTATGATTATAAAGGAGGTTTTAAAGTTTGATCAAAGAAAATATGATAAATAATATATGAATTCCATGAAAGAAGAACATGAACCTATTATGAGAAATGAAATATCAAAAGCAATAGAATTTCTTACAAATAAAATCCTCACAGATTCTAAATGGTTGTTGAAAACTAAGTTTAATTCTTAGAGAAGTATAAATAGGTATACAACTAGAAGGATAACAAAATATTATTCATAGAAAGAAGGAATTTATTATGAAAAATTTCATTTGTAGATAAAATAAACACCATTAGATTGATGATTCCATTGGCTACTATGCATAATTAAAATCTACATATGTTATATGTTAACCAAACATCACTAAATGGAGAGTTAAGGGAAGAAGTTTATCTTGTTCTGCCATAAGGTTTTGTAAGGAAAGAACAAGAACATATTTTTTTGTTTGTTAAATAAAGCATTATATTGACCCAAATAAGCACCCGAATCTTGGTATGTGAGATTCGTACTTTCTTCTTTCATAAAGGTTTTATTCAAATTAAGTGAGATTGAAATTTGTAGGATGAGAATGTAGCAAGAAAATCTAGTCTTGATTTTTTTCTTGGTCAAACTATATTAAAATTTGGATTTCATTTTTAGTACAATACTTGAGGTAGTTAATTGAGGTGACATGGAATTTTTCACTCATTGAACTTAGTTAATTCAAGTTGGAGACACTTGATTTCAATTCTACATGATTGATTGCTAAATTGTAGAAATCTATTTCATTTTAGTTGAGTCATTATTAGTTAAACTAGTTCCAAATGCTAGAGAAACTACTAGAGGTTCAAGTTGTGTATTATAACTTCAGTCACACTCAGTGGTAATATAGTTAAATAGCCAATCATCCCAAAATAATTGATTCATGCAGAGAATTAAAGTTACCCATTTGAGATTGGAGTTCAAGGGCAAATTATTATCAATTGTAAACTATTCCAAGTTGTACAAGTCATGCATGCAGTCAAAGGATGGTCCTACATGAATTGTGCAATCCAATTGAGGAATTTCCCTAAAAAATAGGGCCACATTTCTCAGGGAACAATAAAAGGAAGTAGGGGCTCAAGACAAAGAATCAATTGACTAATTCTGGGTCAGAGGCCTTTAGTGAGAAGAGAGATAGGTTATGCACTTGTAGGTTGTGCTCAGTTGAGAAAAGCAATTGTAATACATCTTTATTCTTCTGATTAATGCAAGAGGAATTAGGTTTTTTAGCATATTTCTTTCCCCAAATAAAAATACTTGTTTCATGTGTGTGATTTCTTATTTCATGTCAAAAAATTGTTTTCTAGATTGTGAATTACTTTCCACAAAATAGTAGAGTAGATTTGATTCTTGTGATTTTGTAAATGTCATGAGAAGTTTAGAATCTATTGCATAATTTCTACATGGCATCAAAGCTAGATTTGTAGAAATTTCTACATGATTTTAGAACTAGATTCACAGTAGATAAGAGATTTTGAAGTTGCCATTGTAGGAGGTTGAAATTTGAAGATTAGTGTTGGAGGTTTTCTTCAGGAATGAGAAGATGACTTTCAATGGAATAAGGCTTGAGTATGATTTGTAATGAACCAAAAAAATTGTGGCATGAAATATCCGCGTGGAGGAAATATTGGATGACAATGGGTTGCTAGAATACGTCAAGACAAATTTATAAAAACCCCAAGCATATAATGCTCACAATATTTCTCAGTGGAAGAAATATGTGGCCAAAGCAAGGACAATATTATTGGAGGGAGTATGGGATCATATTGTCTTAGATATCCACTGGAAAGAGACTATTTTCATGATGTGGAAAACTCTAACAAAATTGTTAGAGAATAATAATGACCATAGGAAGATGAAACTCAAGGAAAAGATTCGAAGTATTAAGATGCAAAGGAATGACACAATTCTGCAACACCTGAGTAGGTTTACACAATGTCGTGATGAACTTGGTAGGGTCAGTGTTAATGTACCCAAAGAAGACTTGGTAGCTCTATCCATTTTGGAACTTCCCAAGAACTTGCATAGTTATCAACGTTAGATAAATGGTAGAGAGAAACTATGAAGTTGGGAGTGATTATGGTCCAATCTAGTGTAGGAAGAAATAAGGCAAAGTAAAAAATATGGGAATTCATCCAAGGTTAAGGATGAGGAGAAGTACGCCTTGGTTGGAAACGAAAATAAAGGGAAAGGGAAAAAATCGCAATCCAAATCAGAATCTAGTCAAGGGGGAAATAAGAAATATTTGTCTTGAATCAAGTGCTTTCACTGTCATGAATTAAGGCACTAATCCATGAAATTTCCATATAAGAAGAAAATCAATAAGACCTCAGGAGGAGTGGGAGGTGAGGCTATAAATTCAAAACTCGAGCTTGATTTTACTCTCATTTCATGCATGGAAGGAAGAGTTATGGGAAACATGTGATAATTCGAGAATAGTGCCTCGTTCCATATGAAGGGGAACAAAGATTTTTTCAGTGACTTGGAGGATAAATATCTCCAGATGCACATCGAGATGGGAGATGATGGAAGGTACAACACAACTGGGATCAACACTATCACCTTTCAGATGGAGTCAGGCTCGCATACGAGGCTCAAGGATGTGATGTTTATACCTAGTCTAAAGAAGAATATGGTTTCCATCACCATGTTGGAAGACCGTGGATACGATGTGATATTCAACAAAGGAAAGGAATTCTCTAGACACATCGACATGGGACAAGTGAAGCAGATCAAGGTTCGAGTGAAGAACCTCTGCAGCTTGGATGTGGAATGTTGTGTTTCTTTGAGCACAAAGGCAGAGAAGGTGCAACACCCAAATGTCGATGAATTATGGCATAGAATACTTGGCCATTTACATCATTTAGCTTTGAAGATCATCCATCAGATCACCACAGGCCTCTCTAAAGGAGCACTAGAGAAGCAGAATACATGAAAAGGTTGTACCTTGGGGAAGTACACAAAAACCACCTTCAATTATTGGGATAGCATGGCACATTCAATCCTTGAAAGGATCCACTCTGATATATGTGGAAATTTCTCGAAAATATCCACTACCAAGCATAGGTATTATGTTAAATTTGGAGATGATTTATCATGGAAGTGATGGATTTTCTTCATGCAAAATAAAGACCAGACATTCTCCAAGTTTCTTGAACTTAAAGCACTTGTTGAGAAAAAACTGGAAAGAAAGTGAAGTATCTCATGAGTGATAATGGTGGTGAGTATGTTTCTAATGAGTTTAAAAATTTATGTGAAAAGGAAGGAATTCAATGAGAGTTGACAACACCCCATAACCCACAACAGAATGGGGTGGCTGAAAGGAAGAATAGAAGTATTTTCAGAGAAGCAAGGGCGATGTTGCATGACTAAGGCCTACCTCTGCACCCATGGGCCGAAGAATGCAACACAATGGTATATTTGCAGAATATGATTCCTTATTGGATTCTTAGGATGAGTACAACAAGAGAAGAATTTTTTCAGAAGAAACCAAATGTGTAACACTTTAGGATCTTTAGAGCATCAGTATATTGTCATGTCTTCAAGGAAGCAGGGAAAAATCTAGAGTCAATAGCTAAGTTGGGCATATTTGTGGGGTACACTGACACACCTCACAACTATCATGTGTACCTGCCATCTCTCAAGATGACAGTTGTTTGTAGAGATGTGAAGTTCGATAAGGAAAAGGAAATGAAGTGTTGCCTTGAGAGGGAGCTTCAGTTTCATGTCGATCAAGAGATTTGACTCCAAAGGAAGAAACTCAAGAAGTTATTGAGCAGCCACAAGCATAAGAGCAAAGAGTGGAGACATCCACTCAAGTAGAGACATCCAAGGAAGGAAGGAAATGAATGAGGGAAGCTAAAATGTTATTACAGGATGTTAGAGAGAATGTGGGAGCACCCACATCACAATGCAGGAAGAGGTGGTCACCCGATCGGTACACTGGCTACATGGCTCTAATGACTAAGCTAGTAGATATAGAACCAACATCATTTGAGAAGTAGTAGAGAAACATGTATGGGTTTATGCTATGGTAGAGGAATTTGATTCCATTTTCAGAAACAGTGTTTGGGAAGTTTTCCCAAGACCATCAAAAAAATTAGTGGTAGGTTTGAGATGGATCTATAAGGTAAAGCATGTATCAGACAGAAGAATAGAGAAGCACAAGGCCAAATTTATGGTGAAGTGGTACTCTTAGGTAAAAGGGATTGATTATGAAGAGACCTTTTCTCCTGTAGCAAGATACTCTTCCATCAGATCAATTCTCTCTCTGGCTACACAGATGGGGTGGAAGATCCACCAGATGGATGTGAAGAAAGAATTCTTCAATGGATTTATTGAGGGGAAGGTGTACATTGAATAACCTGAAGGATTTGAGACCTTCGACAGAGAGCCGCATGCGTGTAGACTCAAGCGAAAATTGTATGGGTTGAAGCAAGAACTCGTTGCTTGATACACGAGGATGGATAGAAACCTCACCAGTTTGAGCTTCACCAACATCGAAGAAGATGCAAACCTTTACCACATCTTGGTAGAAGGTAAATTGTTGGTTATTGTCTTATATGTTGATGACTTGACTTTTATCCGTGATGAACAACTTATCATATCTTTGAAGGAGGACCTTGAAAGAGAGTTTTAAATGAGGGACATGGGTTTGATGCATTATTTCCTTTGTTTGGAAGTGTGGCAAAGAGAAGGGGAATTGTTTGTCTCTCACATCAAGTATGCCAACAAGATACTTCAAAAGTTCCACATGGACAAATGCAAACCCATGGTGACTTATATAGCGGCTAACTGGAGGAAGGGGGATGCCACTTCAGGTGAGGAAGTAGATTCTATCATGTACAGGAAGCTGGTGGGTTCACTCATATATTTGGTGAATGCATGACCATACATGTGTTATCTAGTCAACTAGTTGATCCAAGACATGGTTCAACCAACTAAGTTATTTTGGAGGGTTTCTAAACATGTACTAAGATACCTCAGAGGCACTATTTAGTTTGGACTTTGGTACAAAAAAACAGAGGGAGTGAAGTTGCAAGGCTTCACAGATGCAGATTGGGCAGGAAGTTAATCAAATTGAAAGAGCACATCAAGAGGAATTTTCAGTGTTGGGTCAACAACAGTTTCTTCATACAACAAGAAGCAAAGAGCACTTAGCTCAACAAAAGTAGAGTACATGGCTTCGAGTCAAGAAGCATGTGAGGCTATCTGGATAAGAAATATTATTTTTGGGTTATTTATTTAGATAATGGATCATACTGTGATTTATTATGACAGTCATATTTGTATCAAAATATTTGAGAATCCATTTTTTCACAATCGATCCAAGCACATTGATATCCAATAACACTATCTAAAAGATTGTGTGCAGAGGCAGATCATGTTGTTATAGTACATTCTGATAGAGGAACAAGAAGCATACATTTTGACAAAATATTTTTTAAGAGGTAAATTCGAGTTCCATAGAGGCATGATTGGGGTCAAAGATAATCCATTTCTTGCTGAGAGGGACTGTTGAAAATGCAACAAGAAAATCTAATTTCGACTTTTCCTTTTTCAAACTACATTAGAATTTCAATTTCAATTTCAGCAAAATACTTGGACATAGTTAGCTGAGGTGACATGGATTTTGTCTCTTAGTTAATTCATTTAATTCGATTTGGATACACTTTATTTCACTTCTACATGATTGATTGCTAAATTGTAGCAATCTATTTTAGTTAATTTGAGTTATTGTGAGCTAAACAAATTCCAACTATAGGAGAAACTATTAGAGGGTCATGTTGTGGAGTGTAACCTCAGTGACAATTAGTGGTCATCCAGTTAAATGATCAATCAACCAAAAATAACCTAGCATGTAGAGAATTCGAGTTACCCAGTTGAGATTGGAGTTCAAGGGCAGTGTACTATGAGTTGTAAACTAGTCCAAGTTGTATAGATGTTGCATGCAATCAATGGATGGGCCTACAAGAATTGTGCAATCCAATTGAGGAATTTCCGTAAAAAATAGGGGTTAATTCCTCAATGAACAATGGAAGGAAGTAGGGACTCAAGCCAAGGCTTAAATTGACTAAGTCTAGGTCAAAGGGCCTTAGTGAGCAGAGAGATAGGTTATGCACATGCAGGTTGTTCTCAGTTGAGAAAAGAAATTGCAATACATCTCTATTTTTCTAATTAATGCAAGAGGAATTGGGGTTTTTAGGAGATTTCTTTTCCCAAATAAAAATATTTGTTGCATGTGTGTGATTTCTTATTGCATGTCTAAAATTTTTGTTCTATGTTGTGAATTACTTTTCGCAAAAGAGTAGAGTAGATTTGAGTTTTGTGATTTAGTAAATTTCATGATGAGTTTCAAAACTACAACATAATCTCTACATGGTATCAGAGCTAGATTTGTAGAAATTTCTACATAAAATAGGTATATTTATTTCATTCTTAAATGTTGATGATCTTATCATAGCAAGAAATGGCAATAAATTAATTGAAAAAGGTCAAAATATTTTTGTCACTAATAATTTGAGATGAAGACCCTTAGACAATTGCATTACTATTTAGGCCTTGAATTATTGAAAGATGAGGGTAAAAGTTTGATCACACAAAGTAGAAATGCACAATAATTAATCAAAAGGTTCAATATAAGTGAATGTAAATGACTATCTACTCCATTAGAGTAGAATATTAGGTGTAGTAGTGATGATGAAACACAATAAGTAAGTGGTACTTTCTGTCAACACTTGTGGGAAATCTAAATTATTTAATTACAACTAGGCCATATATTGCTTATTCAATCACCATACTTAATTGATTCAATGCGAAGACACATGACATCATTGGAAAGTAGCCAAGAGAGTCCTTTGATATTTGAAGGAGAGTGAAATCTTGATATTGATTATACTAATTAATTTGGTTGGGTAAATGATCCATATGACCAGAATCCCATGATTGGTTATGCTTTCAGTATTGTATTTTGAATTTTGTCATCAAGCAACAAGAAGCAGGCAACAATTTCTTTGTATTCCACTGAAGCAAAGCACAATTTCTTATGTATTGTTGCCTATGAAGCAATTTGGCTAAGGAGTGTCCTTGAAGGTACGGGAGAAAAGCAACAAGGACCAACAATCATCAATTATAACATTCAAAGCTCTATCACACTGATAAACAACCTAATTTATGATGTTAAATCAAAGCATATCAAAACACAACATCATTTTGCAAGAGAAAAGCGACAATCAAATGAAATTGAATTGATTTATTGTAAAACAAATGATAATGTGGAAAACATAACTACAACGCCTCTAAAATAGCTACATTTGAATTATGTAGAAACTAGTTAGATATTGTAAAAAATACTAGCTACAATGAATTATGTGGAAACTAATTAGGTGTTGTAAAAACACATTTGTACATAGTACTTGAGAAAAATGTATTGTTTCCAATAAGTGTGAACTATAAAGTGAAATAGATATCATTCTCCTATGATAGATTGTTATAATTATTTGTTAATCATATCTAATTATTATAAATATAAAATATTATTATATTTATGATATGCATTAAATACAATAATATTGTTTTTCATATATTTGTTTTTAATTGTATTTTCTATTTTAATTTTATTTATTTTCCCTATGGAACAGAGTCAACTACCTTTGATGTAGTTTGGTTTTAAACATAGGATTGTTTACTGCACATATGATCCCAATCCTTTTTATGAAAATGACATGGCAAATCTTAACCACGTGACAAAGAAATGATCCGAAATCAGGTTGGATTGTTTCACGAGAAAGATTGACCATTATTTTCGTTGAAACGCAACCATTGAGTTCGTACTGGTAAAAGGCACAATAGATTCCTATTCGGAAACGTACTTCGATTTGGGTTGGTTAGTGTACACATGATTTGCAGAAACAGAGGTATTGGTTGGCCAGTATTCACGTGACTATGTACCATTGAATGTTATGTATCATTTAAATACATACCACAAAATTTTAAACCATTCATTTCAAATGACGCATAGTATGCTGCACAATTCTGGCCGAAGGATTTTTTTTTGTCAGCTAACGATTTCACGTTAAATTCCCCATAATTAATAATCCGTCTGTACTCATTATTGAGAGCGGTGGGTACTTTGGCATTTGATATGGTTTCTTCCCTTTCTATTCATCTCTACAAGCGTGCGCTTTTCAATTTGCACGATCTGGACCGTCTTTATATGCCCATTACTGTCTTTTCATACACGAACTGGCATGAGTGAATGAGTGACCTGCTGTAGGAAGAGCAACCTGCCTGTACATCTCGCCCGTTGTTATTTGCAATGGTATTTTCATTTCCAATTTTATTTATGGTTTTCCCCATTTCTGCGTGAATACAAGATTTATTTGCTATATGGTACGTGTGCATCACATGGCATTTTCCGCATTTACATTTATTTGTTTACCCTTAACTGTTTTTTAGCTCTGAAAATCATGGAAATTTTGGTAAGATTTTAAGAAAATTTGGTAGGGATTTTTGTAAATCCACTTTATAATTATCAAACTTTAATATTTTGGGTGCCCTAGAGATTTGTGATGGCGCTGAATTCTGGCCAATTTTGGCCATTCACGCAATTCCTCCATCTCGTTAAACAACTCCATTTGTTTATAGTGGTTTTGCCATTCATGTTTATATCTATAACATATCTATAACAATCACCATATATAATAGCAATAAGTAAACGCAACAATAAGTAAAAGCCAAACTCTTAATAATAATTTTTTTTAGAGTACACTTTATTATGTATTCAACATATTTTTAAATAGGTTATATTGCATGATAACACCATTTAAAAAATTATGAAATAATGAAGTCTAAAACTACTCATAAACTTAAAAAGAGTAAGCACTTTAATAATTTTATCAAATTGATTTTAAGACTCAATCAAATTTACCACATTTACTTTATCAATACTTTTTTAGAAGATCAATCTTTTTTTAGAAGATCAAGGTTTTAATATATTTGTTGAAGATCATATAAAAAAATAATTATCTATCAAAATGCATTGGTAACCAATTGTTGTATTTTTAATTTTATAGGACATTTTTCTGGCACATGATTTATCGACTATCTCAAATTCCCCCCTCAAACTAGCATACGAGTAGACTTATCACCCTCATACATATGCAAGTTATCAATTACACAATTTGATCATACATAACTAGATGTGCCAGTGTTATACAATATATATGCCTAAGTAATAGGTTTTACAACAAGCTAATCTAAGATTTTTTTTTTTTAATTATATTTTCAACTTATCTCCTTGTAAGTTTACTCAAATGTCAAGCGTAGATACCTATTGGATGCTGAATTAAACTACAAATCCTACGTATACCCACTCTTCATACTTTTTAGTAGAACCACAATGCAAAAAAATAAAAATGCATTTTCAATTTTTTTTTTATGGGTCTACTTAGAAGTATACAGAGTGGGTACATATAGGAATATCACATCCAACAGATATATACACTTGACATTTGAGTAAACCTACAATGAGACAAGCCTAAAATACAATAAGAAAGCAATTCATTTTCTTTAAAATTCATCTCTTATTTTATTACTTTAATTATTATGTTATTATTTCTCTTAGGAGACTCATTTTGGACCTAAAAATTTCCCTCATGGTTGATTACTCCACTTTTTTCACTCTAAAACAACATGATGAATGAAAAAAAAAAAATATAATAATCCAATTCAAACCAACACGACACCCTTAAGACAAGAAAACTCAATCTCATTGGCAGTTAATGGTGAAGCAAATTATAGTAATTAATTTGCTAATAATGACTTACAAAATCTATGCTTAAAATTTCTAACTTCTTTTTAGGTTACATCTAATTGAACCTTAAGACATTGAAAAATTTATTCTTTCCATTAAGATTAATAAAAAAAAATTATATTTATATCAAACATTAAAAAAAATATCCATATATGTGTCTGTAAATCAAAACTTAAAAAAATTCATAAAATTTAACCACCTTAAAGAAAATAATTTGTGTGTCACTTTAAAAAAAAATAAAAGCTAAATAGAATGCTTCTAAAAATCATCACTCTTGAAGAATGGATAACTTTGTTGGGAAGTGGGAAAAATCACCACCCATATCAACTTTGTATAATCTTGAAAATATTATGTATGTAAAAGTTGTGGAAAATTTGCATGTTTTACTTTGAGATATTTGTTAACTCTTGTTATGTTAAAACATATGAGACTATAAGTTTGATATTTTTTTATGTCTAGAGGAATTAATAACTAGGTTGGGATCGTACCTGTTAACTATTATATGAACCATTGTTCTGCCTGAGAAACATGGAATAAATAACAATTTTATTAGTCATACGATATTGCAATAAAGAAATTGGAGAAAAATACATGGTGCATAGATTCACTGATAAATCACTTCGTATTATTTTCAATAAAGATAAATTACAAGTCACATAAATAGTGCTCATGAGATTCGACAGATTCTAAGACATGAGAACACTGTTGACAAAATCTCTCAACAAACTGTAACCATTAACAAACAAAATTTTGTTACATTCTAACGTAAGCATTATTCCAAGTTCCCCCTTTAATGCTTACATTTACACATTACAAATATTAATACAAAAATGAAAAATTACAATTCACATGTCATATCTATCTGACTGGTCTTTCTCAGTACTTATCCTCATTATGAAGTCTCCTGGACAACGCTTTTTTCACCACCATAATATTCGAGCTCCCATTCAACTCATTTAATATAACCACCTCTGGCCATATTTGATGAAATTTGTATAATTGATACTCCTCAATATTCCGAAGGAAAATCTCGATACTGGACCACCCTATGGACAAACTCTCATCTATCAAAATGCAATGAACTACCATTTTTCATATTTTAATAGGTGAGTTGTCTGATTACTAGGCATATTCAACAATCAATTATGTAACAAAACTTTCTACATACAAGGATCTGATAACATAACCTATAACTGATGCTCTTGAAGCCCGAAGCACAACAACATCCATCAACGTATAAAAAGTTTACACAATCAAATTAGGCATACATTGTCTTGGCACCTAAGAATGAAGAGAACCACTAATTTAACTATATTAGTTTGTTGATTAATTGGTTCTGCACTTCTTACAAACATAATTGAAAACTACACAAATAAAACTATCTATTATGATTAAATCATAAACAAGTCTCTTTGTCCATCCTTGATTGTTCATATATAGATATTTTGTCTTCGAGTTTCTCTTATTCACAAAGGCAATTGTTAGAGAAAAAATCTACCAAGTGACAACAAACAAACTTGTTACTGGAAGTTACAACAGTCTTGAAAATGATAGAAATGTTGGCCTTAGACCCACAGAGCATAGATCCATGCAGTCTCCTCCAAATCAACCTTTCATATGTTGACGATGCAACTTGTTTGACTATATATCAAACTTGCATATGGCGACGATGCAACTCATTTGACTATCTATCTCGACGTTAGCAATAAACTCAATATGCAGTCCCATGTATGGACTCAAGTACAAATTTCCATGTTTTGACCTAAGCGAACATTAATTGAAGTTGATTTTTGGAGCCCCAGCATATGCTTACCATGACTAATGAACGTTTAAATTATATTCCAAACACAACAACATTTTTTTTTATATGATGAAGAACTTAATATACTAAACAACGACGCCCACTAAATTAAGCTGAAGTCGCACAAAGAAAATAACATGTCCAACAAAATGGACATTTTTCTGCTTGTAATGTACAATTTTTAGAATATTTTGGTGGGATTGTTGGCTTGATGGTGCCTAGACCCAGGTTCAAATGTGGTTGCACGAACCATCAAAACCCACTATTACCGTCCCTTTCGGCAACGATCTGCTTGCGCCGACCAAAGTCTCACCTGAGGCAATATAGGGAGATGCTAGAACCAATTTGTTGCATCAAGAGGAACAATGAACTGTGGCTTTATGGCTTTTCTTCCTTGACAGGACTTCACAGAATAGATTTATCAACTATACAAGCGTTGTTCAACCCATATGTTGAACTTACTACTAGACTACGTGATATTGCTTAATCATGCATAAAATAACATAAACAATCATAAACCAGACTTCGTTATAAAATTATAGATTAAAACCCTTACTTAACATAGATAAGCATAAACAACAGTAAAGTAAAAAACATCAACAAAACTCAGATCTATCTTCAAAGGTATTTCATTAATTGCTCAGATATTTCTCATACTTTCAATTCCACCTTGCGCACTCAATTGTAGGGGTCTACACACACAACTGTAGACTTCTCAAGGTCTCTACGCAATCAACTGCAGGAGCCTTTCCTCTATCCCAAAACACATACTTTGACCAAAAACAATCTTACATCCAATGTATTTCATCAACTTCTACTTCTTGACTTCCTATGACTTCTATCTAAGCTCCTTATATAGATTTTGCATTTACAATACCATGCTACAAAACCATGGGCAGAGTTCAACGTTCACCAAATATTCCTATTACATTACATAATAAGGGTCTTTGATCCACCTCGAAGCCCCTAAGACTCGAAATGGACTCTGCGCTCTGCTCCTTGACCTACGGATTCTTTTTCTACTGCTTTCTTTGAGGGAATCCCATTTCTAATAGGCCCCCAACACAAAACTATGACTCGTCCCAAGTCCGCACAAAGTTGATGCACCATAAATATTCACGTTAATTTTTCTCAAGGAATCCTTCAATGGTGGAACCGCTTCGGTGCACTTCTTTTCAAACTCTCTGAGTTCCCCGAGCAACTTCTTTGTAACTTTCTTGGTCATCTTCTGCTTGAATCCTCTCTGTGTCGTGGACAATGCTTTGACCTACTTTTCCGCAGTTTAGGAGAGGTGGATGGCCTATGCTTCCCATGGTTTCATTATGTTTTTAAGTAGCTTATCCTTCATGCACAACTCATCGACCTACTCATGTAATAATTTACCCTCTTGTAGATGGGTAGGCTGCTGCATTGGTGCTAAGGTCTTTCCAGCGACCTTTATATGATCTAGTTCTTCAAGATTTTTGTGCATTTTGGCCTCTGTATTTGGCACCTGAGGGTCCTCCTGCAGTGAGTGTCATACATTGTAAACATCCCTAAATACATTCGCACACTCCTATATGCGGGACTCAAGCTATTATGTGGCAGCTTTCAGCTCTGATGCATTTTGCTCCCGGACTTTTGGCAGAGTGGCAGGCTGGAATTGCCTATGCAAATCAACTATATTCATTTGTAATTCAAGGCACATTTCATAGACCTTTGATTTAGATTCCTTAATCATTTTGGCAAGCTTGGCCACTTTTTCTTCTAGCACAACTACACCCTGGATTTGGAGCTCCGGTAGCTCGTTGCAAGCCTTTAAGATGGCTTCTTCCAGCTTTTTCCTTTGTGTTGTCTCAGCCTCATGCTCTTGGACAACCATCTTCTTTTCCTTAGCCATGATCTGCCTTTCATTCTCAACAGCTTGAATGATCATAAGGGAGCGTTTTTCTCTGATCTTCAATTCCTAGTCAATGCTTTGGTGGAACTCATGCAACATCTTCAGTGGCAGCGTAGCAAGATTCAACTTTGTATTCTACCTGTGGAACACCTGATTTAGCTGCTCTACTATGCCAAAAATCAATGTACCTACAGGGATAGGAACCGTGCAAGTATCAGAGGTCAGCATCAATTCATGTGATGTTGTTCTTGGATCGACTTGTGCCCTCATCGGCTGAATCACAGTCACTTGCATCCTGCTCATGCTCGCATGAATAAGACTCATCTGCACCTGCAAGTCTTTAAAGTCCTTGTGAAAATATACAAACATTGTTTTATATTTTCTTCGATGTTTCCTCATAAGTTTTGAGTGGCATTCTTCAGAGTGTCTCCAATTTCATCAAGGTTCCCTTCAGTAAGAACCATCACTTTGCAACCAAAAAACTTATTAGACTTTGCCTTCCTCCTCATGTCGCCCTTCGACGGTTGTCACCACTTACTAGTTAAATATGGGTCCACACTGATATCACCGTCAGTAGTGTCATCCCCTCTTATCTCTAGAATATCTACATCATTTTATTTCTCAGTCACGAATGTGAGTTTCTAGTTCTTCTTTTCTTTAGGTGTGGTGGGATTAACACCACTCGTCCCGCCCTACTCTATGCCCAGAGTTAACCAATCACTCATCCACTCACTAATGATATCTTCCACATATTCTTCTTCAACAAGGTATGCTAGCTCGTACCAGACCCCAACGAGGTCCTTATTCGCATGAATGTGAATGTGGCGGAAGTTCTCTTTGAACTTTCCGACCTGTCGATACTGATTCAAAATGCTAGGTGATAACTAAGGCTTATGGTTAATCACCGTCCGCAGACTTATACCAAAGCCAACCAAAAAAATATTATTGGCCTAGCCCTGGTTGGATCTGTCGAATACCACGACGAGGCATATTTGGATGCTTCCCACAAGTCTTGGTTTGCAGTGGGGAATTGTGACTCTTCGGGCTCCCACCAAGCCATAAATTTAATGAGGAGCAAGAGCCACGCGTAGTGTAACTACTTTCCCTCTTCTTAAGCTACCCTATATAATCAGCGAGGAATTCGCTACATAGATACTTTTCCCAGTTATAAAAAATGCCTTTGGCACATTACGCAGCCAAGGATATGACTAGCGCAAAAGCCTCCTCTCCGCGGATCTTCCTCATAATCTTCCTAACTAAAATGTGTGTGGAAAAGTGAAAAAATATATCAGAAATGGAGATAATTGCATAACCTCGGGTTCCCTTCATTATATTATAATCTTGCTTCATCTGATTAGTGAACAGTTTGTCTTGAGATTTTCACACAAAAGCTTTTGCGGGGTGCGATACGAGACACAGAAGGGTCGTAATACTCCTTATTAACATCACATTGATATGGATCTTCTTCCCTATCCACAGGTAGTCATCGTACACCAATGCTAGTAGTTGGCACACACAAATAGTGTTTATCACACTTCACCCAAAGTGTGGCACATAAAAATGTTGAGTATCCCGACCTCCTGGTTACTAAACACCCATTTCATCGGCTCCAATCTAGTCACTCCTCCTGCATAGTTTTGTTGGTGCAGATATTGGCTGGGCTTGAACTATGGGTATTTAATTCAATCATTGAAGTCCCAATCCTCCATCCGTAGCTGGGGAACCTTCGCCAATAGATCTCCCTCAACTGTCACTTTATTTGGAATCAAAGGTGTAAAGACCTTGTATTTCACCGCATCTAGATCCTTCATCGCCTTCTTAGTTTCTGACTTCTAGGGCAGAATATACAGAGGCAACCTAGAGATAAGATCAACCTCCTCGACATCTGTTTCCTCTGGTGCTACTTCTTCTTCATTAGATTCGATCTCCATTGCCTCGGATTCGATCTCCATTACCTCCTTCTCCTATTCTTGGTCCCCTTACTCCGATGTTCCTTAGGTTGTTTATTATGGGGCAATGATCTTGTTATTTTCTTCTATGACCTCTTGGACAACGTTGCACCTGCAATCATCTGCTTCCTGGTCAACCTCGGCCTTGTGGTGGTTACTCGTTGTGTGACTACCATCATGGTGTCTAAACCTAGCTAGATTGTGTGGTTGAGCCCTACCTTAATCAATGCTTATCTGAATGTTGTGAAACTATAATCCGACATGCAATAGTTTTCTCTACACTCTTGTAGACAAAAACTCTTACTTTTAAGTCTTAGTGCCCAAAGTGTTCGAACAGGAAGCAAGATACTTTATTTATAGTGAAATTCAAATTCAAATCCCATCATGTCTCTTAGATATTCTTCATAAATGTCGATTTGGCAACAGATCTACGCAGATATTCCCATTAGTTGCATCCCTCCAACTCCTTTTGATGGGCAAGTCATGTTCCAATCAACTTTTACGATTCCAATGGTCACTTTTTGAATGAAATCCATGAGAATCACCCCTTTGGGATAGTCCTATCGTGGCGCATTACCTTCCAGTTGTGCCTACTTTCGTCCTCCCACAAAATATTTCTACTTTGATGTAGCCATCCTTTGATAGACTCATTTATAGTCCTACACGCTCCTTCCAATAGGCATGCATAGGTCTCCCCCAACACACAATTGTTGACCAGATATTTCCAAGCGAATGGGTTGTAACTTCCTTAGGCATGTTCCAACTCCACAGCCCAATCAGGTTATTCCAACGCCCTTGGCTCCTTGGTAATGCAAAAGACTCCTACTTTGACTTCTTGAAGATCCTCGTTTATGCACTCCCATCCATAATCGAAGCTATAAGTTAACAAAAATCCTTCTATCATATCGTCCCAATCCATAGTTCCATGGCCCAGCTCTGTTTCAAGATACCATTGTTGAGGTATCATATTCATGGAATGAAAGAACATGGGAACCCACTCTGGTTGAGATTCTGAACCCCAATTTGTTGTCCAGTGAGATAAATGCCCGCGAGGATCTTTTTTACCATCATACTTCTCCACAATATTTGTGTCTACATGACCAAACCTCAGCCTTATCAATTTGAAAAACTTCGTCCATCCTCCTAGAATTTCTCTATCTGCACCACACCATTGGGCTGGAGTAGACCTTAATGTGAAGTAAAAATATTCATATCTCTAGTGGGGAATTGTGACTCTTCGGGCTCCCACCAAGCCATAAATGTAATGAGGAGCAAGAGCCACACATAGTGGAACTACTTTCCCTCTTCTTGAGCTACCCTATATAATCAGTGAGGAATTAGCTACATAGATACTTTGCCCAGTTATAAAAAACGCCTTTGGCACACTACGCAGCCAAGGATATGACTAGCGCAAAAGCCTCCTCTCCGCGGCTCTTCCTCATAATCTTCCTGACTAAAATGTGTGTGGAAAAGTGCACAACTCTATCAGAAATGTAGATAATTGTATAACCTTCAGTTCCCTTCATTATATTATAATCTTGCTTCATCTGATCAGCGAACAGTTTGTCTTGAGATTTTCACACAAAAGCTTTTGCGGGGTGCGATACGAGACACAGAAGGGTCGTAATACTCCTTATTCACATCACATCGATAGGGATATTCTTCCCTAGCCACAAGTAGTCATCGTACACTAATGCTAGCAGTTGGCACATACAAATAGTGTTAATCACACTTTTCCCAAAGTGTGGCAAATACAAAATGTTGAGTATCCCGACCTCCTAGTGGTTAAACATCCATTTCATCAGCTCCAATCTACTTACTCCTCTTTCACAACTTCGTTGGTGTAGATATTGGCTGGGCTTGAACTGCGGGTATTTACTTCGATCATTGAAGTCCCAATCCTCCATCCGCAGCTGGGGAACCTTCACCAATAGATCTCCCTCAACTATCACTTCATCTGGAATCAAAGGTGTAAAGACCTTGTATTTCACCGCATCTAGATCCTTCGCCGGCTTCTTAGTTTCCGACTACTAGGGAAGAATATACAGAGGCAACCTAGAGATAAGATCAACCTCCTCGACATCTGTTTCCTCTGGTGCTACTTCTTCTTCATCGGATTCGATCTCCATTGCCTCGGATTCGATCTCCATTGCCTCCTTCTCCTAGTCTTGGTCCCCTTACTCCGATGTTCCTTAGGTTGTTTCTTATGGGGTGATGATATTTTTATTGGCTTCTACGACCTCTTCAATGACGTTGCACCCGCAATCATCTGCTTCCTGGTCGACCTCGACCTTGTGGTGGTTACTCATTGTGTGACTGCCATCATGGTGTCTAAACCTAGCTATATTACGTAGTTGAGCCCTGCCTTAATCAATGCTTATCTGAATATTGTGAAACTATAATCCGACATGCAATAGTTTTCTCTACACTCTTGTAGACAAAAACTCTTACTTTTATGTCTTAGTGCCCAAAGTGTTCGAACAGGAAGCAAGATACTTTATTTATAGTGAAATTCAAATTCAAATCCCATAATCTCTCTTAGATATTCTTCATAAATGTCGATTTGGAAGCAGATCTGCGCAGATATGCCCATTAGTTGCATCCCTCCCACTCCTTTTAATGGGAAAGTCAATTTCCAATCAACTTTTACTGTTCCAGTGATCATTTTTTGAATGAAATCCATGAGACTCACCACTTTGGCACAATCCTACCTTGGCGCATTACCTTCCAGTTGTGCCTAATTTCATCCTCCCACACAATATTTCTAATTCAATGTAGCCATCCTTCGACATACTCTTTTATAGTCCCACACGCTCCTTCCAATAGACATGCAGAGGTCTCCCTCAATTGTTGACCAGATCTTTCCAAGCGAATGGGTTGTAACTTCCTTGGGCATGTTCCAACTACGCAGCCCAATCAAGTTATGCCAATGCCCTTGGCTCCTTGGTAATGCAAAATAATCCTGCTTTGACTTCTTGAAGAGCCTCGTTTATACACTCCCATCCATCATCGAAGCTATAAGTTAACAAAAATTCTTCTATCATATCATCCCAATCCATAGTTCCATGGCGCAGCTCTGTTTCAAGATACCAATGTTGAGGTATCATATTCAAGGAATGAAAGAACATGGGAACCCACTCTGGTTGAGGTTCTAGACCCCAATTTTTTGTCCAGTGAGATAAATGCTCGCGAGGATATTTTTGGCCATCATAATTCTCCACAATATTTGTGTCTACATGACCAAACCTCAGCCTTATCAATTTGCAAAACTTCGTCCATCCTCCTAGAATTTCTCTATGCACACCACACCATCAGGCTAGAGTAGACCTTAATGTGAAGTAAAAATATTCACATCTCTGGTCCTCAGGAACCTTTTGCTCAAATTCTTCCAAAAACAAGACAACATTCCCCATTCTATCATAAAAAAGAAGGTCACACACTTCTAAAATAACTCAACATAGAGATTTGGTAACTTTGTTATAGCGCTTAGTAGTGGCTTCACAGAAGAAATTTATCTAATGCTCCAACTCTTCATCAGAATCGAAAATTCATGGAATATCGTGATCCTAACATATTCTACCATTTGCGGTGGGATTAATGCAATCTTCATCCTGCGTAGTAAGCTTATATATTTGATCAATATTGGCATCCCCATACTCATGTTGTAAATGCTATGTATAATGCGCACCTTCGGAAGTATCTAAAGGCACAACAACTCTGGTACCATTCTTTTCAAAGATCATCTACCTCTTCTTCAGGTTGATTATAGAATCCACGTCGTAAGCCCAATCAAATCCTAATATTGCAGGATAAGGATTGCTATCATCAACGATCTTAATAACTTCAAAGTCGATCAACATGCTAATTCCAACAATATCTACGTTGATCCCTTGCAGTCACCCCATAGGAATGATCTTCTATTGATTTTCCATCCTTAGCTGAATCGGTGACCATTGCAGCTTAGGCCTTCCCATTCGCTCCCATGTCTATTTAAGCAAAAATTTTGCATCTAATCCTAGATCCAAAATGACTTGATCCATCTCGGAATCTTTGATCTACGTAGTTAACCACATGTCTCGATTGGTTCTTTTCATGTTCTTGTAGACATTATTTACTGCGCATTGTTCCAGTTGCATATTTTCTTTGATAGTGCAATTATCTATAAGCTCTTGTAACCCTTCTACAACCATCTGGTCCCTTAGTAATCTCATACAGGTCTGCAAGAAGGATGCTAAGATAGACTGATCAACTTCATTTACTTCATTATCCTCCTCAAGATTATTTTTCAATGGAAATATGTGTCTATGTGCAATTAATCTCAAATCTTAGGATTCATAAATTTCTTCTATTCTTCCATAATATATCTTTCTTGTGCTACACATTAACCCAAACATTCTTATCTTCATCTTTCCTTACCCATGTCTCCGTCACAATCCTCTTTTCTTCTACGTAGTTTCCTCTGGAATTCACACCACTTCGCATTACCATGTTAATGCTAGGATCATAATGGCATGGTTCAACCCTCATCATTTCTATATTCTGAGTTAGCTGTGGGTTGTGCTTCTCCTAAATTTTAGCTAATGATGCACGAGCATCAAATTAAATCAATTTTATTGACATGATTGGTCAATGATCATTTTAGTAAAGAGGGTTGGACCTCTTGAATTTATTTTTAAATGATTATTTATTGTAATAATAAATAGAGTGCTAGATTAGCAAGAAAATATTAGATTTGTTAGCTTAGGTGTGTGTTAGACCTATAAAATAAAGATTTGGTTTTTTTAGGGATTAGAATAGGATAGCAGCAAATAAACAAGAAAAAAGGGAAAAAAAAGTATTTCGATTGCTTTTTAAGAGAGAAAGAGGGGAGGGAGAGGGGGTAGAAGTGAGAGTATTGTAATGAAAATAGAGCCATCAAGGGCCAAAAGAAGAACTCTATTTTTTCCAGTATTTTATTTAATTTTAGAAAGGGTTGTGTGCAAAGGTCACTACTATTTGTATTAAATTTGTTTTAAAGAGAAAATGTATGAAGGCCATTTTAATAGCTAGATCTCTTAAAAGTTCATTAATCAATTTGTAGATTGTGCTGAAACCCTCAGATTCGATAAATCTATAGAGTAAGTTTAGGAAAAAATCAATTTTTTTTATAACCCTAGGATTTCTTTTGAAGCATTGTGTATTGACATTATATCGCATATCGCAATTCGGTTTATAAGTCTTCCTTTTCATATCGGATTTTGTATGTTATATCACACATCACATTTGACATGATAAACCTAGGAAATACGATGAGGAGATTTGCACGGTCTCAATATTGTGATAAGTCATAAGTTATGATATTGCGATAAGGCCTAAGTCCCGATATTGCGATAATTTATAAGTCCCGTGATTGCGATAAGTTTAAAATTTGCAACCTGCGATAAGTTTAAAATCTTCGATTTGCGATAAGGGTTAAATCTGAGATTTGTGATAAACACTGGAAGCCACGATAAAACGATAAAATAGAGTGGGATTTGGAATTGTGCAATTTAAGTTTCTTTTTATAGAGTTGTGATTCATAAAAAGTGACCGGCTCTACATCATTTAGTATCATAACACAGACAGATTTTGAGTTCTATTCTTAGAACTTCAGAAAATATGCCACCCAAGAGAGGAGTTGGAATAGGTCGGGGAAGGCATGAAGCCAATGCAGTCTTCCTGGAAGAGATTCTACATCTTCGCACAAAAATGGGGAAAATGGAAACTGCTCAAAGGTGAGCACCTAAGGAGGGGGATGCTAGTGTTGTAAAGGAATCTTCTAAGGAAGAAGAAGAGGAAGAAAGAAAAGCCACCAAAGTTCTCAAGGTGTTAGTCAAATCAAGTGGAAGAGCAAAGGTGGAAATACCTTTGTATGAAGGGAAACTTAATGTGGAAAAGTTTATGGACTCGATCAGTTTGTTAGATAAGTATCTTGACTTTGAGGAGTGTGATGATAAAAATAAGGTGAAATTTGTGGGTACCATATTGAAGGGCCATGCAAGTATCTGGTGGGATGAATTACAAAAATCGAGAGGGAGGGAGGGAAAGCGCAATATTAAGTAGTGGGAAAAAATGGTGAGTAAATTTAAGAGTAAATTTATGCCTAATATTACCAGTTGAATATTTTCATACAGTTACAGAACTTGAGATAGAAAGGAATATTTCAATAGTTGTGTCTCTAAAAAAAAAAAAAAAGAGCCGACCTTTCATGAAACCCCTCCTCTTTTACTATTTATACCTCTATCCCTTTTCCCTATTTGCTCTTCTTTTCAAAGAACTTTGTATGTCTACCCCTAATGATGGACTCACTTAGATAGTCCGAAACGTTGGGTGATTACAAAACTCAGTAACAGGTTATTCCTCTCTTCTATAAACTATCTCACCTGTATGGATTCTCTCTTTAAGAGGAATGATTGTCAAGGAGTACATGAGGGAGTTTTACAAGCTGAGCATTAGAGCAGGACATGATAAGGATGATGTAGAAAAGGTAGCTAGATATATCAATGGCTTGAGATATGACATACAAGATGAAATCAGTCTATTGAGTCTGAAGACAATTATTGATGCCTATCAAGCGGCTTTGAGGGCAAAGGAGAAAATATTGAGAAAGAAAAGTCAGAGGAATAGAGGCAAAAGTCCAATAAGAGGAAGAGGAGCTTCTAGATCCAAGTTCCAACACTCATAAAATGAATTAGGAGGTTCGAGTAGCAGATCGTTGCAAAGAGGAGACTTTGGTAGAGGGAGATTTTTACCCAAAGGTAGAGGCCGAGGAAGAGAAATTCGGTGTTACGCATGTGGAGAATGGGGACACAAATCATGGGACTGTCCTCATAATAAACCAACAAATCAGTAGAATGTGAATGTAGCTAAGGTAAAGGAAGAAAACCCTCAGGTCACGGGGAAAGAATAACCACCTAAGGCAGGAGAGTCCTTATTGTTAAAAATATCCTCGCGAGCATTTATATCACCAAAGTGTTTGAACATGAAGTAGGATACTTTATTTATAGTGAAATTCAAATTCAAATCCCATCATTTGTCTTAGATATTCTTCATAAATTCCGATTTGGCAGCAGGTCCACCCAGATATGCCCATTAGTTGCATCCCTCACACTCCTTTTAATGGGCAAGTCAGAAGATAGGTACAAGAGTTTTTGGATAAAGGATTGATAAGAGAAATCCTTAGTATATGTGTCGTACTAGTAGTGCTCAGTCCAAATAAAGGTGGTGAATGGAACATGTGTATTGACTCTACAGAAATAAACAAGATCACTATCAGGTATTGATTTACCTTGCCAGTTATGGATGATTTGATGGATTTTTTAAGTGGGTCAAAGTATTTTTCTAAAATAAATCTGGAGACCAAAAGCAGGCTATATGAATGGTTAGTTATTACTTTTGGGCTCACTAATGCACTAAGTACATTTATGAGATTGACGAACAAGGTTTTAAAAGAATATGTAGGAAAATTTGTGATAGTCTATCTTGATGACATTCTGATTTTCAGTCAAAGTAAGGAAGAGAATTTGGAGCATACTAATATTGTTTTAAATACTTTGCAAAAGGAGAAACTACTAATAAATTTGAATAAGTGTAGTTTCATGAAGAAGGAGCTTGTTTACTTGGGATTTGTAGTATTAGAAGAAGTTTTGAAGGTGGACCCAGAAAAGATCCAAGCGATTCTGAATTGGCCAACTCCAAGAAGCATGTTTGTCGTAAGAAGTTTTCATGGTCTTGCAAGTTTTTACAGAAAGCTTATAAGAATTTTTAGTCATATATGTGAACCGATAGTTGAAACGATAAAGGAAAACAACCAACCATTTAAGTGGACAGAGGCAGCATATCAGAACTTCAAGTTTTTAAAAGACAAGATCACTGAGAAACATGTTTTTTGCCTTGCCGAAATTTGGAAAGTTTTCCAAGTTGAGACCGATGCTAGCAGAATAGAAATTGGAGCTATTTTGAGTCAAGCGCAGAGACCGATGGCTTATTAGTGAAAATTTGAATGAAGCCAAGCAGAATTATTCATCCTATGATAAATAATTCTATGCTATTGTGAGTGCTTTAAATAAATGGAGCCATTACTTGTTGCCTAAATAATTTTTGTTGTATTGTGATAATCATGCACTGCAGTTCATAAATAATCAGCCGAATTTGAGCCAAAATAATGTTAAGTGGATGGAATTCTTGCAATTTTTTACCTTTGTAATCAAACATAGAAGTGGTAAGTCAAATAAAGTTGCTGATGCTTTGAGAAGAATAAATTTGGTTGTACAGGAATTGAAGATTGGTATTTTTAAGTTTGAAGAGATGATTGGTATGTACAAGGGAGACACATTTTTTAATGAAATATATGCATTTTTTCAAAATATTGTGATTCATAATAGAAACCAATTGTTGGACTACCTAGTTCAAGGAGGATTGATGTTCAAGAAAAATAAATTGTGTATTCCTAAATGTTCCATGAGGGAAAATTTGATTAAAGATAAAACAAAGTAGAGGAATGTATGGACCCTTTGGGTAGGATAAAACATTCGCTCAAGTATTTTTTTTTTAATATTGGCCAAATATTCAAACTGATATCAAAAATTTTGTTCAGAAGTGTAGGGTTTTTCAACATGAAAAAGGAAGAAGCCAAAACACTAGATTGTATCATCCATTTCCATTACCCAACAAACCTTGGGATGCGGTCAGCATGGATTTTGTGATAAAGTGATAAAATAAATAAGGATTTGGAATTTGTGCAATTTGAGTCTTTTTTTTATATAGTTTTGATGCATAAAAAGTGACCGGCTTTGCATCAGCTAACAAAATGTGACAATATTCGATTTCATGACCAAATTATTCACAATACTTATAGGAAGCTGCAATAGGATTATGAAAATACCTAGAAAAATGTATTGTCTGTCTATAGCTATAACATATGATTGGCCCTCATTCACAACTTGTGCCTCCTTCTCGGGCATGCCCTCGACATAGGAAACCTCTTCACGCAATCGGCAAACCCAAAGCTTCACAACCTTCTACCTGCATTCTGTATGCACTATGAATGTTCTGCATCATCAGATCATAGCTCTAACAAGTTTTTGATTGTGTCCCACTGAGCTGTAGAAATTACAGAACAATTGCTTCAGCGATCTAACAAAATTTTTAAATAGTTGATAATAGTCCGTGGAATGTTGGCCTGCAACTTCGCATATGTTACACTATACATGGGGCCCTACACTTGGAAAAACACTCAATGTAGGTTTCAATGGAGTTACATCCCAATGCCTAAATAGTCTCTATAAACATAGCACAACTCTTTATAATAACCCTCTGCTTCGCACTTGATACACCAGACTTCTGACCTTATATCAGTTCTAACCTCCTTTCCTTTCTTTAGATCCTAGAGCTCCATGTGCAATCCCACCAGCTGAATCTGAATCTGTTACACTCCTATGCTTGTATCAACTACTTCAGAAGCTTCAAGATTCATCGTGATTGTTGGTGTCCGGATATGAACAATGTTCAACCTTTTTCCACGTAAATTATCAACTTGAGGGCGTTAGTTATTTCAAGACTAACGGAAAAGTATATGCAAGAACAAGCACATGACATGCTATAGATCACAGGTTTAATCCATAAACACACAGACTATTGTTACAACAATTAAATGGATTGCATAATTAAAATAAATTCACAAAAATTAAAGAATTAATTGTAACAGCAGTAATGAAATCACATTAAAACATAAAAAAAAAAATGCAAGAAAGGAAAACGCAGCACCTCATCAAAAGAGTGGGCCCAATTCTCTGATCAGGGCTGCGATAAACTCATGAATTACATAAGTAACAACAAGATGTTATGCATTATATTAATGGAAAAATAAATTGTTACAAGATCTGTAGGTAAGGGGGCTTAACCCTGATTCATAGCCCGCAGGCCTCTTTATACCAATGTCCTGGAATCCTCAATTCCACTCAGCAACCCAATAATTACAAAAATATATTTTGTTACAACGGCAACCTAGTTTCCCAGAAGGAGACCATAAAAAGGCTTGAAATAATGCTGCTATAAACAAAGTCTGTTATGTTGTAACAACAATTGATAATAGCGCTGGAAATTATGGTTGTTTCACGACTCACGACTGCAACGCTCCCGTTTTGACTGAATCTGTAGAAATATAAGAGTTAATATATAAAAAGGTAAAACATCCATGACAATTACTTCAATAATCAAATATCCCATGAAAGATAAGGAAACGGGGTTTTACCTCATGCGTTAAGAACAATAATGGTACAAAGAGATAGAAAGATAGGGTAAAATGGGAGAGGAAAGTATACAAATCCGGTACCCAACATCTCCCCCCAACTGGTCTATCAGCATGTCCTCATGCAGCTCGGCGTCTCCTCAAATATGGATTGGATTGACTGTGACTAGCATGAAGCTATGTGTGATCATACTCTTCAACCACTTCTGTCCCTGGTGGTTTATATCATTCTTTCAAAACAACATCCTTCCACCAATCTGGATCAACATTGTATGCAGGAGTGTAGCGTTCGGCTGGAAACTAGATAAGGGGAAATTGAAATCTCAATCCCATCCATTTGACCCCATAGGTATGAATGCATGCTACGAAACGTGGCATTATCTCTAGAGCCCATGCAAAGTTGGGTGCCCCAAATGGTTCTCGTTCTCTAACGGCTGAGGATGACAACATCCACCTTTTCTAACAACTGTCCAGCGAAACATCGTAATCTGGCCGACACGTAGGTCAGCACACCATTTCTGGGTTAGCAACATGTGTTTTCTATGGTCGTCAAATGTAGAAATGTATAATTCTTGTTATAAATGTTTGAGGACTGGCCATCCTCTTTCCTCATCATTAATGGCCTTCCGACTTGGTTTTCTTCAAATGTATCCCAGGCCTTTCTCCACTTAATCTGATTGATGGTATAAGAGGTGAAAGCTCTTAAATGAATGTCCCCCATGAATGGAACATGGTTAAATACTGATCATGCCTTAAGAAATACCCATGCATGTAGAGCTCGCACATTAAGTGTTGTCCTATAATATCATGAATTTTTAAAATACGAAGAAATTGAATGGGGTCCTCAATTTCCTACCAAATCTCCTTATATATACTTTCAAGAAAAAATAAAATAAATTACTAGTGAAGGAATAAGGCATAGCTATGTGCAGGAGGTCTGCAGGCCATTACTTGTTGTGCCAGGGAGAAAATTTTCTCCTTATCTGTTTGTAGCAGCTGCACTTGTTCTTCCAATTATTCTATTCTGGCCTTCTGTTTAGCTTGCTTCAGTAACGCCTTATATAACTGATCCATGTACCATATGATGACTCTGGAAGCCTTTTCTCAAACTCGAGGTGTTTCCTTTTTATGGTCACTCATAGTAGAATTCCATTTATGGATTTCAGTGGCTAATACAAATTCTTTTCCTTCAAACAATACTACAATCGGGCCGGTCTAGGTGGCTGTAGAGGAGACCTCAATTTTTGGCTTTATTTCCCTCCATTTGTAATTTTTTACCTTCTTTTTCAGCCGGGAAACTTTCCTTTTCAAATCCCAAACCTCCCTTTTCAGTCTCATGGTTTCACTAAACTGTAGCTGATACCTCTTCTTGAGAGGTAACCTTCTTTTCTCACATTGTTCAATCCATTATTTTTTAACAATAAATTCAGTTTATGTGCCTATGATAGGCTTAGGAGGTAGCAGAATGCTACTGGTATTCTCAGCGGATTCTTTCGCTAAGCCCTTTTGACTAGGCTCCCTATCTTTAGGGGCTTCTTCCTCCATATTCCCTTTGGGGGCTCCTGTTGTCTGGTCGATATTTTCAATGACCACTCTGTGTTCTGGTGTCTCCACATGAATTCTATCTTCTTTGCGAGCCTCTAATTTCTCTGATAAAGGTTCGATAGTGACTGGGAAAATCTTGGTTGTTTCAACAAATTTAAGCACTGGCGGAATAAATACTTCCTCCATTAATTGTTTGGGTGAGAAAAACGCCCTCGCCCCTCTAAGCATCATGGATTGGAACAAAGAGAGGGGGACAAACTCATCATCCTCATTTCCAGCTTGAACCGGATCTTTGTACATTATTATCTCAATCGGGGTTGATGTTGGTTCTTGTGGGGCAGCATTGATTCTGCAGCTTGTTTCCCTTCTATCCTCTCGCTCTTTGTTCACCATTTCTTCTTCTAAAATCGATATTGGTTCTTGTGGGACAATATCGACCTCCTAGTTTATTCCTTCTCTACCTTCCTGTTCCTCATGAATTGCCTCTTTTTCCATAGTCGGTACCAGTTCTTGAGGGACAACGTCGATTTCGTAGGCTGAATCCTCCTGTTCTAGCCAAATTGGGGGTGGTTCTTGTGTAACACCCCCACTTGTATCAACATCCATATTTTCTTGGGTAGGTGATGTTGTTTCTTGCAAAACATCATCACTCTCCATTTCTCTGTTCGCAATTCCACTCCCTTGTTCTTCATTGACAAAAGTCGACGACTGTATGACAGTCCCGACTTCCTGCACAATTTCCATAATCTCTTCATCTGTAGGCTCTTCAAGTGAGGCCAGTTCTTATGTAGCAGCCTCAGTTGTGTTGCTAATTACCTCCTCCATTCTCATTTCTTCATGTTCCTCCTCATCAACCATCATTTCCACTTATTCGGGCTCCTCCTGATCAACTTCCATTTCCATTTCCTCGGGTTCCTCTTGATAAATTCCTTCTGAATGTTCTTCTTCTACCAGACCAGCTGGAGAGTCTGGTTCCCCTTCTCTAGCAACAATAATGGCTACTACCTCTTCTTTTGAGGACCCACAGAGTTCTGCCCAAGAGACCCGAAGCCTATTTATTGCATGCACCACCAATAATCGCACCAATCCATGGTTGGAAAGCACTGCCGGCATTCGGCGCGAATGTCGAGTAGCCTGTGCCATGTGCTACAGTTGTTTCAATAGGAAGAAGGGAATGTTTAAGGCATGTACCTAAGAATGTGGAAATCAAAGGTGGGTTAGAATTTTAAAATGGTACTTAAACAGAGTTGTGGCTCAACCTTCGCAAGTTATGTATTTTACTATGAAACCTGCAACTTTGCTCCAAGGATACGACACAGTCCTATGCTCATATCCTCTCCCAATTTAAGCGACACTTTCCCCTACCTCCAAGAACAATTCAGGAAATTCTGGGAGAGAAAATATCTGCGCAAACCATTGCTGCCCCTACTGTCTCAGCCCGCTAACCTTTGTAATTACCTCTTTTGTGACAGGAACCTCCAGACCTCTGATCCATGAGTAATCCTCATCCAAATTGAGTGTGAAATCCATTGTGATTCCCCTATAAAACCCATGCAATATGTCGAAGTAGGTATCCCACCCTACATCAAAAAATTATTTCCATACCTCTGGGTTGCTATGGACTAAAGCTGTGTTTTCAGGCTCATGCTGCACAGCCAGCCCACCCATACTGTGGATTCTTGTAGCAGAACTTGTAACAGCAAACCGTTGGGCGAAGAGGTGGATACCAAATTCAGAAAAAAAACATGGTGAAAATGAAAGGTGGAAATGGTAAATACGGATGGTAATTCTCGAAAACCGAGAAAAATCATAAAGAGTATGGTAAGTGTGATGAATAAAAGTAATACGTATTTCGTATGGAGTGGAAAAGACACATTACAAATCCCAATACGTATTAAATGATTATATCAAATGTTGATGGGGATCTTAAGTTGTACCTATGCATGGGATGTCATAATTATTTATGAGGTAATTATTACGTTTTCCTTGAATATGACAGCACCCCCCCCCCCCAACTTAAATTTTTGTTGGCCGCGACATTAAAATATTCACATGGGATATCTAATTAAATTAGTAAAATTCATGTGGAGGCATACTTGACGACCTACCTAGACGATGTGACGGTTGGTAGGATGACAACGCAGTAATGATGCGGATGGAGTAACAACAGTATGAGTAGCAGCATCCGGAGTAACAACATCCGGAGTAACAACATCGAGTAGCAACATTAGAGTAACAGCAGTGCGAGTAACAGCATCCGGTGTAGTAGGATCCAGTGTAACAACATCTGGAGTAATATCATTGAGTAGCAACATCAGAGTAACAGTAGTACGAGTAAAAAAATCTGGTGTAGCAACATCTAGAGTAACAACAATGCGAGTAGCAGCATCCGAAGCAACAGCAATACGAGTAACAACATCTAGTGTAGCAGCATCTAGAGTAACAACATTGTGAGTAGCATCATCCAAAGTAATAGAAATATGAGTAAAAACATCTGGTGTAGCAACATCTATCAAGGAATAACAACATTGAGTAGCAGCATCCGGTGTAATAGCATCACGAGTAGCAGAAACTGAGTAACAACATCATTAATAGAAGCAATCGAGTAACAGCAGCACGAGTAGCAGCAACCGAGTAACAACATCATGAATAACAACAACACGAGTAGCAGCAATGAAGTAACAACACCATGAGTGGCAGCATCTGAGTAACAACATCATGAGTAGCAGCAACCCAGTAACAACATCATGAGTAGCAGCAACCAGGTAGCAACACCATGAGTAGCAGCAATGAAGTAACAACACTATGAGTAGCAGCACTATGAGTAATAGCAACTGAGTAATAACACCATGAGTAGCAACAACTGACACTTTGGAAAAAATTTCTTTGATTTTTACTCCTTAGTAGCAACTCCTGTAAAAGGACAACAAGATAAAACATAATTCTTTATTCTTATATAATATATATATATATATATATATATATATATATATATATATATATATATATATATATATATATATATATTTTATAACAAGGGTACATAGGAAGAGTTCTCTACCCTGAAGACCTTCAAACCAGATTTCTCAGAGAGGTGTTTGATAAAAGCATCCTTAGAGGTCGGGCAGTGGTATAATCTTAGGCAATGTCCACTGACTATAAATGAAGCATGTGTACCATCAATTGTGACTAGCCTAACTGTTCCATTATCAAATATAGCGTCCACCTCGTAAGGTCCCATCTAACGAGTGCAAAGCTTTCCCTTTAAATCCTTAAATCGGGAGTCATAAAGTAGTGCCCAATATCCAATTTGAAACACCTTATTTTTAATAAAATTATCGTGTAATTTCATTATCTTCCATTGAATAGCAGTAGTTCTCTGGACAACCATTGAATGGATTTCATCTAGTTCATTGAGCTGGGCCAGTCGGTGTTTTTGGGCATCTAACAGATCCAAACCAACTTCAAGAGTTATTCTGAGCATACTAATTTCAAATTATATTGGAAACAACAGGGATTTCCTATAAACCAGCTTGAATAGTGAAAACCTAGTTGTATTTCACCATGTTGTTCTGTACGCCCAGAGAGCTTCAGGCAACTTCTGAGCCCAATCCTGACAATGGTAAGCCACAATTTTTGTCAAGATTTTTTCCAATGTCTTGTTTGTGCTTTCCACTTGTCCATTCACCTAGGGGTGGTATGGAGATGTCACTTTGTGCTTGACACCATATTTCTGCATGAGCTTCGCTATCATGTGTGACGTGAATTGTGCTCCTCAATTTGAAACAATCTCTCTTGGAGTACCGTAACGAGCAAAAATTTCTTCAAATAGAAAATTTGAGACCACTTGCTCTGTTGCTTTCGCAAAAACTTTGGCTTCCACCCACTTAGTCACGTAATCATTACAGACCAAGATGTGGAATTTTTACTGGGAGGGTGGGTTAAAGGGTCCTGTTGGGGTCCTGTGATTTAGCAGATTGGCACACTAAATGACAAGGCAACATCAGAACCACTTTGGAATCATAGGATCTATCCCTCCTAGATTTAGAGAGGGATCTCTCTATACATTTTTTCAAATATATATCTTGAAGGCTTGAGATATGATATTAGGCTAGTTATGGAGCACAAAGGGATTTATTTGTTTTTGGTTGGGAATCATTAAAAGAGAAGGTCATGTGAAGTGAAGGTAGTAAGTGGGAGGATATTTCAGCATGGGAAGATAGGTCAAAAAACAGTGCCAAACCATTGGGCTATGGATTCATAAAAGGGTTTACTTGCACAACAACTATTCAAGGGTTTTCAAAGGGCAAGTCATCTATATCATGAGATCTTTTAAGTTGAGTTTATGGTATGAAACATTAAGGAATGAGGTGAAAGAAGAAACATGTAAGAAAACAAAGGGTAGCCTAAGATCAGGTGAGGACTTTTAACCTATCCTATTTTGACATACTCTTAGGAACAAGAAACATATAATAAAACAAAGGGAAATCTAAGATCAGGCAAGGACTTTTAACCTAGCCTGATTTTGACATGCACTGAACGGAAAAAACATGTAAGATAAACATAAAAAGAAACTTAAGATCAGATAAGGACCTTTAGCCAAACCTGCTTTGGGCACACTTTTAAGGGAAATTTTCAAATAGTTGTTTAAGACTAAACAAGGGACAGGGCTAACCATAGACTTACTTGATTAAGACTCTACTTATCATGCAGTGAAAATATCATTCAAGAACCATAACTCAAGTTCTACTCAATAAAGATATGGGCTCACCAACATCCCTTGACTCGTTATACTCTATTGAAATTATTCCTGAACACATGTTTAGAAGAAAACATAAAGAAAATGATTTTCAGTGAGAGTTAGGGTACTTTGCAGTATATCCTACTCTATATTTTCTGTTCTTTATCAGAGAAAATGAACACAGTGGAAACATAAAGAAAATAAAAATTACAGTGAGAATAACATCACCAATGATTTAGATCAGGATCTAGTGAATCTGCTTGTCTATTGATGTGCAAAACTAGTTACAAACTTTGAGTCCAATAGCTTTTTACAGTCCAATGCTTTTCTCCCCAGCTTACTATATTAAAAATACTCAGAAACTCTTACTCAATAACAGTTCATACAATTAACAATTTTCCAACCTTTTCAATGAATTTTCTCTGAATAATTATAGGTCAAAGAGGAAGATTGCTGGTAGAAATGGAAATAAAGATGAAGTATGACAGAGTGGGAGAAGTGTTTGAATGCCCACTCTGCTGAATGACAATTGCATTAACTGATTGTACTAGTTTGGTAGTTTTTCCTATTTTATGCATATCTGGTAGGCATGGTAATAACTCTGAAGACTGCCCTTTGAAGATAACTGTGGCTGAAGTACTTTGTTTTGACTTCTCTGATGAGCAAACTGTCAATTTTCGAGTTCTGTAGCCCCATGTCTGCTCAATAACTATTATGACAATTTTTAATGAAGTTTCTATCATAAGGATGGTTGTCATAGTGTCTTTGAATAGTAAAGTAGACCGCAGGTGTCCTTTTGGTGGAGTAATAGCTGTTGTAGATGTGGCATTTGTGGCCTTCTTATGCTGCTCTGTCTTGTTTCCTTTGTGTACAGGTGGCTCGGCTTCCTTCTGCGCTAGAGGGCTTTATGTGTAATCATGTCCATAAAACACTAATTAAGCTTGGAATTTCAACACCTCAACCCTTTTAAACACTGATTCTTTGGCCGTGGGAGACCTATGGATAAATCCACCATTAAACCTGCACACGACGACAAACTTGTTAAGAAATCCTACGTTTCTTGGTTTAACTACAACAGAGGGCTCGGGCGTGGGCAGAGGAGTAGTGTAGAGGAGGTGGATCTAGTGGGGTGAACTTCCATGGCAGAAACCAGAGAGAGAAGGTTTAAACAGGATTTATGGCATGGGACATGAAAAAGCTGTTTTGGAAAACCGAGAGTAGTTTTCGCACGAGGGATGGGCGGTAAGTGGTATTGCCCCAGGGGAACGTGATATGTCTTAACGGCTGACACGTATGCCCCTGAAAGCCACCCATTTCATGTTCAAAATGGTCGATTAGATTTATTTTTGAAGTGAACGCGAAAAAGGTTCTTGACCGTCCGATCTGGGGGGGCCCAGATCTACGGCTCTAAGCGAGCGCGAAAAATGAACAAGATGTGTGGGAGAATCAAATGGTGGGGTCGAGGTGATGTAAGCTACTTTTTCGCGTAGCCACGAGGCTTTGAAGCTGGGTAAACCATGTGTGCCATGGGTTATAGTGTTAAAGTGTTGTGAGCCATATATGGGCACATATATAAACAAAAACAAAAGCTGAAGTGGGAGGGTGTGAGGGTGATTATGGTCCGTTAGATCTGGGGGGGGAAATAGATAAACGGTGGAGATTACAGGAAAACACAGTGGAAGGCCCCGCATGGAGGAAAATGAAAAACAACGCGGGTCGTCAGATCCGTGAGATGGATGGTGGAGGATCTATCGCAAGATCAACGATCGAAGGAGCAGAGGATTTGGGGACAAGGGAATTTGGATACGCTGAATGCCAATAAGCAATGAGATGATGGGTTGCCGATGCGATGATAGGTTGTTGATGCAATGATATCGGAGCGATGGTTTGGCACTCAGTTACGGGGTGCGGTCATATGAGAGTAGGTTTAAGCCCTCGGAATATCGCATCGGTGGGGAAAAAGCGAAAGGGATGCAGGCTTTGGGATTGCGATTTGTGATTTTCAATTTGCTGAGGACCATTGGATCTGCAGCAAGATTGACGGTGGGGATTTTAAAGCGAGGGGGCACATCTCATTTCACATATCGGCGTAGAAAGAGAAAAGGGAACAAAAACTTTGAAAATGGCGAAGGCCGATAGCGATGTGGGCTTAAGAGACATGGGCCGACTGTCGCAGAGTCAGTCTTATGGCGAAAAGGGTTTGGGGCTTGCACGAAAGGTGCTTAAGGCCTAAAGGAGTGGAAAAATATTTTTTGATGGTTTTTTCAGGTTCCGATAGAGTAAATGGAGGGGTTTTTAAACTAATAAAAAGGGATTTTTATGATTTGAAAGGGGATTTTTGGGGAATTGGAGGGATAATGAAGGGAAAGGGGGATTTTTAGGAGGGAATAATGGATAAGAGGATTTTTAATGTAGATATCAAATAGCTGGGTTTTTTAAGGATAAGGAACACAGTAGAGGCTTCAAGAAGTCACAGATTTTGCCTGAAATTTGTTTCTTGAAGACCAAAAGAGCATTTTTAGCCATATTTTCATATGTCAAAAATTATGGATGGCTAACAGGTCCAGCAAAGTCAATAACCCATTTCTCAAGAGGCTCAAGGACTACTTGTGCCTGCAAAGGAATTTCGTCAGCTCGACTTGGCTGCCCCATACATTGGCAACTATCACAATTCCTAACATAATTTTATGCATCACGAAAGATATAAGGCCAGTAATATCCCATTTGTAGCACCTTATGGCCTATTATTTTATCTGCAAAATGACCTCCACAAGGGCCATCATGAGAAACTTTCAATATCTCATAAATATCATCCTCAGACACACAACGTTGGATCTGTTTATCCACTCCTGTATGAAAAAGGTACCCTGCCATCCAAGAATATCAGGCACTGTGATGAATAATTTTTCGTTGTTCCTTGTATGACAAATGAGGCACTTTCCCTGTAGCAAGATAGTTAGCAGTATCTACATACCACGGAGGTTTAGTAAAAACTGCAAAAAGATGTTCATCGGGAAATCTATCTTCAACAGGTGTGCATTCATCATTGTTATCCATTCTAGATAGAAAATCAACCACTACACAATCTTTTCTTGGCTTGTCTACTATTGTAATATCAAATTCTTGAAGCAATAGCAACCATATTGTAATACGGCCAGGAGTAACAGGTTTATTCATAAAATACCTGAATGTTGTGTGATAATTATGGAGAATAGTATAATACCCAGTGATGTAGTGTCAGAACTTATTGAAAGCATAAATGACAGCCAGGAATTATTTTTCTGTCACCGTGTAATTTAATTCAGCAGGAATTAAGTTCTTGCTGACATATTAAATTGCATACGGTGTTTGTCTACCTACTTTCCTAAAACAACCCCTACTGCTGTCCGAGAAGCATCGGTATGTATGTGAAACGGTAATGCCCAATCAGGTCCTTGGAGGATTGTAGCCATGCAAACCAGCCCTTTTATTTTCATGAAAGTTGTCTCATAATCTTTATTCCACGAAAATTCTGCATCTTTTGTTAGCAATTGAAACAATGGGTGTGTTATTTTAGCAAAATTTTCTATAAAAATCTGTAATAACTAGCACAACCAATAAAGCTACATACCTGTGTGGGTGTTTTGGGTACCAAGAAGTGTAATATTGCCTCTACTTTAGCCGGATCAACTTGAATTACAGCAGCTGAGAGAAAATGTCCTAATACTACTCCTTCTTCCCTCATCATATTGCATTTGACTGTATTCAGAGATACATGAGTCTGCTTACATCTTGTGAGTACTTTCTCTAGATTTTCCAATCCTTCCTAAAATGAGTTCCCATATGGATTAAAGTCATCAATATAGATCTCAACGCTATCATCGACTAAATTAGAAAAGATTCCAAAGATTTCCCTCTGGAAGGTAGTAGAAGCATTACACAAGCCTAATGGGAGGACCCTGTATGCAAAGGTTTTCCAGGGGCATGTGAAAGTTGTTTTATCTTGGTCTTCTGGGGCTATCTGGATCTAGTTATATCCACTGAATCCATCTAGGAAGGAAAATAACTTCTTCCCAGCCAAGGTATCCAGAACTTGGTCAATGAATGGAAAAAGGAAATGGTATTTTTTCATTGCCTTATTTAGTTCCATGTAATCTATATAGATCTGCCATTTACCATTAGTTTTGGGAACAATAAATAGCAGAGATACCCATTGGCTATCTAAGATGGGGTAAATGAATCCTACATCCAATATTTTTTGTAATTCTTCCCTGACAATGTTTTTGAGAGCAGGGTTCATCCTTCGTTGAGGCTATCTTACAGGGCGTCAATCTTCCTCAATATAAATATGATGAGTACATAAATTGGCAAGGATCCCCTTCATGTCGGTATAGTCCGAAAAAAAAGCTTCCTAATGATATTGAAGGACTTTCAAAAGATTTTTTGTCTAGGATTCAGATAGTTTTGGGTTGATATTAAGTGTTTTCCCTAGTTCATTCTCAATTGGAGTACTATCATGGGATGAGGTTACAGGAATTTCTTCAATGTCATATTTTGGTTCAGTGTTTTCATGTGTCTCACAGCTCATAGCAGTTTCTAGAATATGTCGAGTTGAATCGTAAACAAAACTAGAATCATTAATGAAAGCACTAATGGCATCGTCCTTGGTTTCTGTTTTGAATTGAAGGGCTTGCCCAATAGTGAGGACTGCTCTAACATCTTTATTTTCGGGTTCAGGCTCCTCTACGAGTAGAGGTTTTTTACTGGGTAATGATTTTTCAAATGGGCTTGGTTTCACAGGAGGATAAAGATTAATATTATTTGTAACTATCCCATTTGATATGATCATATGCCCAGATCAACACCCTATGTAGGCGTCTGCAGTTGCAAGCCAGGGTCTTCCTAGGATCAATGGGTGACCACCTACTGAAGATCGGTTTTTTAATATAAGGGGGTCTATAGGGTAATCCCATGAATCTACTGAAATGATCACATCCTCTAATTTCTCTACTGGTTTAATTGTGGACCTGTCTGCAAGTTCTAGGATAGTATGGGTTGGTTTAATGTTTCCAAGTCCTAATGTGTTCATTGTTTCAACAGTGATAATGTTGATGGCAACTCCCAAATCTACCAATGCATTTGGAATTTCAACCCCATTAATTTTTACTGTTAGAATTGGGTTCCCATGGTCTCCGTATTTTACAGGCATGATCTTTCCTAGCATTATATCAAATATTTTTCCCATTACATGAATGGTTAATGGATCGTTAGGTTTCCTTCCTGGTTTCTTAGAGAAGTATTCCTTAAGATTTGTTGCATATATAGGTACATTCCTCATAGCTTGTAGCAGGGGTATTTTAACAAGGATATTCTGCAATTCCCCTAGAAAGTCAAATTCTACTTGAGGGTTTGGTTTACTCAAGGTTAGTCTTTGAAGATATGGAGGAGAAGTTGAATGACCTTGATTAGGAACAGCTTGGGGAGGTGTCTAATTTATTATGTTTTGGCCTGATTTCTCCCTTACTGTTCTCTGTTTTGGTTCTGTATCTTCACTGTCAATTTTTTTTGTAATAATAGGTGAAGTAGGCGCATTTACCACCTAGCCAGACCATAGATTTATCTCATTGACTCCCGCGGTAGATATGTTGTAAGACGGAAGGTTCAGAGCACCTGTTTGTTGGACACCTTTATTATTCAGATTTAGGTTGGGCTAGATAGGAAGATGGGGTCTAATGGCTGGGTTTCCTGGGGGTACATTGGAGGGAAACTGAAGTTGCTATTGAGGCATAGACTGAGGAAATTGTCCAGTAGGAGAGGGTCCTTGTTAGGTCTGATTCCATGAAGGATTCATACTGGCCTCAGGAACCCATTTTTACCAAGGGGGATACTGATATTGAGACCACATAGCTGAAAACACTGCAGATTGGGAACCATATTAAAATTGTTAAAATACTAGGATGGGTCCTGAAACATACCTGGATTGATAGCTGGTGGTCGAGATTGCCAGGGCTTCTTCTGCCCCATGAAGTAAAGTTGGTCTACCACACTTTCTTCACTTACGCCTCGGAAAACTGCCTTCAGTCCAGGAAAGGAAGGACATGAGCTGGTCACATGAGTCTGTTCATAGATTGCACAGGCTTCCACCGTATTCAGAAGGCATTCCTTTGAGGGATTCTTCTTTCTGCACTGTGGGTTGAATATGGCCATGGTCTTTTCCAACTCCATCTATTTCTATTTTTCTTGCAGAGTGTCCATCTAGGCCGATAGTGTGCTCAGAATATCGGTCCTTAGGTTGTCCAGGAGATTTCCAATTAATTATTTTGTAACCCCTCCACTGGAAGTCTTTGATGATCGAATTCCTTGTCCATTCCTTGTGCCCCCCCGTGAACACTTAATGCAATAATCACAGATAGTATCGAAGTCTTCTTTCGAAATATCCTCTTTGTCTAATATATTCAGAAGTTGCAGTGATTCTTCCCTAAGTGCTTGGAGAATAATGATCTTCAGAATGTCCTTGTCTAGGTCACTATGTCCAGACCTCTGAAATATGTATTTAAATCGTTCTACACATTCCTCCATGTTTTCATCCTCTTTCTGTGAAAGTTTAAAGATTTCCTCCATAATGTCATGGGATTTATAGTAATCTTGGTATTTCTCCAATAAAGCTTCTTTCATCCCTTCCCATGAGGTAATCATATTCCCTCCTAAACCCATGAACCATCTCAGGGCTTTCCCCTTTAGGGTAGCAGGAAATATCTTCAATTTCTAAGCATAAAAAATATAGTCATATCCTCGACAAACAATATCAAATTCAAAGAGGAACGTATCAGGGTCTTCAAAAGGAAGCCCATGGAAATTAGGCAGGGCTGTTAAAGGGATGGGTCTCATTGGTGCATCACCTGTAACATTTCCAACGGGAAAATCAATAGAGGAACTTACAGGTGCCATAAATACCCTCCAATACTCACGTGGAATCTCGACTGGTTCTGCAGCTGGTATTTGGAGTGAGTCAACTATAGGAGGTTGCACCGCACTCCTGTGGTCCCTCGGTGACTCAAAATCCTTCAAGAATTATTTTACCAAATTAGAATTGCTTGATACAGCTGCAGGGATTTTTACAGTGATGCCTCGGCCTTGTGGGGATGAAAACCCTTTTAGAGGTTCTCCTTCCTAGTTAGAATTTCTCATTTATTCTGATCCCCTACTTGTTATTTCTTCCACTTCTGCTACTGATAAGGAATTATCCTCCAATGATACCCTATTTATTAAGTCTTTTTCCGTAGAAAGAACACCTTCTGGTACTATGGATGGCACTGGTTGCTCCACAGACTGCGCTTCGGACTTCGTCTAAACTCTTACCCTGGCAGTAGCACAGGATGATGATTTAGATCTATATTTTTCAATAATCTCCTGAATGTATGTCTTCCTTCCCATATCCTTTTCTTTATTTAGGGGTCTTCCTCTGCCCCTCTTATTCAGATCCTTGTTCATACAAATTGTGAAGAGGGTTCATCAAAGTAACAGAAATCGCTCAGGACCTGAAGCAGGACAGATATCTTCCTCCCCGGGATGAGAGAGTAGGTTCAAATAGACAATAAAAAGGAAAGAAAAGAAAAAAAGAAGAAGGAAAATCAAATTTCAGGACCTGAAGTAGGGTAATCACATACCCTCCTCAGGACGAGAAGTTGGCCCAAAGAAAAGAAAATAAAAACAAAAAACTAGAATGCCTAGGACTTAGGGTAGGGTTACAAAATACCCTCCCCAAAAAGAGGGATTAATTTTAATAAAAAATAAGAAAAAAGCAAAAATAAAAACAACATGCTATGCTCTGGACTTGGAGTAGGGTAATAAATTCCCTCCCCAAGATGAGATATCAATTCTACAGAAAAACAATAAAAAGTAGGAAAGAAAAACACAAAGCACTTACGCTTAGGACTTGAAGTAGGGAAATAAATTCCCTCTCCAAGGCGAGAGATTGACCACTAGATCTATTGCAGATCATGTTCTTGCACCTGTTATCCTTCCCTGACAACGTCGCCAAAATGTTGGTGTCCAGAAATGAACATTTCTCAACCCTTTTTCCACATAACTTATCAACCCAAGGGAATTAGTTATTTCAAGAGTAACAGAAAATTATATGAAGGAACAAGCACATGACCTGCTGTCGATCACAGGTTTAATCCATAAACACATAGAAAACTATAACAACAATTAAATGGATTGCATAATTAAAATACATTCACAACAATTAAAGAATTAACTGTAACAACAGTAATGAAATCATATTAAAACATAAAAACAATGCAAGAAAGGAAAACACAACACCTGATCAGAAGAGTGGGCCCAACTCTCTGATCAGGGCTGCGGTAAACTCGCGAATTACAGAAGAAACAACAAGATGTTGTGCATTCGATTGGAAAAATAAACTATTACAAGATCTATAAGTAAGGGGGCTTAACCCCGATTCACAACCCGTATGCCTCTTTATACAAATTTCCTAGAATCCTCGATTCCCCTCAGCAACTCAATAATTACAAAAATATATTTTGTTACAATGACAACCTAGTTGCCCAGAAGGAGACCGTAAAAAGGCCAGAAATAACGCTGGAATAAACAAAGTCTATTATGCCGTAACATCAAATGAGAATAGCATTGGAAATTATGGTTGTTCCATGACTCATGGCTACAGCGCTCCCGTTTTGGCTGAATTTGTAGAAATATCGGAGTTAATATATAAAAAGGTAAAACCTCCATGACAATTACTTCGATAATCAAATATCCCATGAAAGATAAGGAAATGATGTTTTACCTCATGCGTTAAGAGAAATAATGGTACAAAGAGATAGAAAGATAGGGTAAAATGGAAGAGGAAAGTATACAAATCCGGTACCCAACAGTGATCTCCAGTGTTTCAACCTGAGTAGCAATATTCTGTTGTGGCAATGACAATCTAATATGAGGAAACAATGCAACAATGAAACATTCTCTATGTTTTTTATCCGAGTTCTTGAAGCCAATTTGGCTCAATAGTGTCTTAAATCTCTAATCTACCTCCCACATGGTCTCAGTAGCCAACTCCTTAATGTCTTTAATTTTGTGATACACTAGGACTGTGACTTAGGTTTCTTGAATTCAAAATTCAATGCGGTCTTCGTCTCACCTATTGTAGCATTTGGATTCATCGTAATGTATTTCATGTACCAGGACAATGCTCTATTTTGCAGCACGGTAACCAACTGCACTTTCATCATATTTTCATCTATAATATTCTAAGAACTCCATATCGCTTCTGCAACAAACCAAAACTGCTCTGGATCATCCTATCCCTTGAACATAGGCATCTTTTGGATTTCATATATATTATTTTTTGAACTCCATATTTCTTTTGTAATAAACCAAAATTGTTCTGGATCATTCGATCCCTTGAACATAGACATATTTTGGCATTGGGGCATGGTGAATGGGGGATATGGAGGTGGAGGTGGAGGTGGAGGAATAGAATGGGATGGGGTGGTGATAGGTGTGGAAGGTTGGGGAATCTCCAATGTGCTTTTCTGACTTTCAGATCTCAATGACAAACTTCTTGTGGTAGTAAGGTTGCGTTCCCTTTCTTCAGACCCAAACAACAGATGATATTCAATCTCAACATAAGTACCCCAATTTGTTTTGAATATTTACCGCTCCGTGTAGCACAATGTTCTCTTTCTTCTAACATCAATCTGAGTGCATCCGTAATACACTCTTTTCACACAATAGAATTATAATCCAGAACTTCAATGAATTCAGGTACTTACCTCTAGGGCCTTTGAAGAACATGTGCTCTGCTTCGCTATAAGACAAAAAAGTCTCGATCACAAAATTATTATTAAATATTCAAAGGATACTATTGATCCAATAATTAACAACCCTTGTGATCTCGTTATCAGTCTTTTTTAGCTTCCCAACTAGATCTGGGGTACACGCAATTGGCTTATTATTGACATAACCCGTCTATGCACCTAGTCTTGATATCAACTCGTACATATCGCTAGAAAACGACGTAATAAATATCTTGTACTGATCTGTATAAATATACTTATGTAATCAATGTTCAGTAGAGATGCGTAGATTTTTGTTTTATTTCACAAAAAACTCATGTTCTTTTAGATCTACCCAATGTTCAATCTCTTTCTTAGACGGATTCCACATTCAACTATCCCTTAGTCAGATCCCGGTCTCGACAACGGAACCATTTGTTGTCTTGATGGGGCCTAGACCCAGGTTCAAATGTGGTTGCACGAACCAATAAAACCCACTATTACCAGCGCTTTCGACAAAGAGCTTCTTGCAGTGATCGAAGTCTCACCCGAGGCAATATAGGGGGATGCTAGAACCAGGTTTCTACATCCATAGGGATAATGGACAATGTATTTAGGGATTTTCTTCATTGACACGGCTTCGCAGAATAAATCTATCAATTATACAAGTGATGTTCAATACATTTGTTGAACTTACTACTAGACTGTGTGATCTTTCTTAATCATGCATAAAATAACATAAACAATAACAAACCAAAATTCACTATGAAATTACAGATTTAAAAACTTTCTTAACATAGATAATTGTAAACAACATTAAATTAAAAAACATCAACAGAACTCGGATATATCTTGAAAGGTCTTTCATTAATTTCTCATATCTTTCTCATACATTCAATTCCACTCTGCGCACTCAACTACAGGGGTCTACACAAATAACTACAATCTTCCTAAGGTCTCCATGCACTTAGATGGAGGAGCCTTTCCTCTATCCCAAAACACAGACTCTGACTCAAAATAGTCTTACATCCAAATGAATTTCATCAACTTATACTTCTTGAATTCCTATAACTTCTATCTAGACTCCTTATATAGATTTTTCATTTACAGTACCATGGTCCAAAACCATGGGCAGAGTTCAAAGTTCACAAAATAGTTACATAATAATGGGATTTGACCCAACCCAAAGTGCCTAAGACTCAAAATGTACTTTGCGTTGTGCACTTGGCTCATCGACCTGCAGAGTCTTTCTCTACTGATTTCTTCGAGGGGATCCCATGTCCAATAGGGATGGTACATTGGCCTCTGTACTAGATGTTCACTAATGCACCCAATATACTCATCATACATCCAAATCAAATGATTATGGTGTCTAATTACAGCTGCAAGATCCACAATCCCTTCCTATTGTCAAATTAATTATGGTTAAAGAGATTTAATGGGCTTCATGAAGCCAACATCATCTTGACCAAAAAATGGATGTAGTCGAACTCACCTACTTATTTTATAATATTATTCGACATAGAAATTAGGAAAATGGTGGAGAAAATAGCCTGTTGTGCATGCAAGGAAACAATTCTTAGCACATTCATGAGACAGGGAAGTAACATGATAGATATGAAACCATTGGTAGGGATGGATGTCGTCAATTTCCGTAAAGCTACGATGGCAGATTTCGGGGAAAACGACCAGTCTAAGTAATTCAACAAGTGTTGAATTTTTCCCTCTGAAATGACCCTCTGACACATTCTTTCATGGCCCAAAACGGTCAATAGTGTATTCTATGGACATGGATCGATTTTTAGAATCGAATAAATGTTTTGTGATGGAAATAATGTATCCTTCTACAATTGAAAATATATCATGTGCAAGTTGATCATCGAATAAAACTAAACACATAGGCACATATGGAAATAAATAAAACTCACAAAAACACACTAATCTACTATTGTGTTTACATTAACAATAATATTCAAGTCTCTTTCATCTCTCTGGCCCTCCCATAAGGGAATCAAGCCATAGGAGGCTCTAATACCAACAGAGAAATTTGATAAGAAGACATGGTGCACAGATTTACTCACAAATAAATTCATATTATTTTAAAAAAATATAGATAAATAGTGCTCATGAGATACAACAAATTCTAAGACAGGAGAATACTTTTGAGAAAATCTCTCAAAATACTCTATCCACTAACAAAAAAATTCTTCCTACATTCTATTGTAAGCATTATTCCAATTTTGCAACAATGTAACAAAAAAATTGCAACATCAAGGGCATCACAACAACATAAAAACACCATTGTAATAGGGGTGCTGCAACAATATAGCAACAACATGACAATAAGGGTGTTGCGGAAACATAATAAAAACATTGTAACATGAATTTTGCAACAACATAATAGTATCACCATAACAAGGGTGTTGCAATCACGTGATATGGGCACTATAACAAAAATGGTTGGTATACACAACTTGCACGTAGGAAATAAAAAACAATGAAATTATGGAGAATAAATGAAGCACAATACTAAGAGAAATGGACAATAGGGAAAGGATATCCAACCTTATTGCTCAAGGAATTCGTGGAGATCTATTTTCCAAAAACTTATAATTATGGTTCACAATCACATGTAATTACATAGCTTGTTTTGGCTTTCATTTAACAAGTGTGAAAAGGTAAATGTTTTGAAACCACCAACCATTTAGAAGATGAAAAATCATATGTTTCTAATAATAATATTATTATCACCAACTCAACAATATCCACCTTGAAAATAATCTATCTAATACCCTTCGGAGTCCTACTACATTGCTTTTTTTGCAAGCCAAGAAAAGTGAAACTCCACAACAATTTCTCTAATACTATAGGTTTTATGAACATTCCTACATAATTTTCCTATGTATGAACCTTCTAACGATCTATTCCACCCCAATCAATAAATTCTCTTACAATATGGTATTAATATCAATGTTTTTTGTATGATTATGATAAATTAGATTAGAAGAAAAATGTATGGCACTTTGAGTATCAAAAAATACATTAACAATGTCTTGTTTATTTCCAACCTGACCTATAAAACCATTAAACCAAATTTCCTCTTTGGATGCATGTTAGATGGTGATATATTCTACCTTGATAGTGTATAAAGCAGTTGCTTCTTGAAGCATTTACATCTAACTAATATATCCTCATGTAAGATTAAAGATATAGCCTAAAGTAGATTTCCTTTTGTCCAAATCACCTACGAAATTTGAATAGAGATAACCAAATACTAAATTAGTACAACCATTATTGGTGAAGCAATATTACTTATGCTTATAAGATACTAAAACGCCCATTTCATGGTTACCCACAGATAATTTCCTGGTTGTTTCCTATATCTATTGACAACACTAACTGCATGTCAAATATTTGGTCTAATACATATCATCACATACATTAAACATCCTTGGTCCATTATCATACAATACATAGGACATATAATGCTTTTATTTTATGCTACTAGGATACACTCTTGAAGAAAACTTAAAAGATGAAGAAAAATGGATTTTTAGATGTTTCACGTCATTCATACCAAAATACATAAGCATTTTCTCCATGTACTTTAGTTGCGATGGCCAAATCTTACCATTCTCCCCATCTCCATAAATTTTCATGCCCATTATTTTTTTACACCTAGATCCTTTATGTCAAAAACAATTTGAGCCTTTAATCTATTGATCTCAACCATGCTTTTTCTTGCAACAAGCATATCATCAACATATAACACCAAGATAATGAATATTGAATTTAAAATTTTGAGGTAAACACAATGGTCATACTTCTATTATATATTTGACTCACTACGAAGGAATCAAACTTCTTGTACCATTACGTAGTATACTAGTTTAGGCCATACAATGAATTATTAAGATTGCAAACAAATATTCTCTTGTGATCTTGAAAAAACCCTTTTGGTTGTACATATAATATACTAATATACATATCCATGTATAAATCTTGTTTAATAGCACATAATTACTCCATATCAAGGTAAAACGAAACAAATAGTGATAATACAACACATAGAAATAGTCTCAGCAACAAGTGGGAAGATTTTGTGGAAATTAATAGCTTCAATTTCAGAATGTCCTTTTACAAAATTATTTCTTTGTAACTCTCGAATTTTCCATTAAAAACCTTCCTCAATTTGTGGACCCACTTGTACACAAAAGCCCTTATGTCCTTTCAAAGTTCCGTCAAGTCTATTGTTTTGTTCTTCTACAAAGCATCAATTTCTTTTTTAATTACTATTTTCCTTTTGGCACTATTTGTATCATTCATTGTTTCCGGATAACTTGAAGGTTCCCCATCATGAGTACTCAAATAAATATATGAAACATAATATTCATACCCCTTAGGTGTGTTTTTGTCCTATGTGAATCTCCTTAGTTTTGATTATGGTGTTCCCACATTTCCTTGTACAATTTATATTACTTTATATTGTTATTATTTAAAAGCTTCTTCTTTCTTCCTTGTTTTTATGGATGGTTGGTTCTCCAACTAAATTTCTTGATGCTTTCGTAATTTCTCTTATTTCACTTCAACTTGTTTATTATCTGTTTTAGTAGAAAATATTAATCAAATACTATATTTTTTCTAATGATTATTTTGTGGGAAATAGGATTTCACAATCTGTGCCCCTTAACTACATCATCATAACCAATAAAAAATTACTTCTTTGATCTAAGTTCTATCTTAGAACATTGATTTTTAGGAGTAAGAGCATAAGCTTCACAATTTTATTTTTTTTAAACTCAGTAATCACAGGGATGGTGTATTCATATTTCTTTAGGAATTTTACAATGTATTACTGTAATTAATGTTGACCAATTCACCAAATAACAAGAAGTGGTAATTGATTTTTCCTACAACTCTTGTTGTAAACTGACATTACAAAGATGCTTCTTTCTCTCTCTAAAAGAATCATATTCATATGTTATTCCACATTATTTTCCTAAGGATTGTAAACAATGTTTTTATTCCTTTTGATCCTGAATTCCTTGCAATATTTTTCAAATTCCGAATATGAGAATTCACCTCCACTATGTTCTCCCACACACTTGATTTCCTTGCTAGTTCTCTTTTCAAGATAAACTCTAAATTATTTAAATACATTAAATAAATTAACTTTCCTTTAAAAAAAATAGAGCCACAGGGTGAATGCATGAACATGAAATTTCAAAATTTTCATCTTTTATCGAATTGAAGCCCTCACAATTCATATAAGCATTGTGAATTTTTATTTGGAGTAAATATGATATGAATTCAAGAGCTTCAAACTCATATGCCATTGGATAGAGGATTCTTTCATGAATCCAATATGATCAACTCTTCTACTTAAGGACAAAAAATCTGCTACTTAAGGACAAATTATTCGCTAGGGTACAAAATGGGGTTGTAGAGAAATTTGTAGAAGGGGTGCTAAAGTTGTGATTTTTAAGACCTTGTGAGCTCAATAAAGCGCTTGATTTTGAAATTAAAATAGCTCAATTGAGGGTTTAATAAACCCTTGATCAATCCCTTAACGTGGTTAAATAAAGGCTCAATCTAGCTTTAAAGCTCGATCTAGCTTTAAGGTTCGATCTAGAATTAAGGCTAGCTCTAGCCTATAGCAAGATCTAGTTTTAAGGATATATATATATATATATATATATATATATATATATATATATATATATATATATATATATATATATATATATATATATATATATATATATATATATATATAACTTTAAGGATCCATCGATCTTGTAACTTTATCGACCCATTTTTCTTAATTCCATGCCTAAGTTGCATTGGCAGGAAATTTCAAACACATGGCTTGATCGAGCGAGTGGCTCAATTGAGCTCATAAATAGCTTTAGGTTACATTGTTAAGCCCTAAAATAGCTCGATCGAGGGTTCAAGGATTTCTCGATTGAGTGCTTAAAAGGGCTCGATTGAGTTGTTATTTTCACCCAAAGCACACCCACTCTTGCCAAAAAGTGTAACCCAACTCCATGCATAGATCTCACAGTTTTTGAGAGTAATCATCTATAAATTTTAAAAATAAGAGGCTCCACCAAAATAAATTATAGATATAACCAACAATGTCGTTAACTGTATGAATCTCTATTTTAAAATTTTATATATAGTGCTTCCCAAAGACACATTGTTGCAAAAATTAAAATTCAAAGATTTCAATATTAGAAGTAACTTGTGGTATATCAATACCTTTAGTCCCTTTTCTCTCATATGACTGAATTATTGATGCTATAAATGAGTATATTCATGAGATTCTTTAGATACGACCACTTCATTTGTTAGAGTGATTCGTTCCATCTTATAAATATTTCCAATTTTTATATCCATCATAACCACCACGGTGCCCTCAGACACTTTTCATGCTCCACCTAAAATAAAAATGTAGCCTCCACAATCTAAATACCTTTAAAGTGGGGGTTCATGTCTTATTTATATTAACAACCTAATAATACCATCAAATATTTTAACCTTAATGCTCCCATCTTTAATATTCTTACATGACACATTTTTCCACATAAGAACAATACCACCATCAACAATTTGATAATAATAAAACCAGCTCCTACATGGAAATTTATGATCTGACACACCATAATTTAATAACCATTCTTCATGATATAGGGATACATTAAAAATAGATAAAACCTCATCAACTGTAACTAAACTTGATTTAGTTGAATTTGTTTCATTTTCAAAGTCTTCCTTTGATTCTTGCCACTTCCAATAATATTTCCTAGAATACCCCATTTTACCATAGCACCAAAATTTTTACTCACCCTTGCTTCCTATTTAAATGGATCTAGATGTCCCTCTCGATTTATCCCCTCTTTTTCTAAAACGATCTCTAGCCACAATTGATTCAATTGTGAATTTTATATACTTGATTTCCTTCATGCCTCCTTAGAAAAATTGTTACCACAACAGATTCATAGTAAAAAGAATCAATACTATGAAAACTATTGGAAGTGACTAAGTGGTGTAAGATTTAGGCAACCAATAAATAATGTCACTTCCTTATTTTCTTCATCGATTTTTACATATATAGTAGCTATTTGGAATTTAAGAGTATTAAATTTATTCAAATGATCAGTAACAACCCCTTATTAAGTCATGTTTTTTTTATTGGAAATATGAATATAATTCCATCATGATAATAGGAGCCAAAAATAGTTGATATGATGTTGTTTAAATATTTAATATTCATCCTTATGACTATCAACCGAAGGATGGGAAAACATTATGGATTACAATTTATAAGGGAGATTTTTTTCTTGAAATATCACAAAACCAACCCTACATGTATTCAATGAAGTTAATGAGCCCTCTATTGGGAGATTTGACTGAGTTGACATGCTGATAATCAATTTATGTGATACAACTAGGGGAAAACTACTCGCTGGTAGGAAAAATATGAGATGTTATTGGATGTAATGGGGGATTTAATTACCATTACCCTGGTGGTGGGAGGAGATAGGCCCAAAACCTATAAGAAAACATCAAGACTCTGGTAAGAATTATAGGAAAGATAATGGAAGATAACATTCTCTCTCTCTTTGGCATTAGATAGTTTTGACATTGGAATTATCAACTAAATGGTCTTATGAATGCAATGTTGATCATTGGAGAGTGTAGAAATGCTTGGGAATTGGAAGTATAAAGAAGAGTGGCATATATTCTTGTATACAAATATTTTTCAAATAAGGCTATAGGCTAGTACCCTCAATACTTGACCTATATTTAAACCCGTGTGAATTTGTATGAAATCCCTATGAACTGTGTGAGGCCACTGGAATTTGTTTTCCTAAGCCTGTGTAGTCATTGGGAGGCTTAATGGATGAATGAATCATTTTGATACTTGTTTTATTGTTGATAAACCACCTAGATAGGGAATTATGGGTCATTGTGGTGTTTACTGAGTAGCTGATAAACCACCTGAATAGTGGACATTAAACCCTTATAGTGATTTTTGCAAAAATACACCTAATAAAACACCTTGATAGTGGATTACAACTTTTGGGAGCTATAAATACACCATCTAAATCATGGGTGAATCCCTATAAATAAACTCAGATGAAAGAGTGTTTCACTATGGCTCCTAATGCTAGGAAGCAACTAATAAACCACCCTGATTATTTTTGTAGGCACAACTAATAAACTAACCTGGTTATTTTTGTAGGAACAACTAATATAACACCTTCTTTTTTTCTATTAGACAGTTTTAGATAAAACGCATATACAGTAGGATCCATTCTCTAAGTTTTAAACAAAGCCTTTGGCCATCGAAATTTGACCCTCGATCGAATTAAAAAACACTTCACTAGGTTGATATACCCAATTTGATGCAATGTGTGGATCCACTCTAGACATCGACTATACGATGTGGGTACCAGGCGAACCCCACATGGTGATGGTGCATCAGAGAACTAGGCTAGATGGAAAATGAACAAAATTTAAGTGTAAAGGGCCTAGTGCTGAGACAATGTGTGAAATGTGGTCCCCCAATCATCCATCAACCTTAAACTAACATGCATAATAAATGGGTGCATTTCTAAGGGACTGAACCAAAATTATGTATGTAGGTTGAATTCGCTTAGTTGTCGAGCCATTAGGATTTCAAGGGAGTCATGTGGGTGAGTTCATGGCCGAAAGCGATGACCCGATGTGACACATGCCAAGTGGACCATCGGATATTATTAGGCCATAAAATTGAAAAGAGTTAAGTGAATCATTATTGGGATGAGAGGCCGAAGTTCGATAGGTTTAGTGCCAATGGGATTGAGGTTGATGGGCCGATATCGACCTTCAACCTTTGACAAAATCAGAATACATTGGTATGCCAACAACTAGACCCAAGGTGACATGGGTACCACATGGAAACAACACGGTGGTGGTGTGGCACCATGTGGACCAGAAGTGGCCACGTGGGTGCCACATGAACTTCTCTTAATGATGTGGCCTCTTTAATGGGATCAAATTATAAGAGGCATAACTTTCTATCTAGAAATTGGATTGATGTAAAAAATTTATCATCAGATATCTCGATAAGTGGAACATAATGGTGGTATTAAGGATTATGTGGTTATCAATTGAAAGAGAAAGATTCAGATTATCCACAATGTCATTAGAAAGTATTCAACGTTTTGAATCCCAAACGGGATCCATCTTCGGGACAAAATTATAAATGTTATGAAAGAAGGACCAGATGAGTAATAAAGAGTCTTGAAGGTGGATCCCAGTTGGGATTCAAAATGTTGAATAATTTCGGATGACACTATGGACAATCCAAATCTTTCTCTTTCAGTGGTGGTATTAGTTTTAATATTCAAATACTTTGAGAAAAGAGGTTGTTATAACCTCATCCTAATAACATGTCATGGAGATGGATCAATAAGTAAGACTCCCATAACCCAAGATGACACAAGGGGATGGGAAGTGTTACAATAAACAATTTTGGTAGGTTATTTTACCTGTAGAATCTAAGTTCTCTCTTTAAGTAGATTCAATTTTTTAGAGATTGTGTCATATAGGTTCTCCATTCTACTCCATAATCTTGATATTGTTTCCTCTCTAATGATATTGAAAATATCTTCATATTCTAAGCATAGTTTAACAATACTTAGAGCTCTTGCATCCATATATTCCCAATCTCCATTAGACATACCCATTGATTTCTTTCTCTTGTCATCTAGAACCATATGCAAACCTTTTTGCACCAAAATATTTTGCATCTTGAACGTGCAAAGTTCAAATTTATTATTTCCATTGAACTTCTCCACCTCGAAATTTTCAACCAAAATATCCACCATTATTTACACGAAGAAATTCAACTAAATTTTTTATCATAATTGAGTCTAACTCCGATATAACTTTTTGGTTATTCTCTGAACCATTGCTTCACTTGAGAGACATGCAATCAACAAAATTTTTATCAGCAATGCACTGTTGCAACAATGTAATAGCATCACTATAATATCAAGGGTATCAAAATGTAACAACATGGTAAGAAAGGTGTTCCAGTAGTGTAGCATCATAATTGTAATAGAAGTGTTTCAAAAACATAATAAAAACACTGTAACATGAGCATTGTAGCAACGTAATAACAACTTTGTAACAAGGGTGTTGTAGCAGTGTAACAATAGCACTATAACATGGTTGTTGTACCAATGTAACAACAACATTGTAAAATGGTTTTCATAGTAATGTAACAACAGCTCTCTAACAACAATAGTTGGTATAGAAAACATACACATAATAAATTAAAAACATAGAAAGTGAAGAGAAAAAATAAAGCAAAACACTTAAAGAAATTTACTATAGGGCTAGGATATCTAATCTTATTGTTCAAAAAACATGTGAGAAATTGTTATCCAAACCTATATACAAAGTTCACAAGTACATTTATTATGTTTCATCTGATTTTACAAAGGTCTTGGTTTGGGTTTAAAGACTTTTCTTGGAGGTTTGGATTTAAGGGCATTTCTTGGAAGTGGACTGATTTTGCAAAGAATTGTTTTGGGTTTAAAGAATTTTCTTGGAGGACATTTCTTGGAGGCGGCCTGATTTTGCAAAAAATTGTTTTGGGCTTAAGAAGTTTTCTTGGACGTACATTCAAAGGACGTTTCTTGGAGGTATGTGATACATTTTTTTGGATGTTTTTTTTGCTTCATTTTTTTTTAAAGTATGGAGTTGGGCTTAATTTCGAAAAGACATTTTCTGGAAGTGTTTTTTAAAGTGACGTTTTTTTTTTAAAAGTTGGAGGCATTTTTTGAAGTGACATTTTTTTAGAGTACGTGTTTTGAGTTGAAGTAAATATTTTGAGGTTCGTTTCATTTTTATAAGACATTTTTTTCTTGAATTTTTTAAAGTAAGTGTTTTGGATTGGAGTATGTATTTTTTGCAAAAAAATTAAAATGATTTTTTTTTAAATTAAATCTTCTGTGATGTTTTTTCTAATTGAGTTATTATCTAATTTTTTGAAGGAATTTTTTGGACTTCATACCCTATTATCATGGGAAATTGAAGGACTTGTGCGAGAAAATATGATCGAAAAAGAGACCCTGAGGAATGTAGAGAAGAGACGAGACAATCTCGCAAAAGGAGGTTAGAAGCCCTCTCAAATATTGAAGAGGAAAATCAACCTCAAGCAGAAATTGAAGCATGTATGTAAATGTAAATATTATGATCTATTGATATATTTAAAATTTTCCTAGTGTAAAATGTGAAGCTTAATTTTTATTTGTTGAACTAATTTGAAAAATATTTTGTTTAATGTAAACAGACAGAGATATTCCTCAAAACATTGATGATGAGATACAAAATTTTGAAAGAGAAAGTGAAAGAGATATTGATTCAATGATTGAAGATGTGGAAATATTGAAAGAAATCCAAATAAAGAAATTGAATTACAAGGTATGTACACACACACACACACACACACACAGATATATATATATATATATATATATATATATATTAAACACATGCATGTATTATTGAAATTAAAGATATATATATTAATTTAGTTATCTATTGAATATGTACTATTTTTTCGAATATGTACAGATGAAATCACTGTCGATGATGAGATGTTAGAAAATGTTGACACTCACACATATGGAGATAAAAAACCTGACCATGCTATACGATATCGTGTTAACTGCATTTTTGAAAAGTATTTCTTAAATGAGTGGGTGACAGTTCAGGCTCAAATGTTGAAAGGTCTCCTATCATTAAGGAAATCAAAAGAAGCTACGACACTACTAGGTATTCGAAAATCAACCAAAGATTAAAAAAAAAGAAGGAAGATGTGATAAAAAATATGAGTAGTGCTATAAAGTCAATTAAAAGATCTAGAGAGAATTTTTTTCCAATTGTACATAGAGGAATACAAATGGCAATGGTTTCATCAAGTACTAAAGAGAATCATTTGGTAACATCTATGGCACGAGCATTGGGAACCTCGCGAAAAACTTTGCACAAACATCGAAAATTTCTGCTGTAAATATATGTAAATGATGAACTTGCTTGTTGGAGAGCTATTTGTAGGCAGCCATACAAAGATAGACTTGGAGAAAATGTTAAAAAAATAATATATGAATATTGGAAGAAAAATTCGTGTGTTTCGCCAACTGCAAGGCATGTGATGCGAAGAAGAATAGCATGAAATTAGTATGAAGAACATGAAAAATATTTCTTGGAAACCACTCAGATAGAGTTATTCAACAAGTTCAAAGAAGAGAATCATCAAATTCATGTTTCACTCAGTGCTTTTGTTCAACAAAAACCATGGTATGTAAAACCTGTCACCGTACGCGACACTTCTTGTTGTCATTATCATGTGGAATTTGAGTTATATTATGACACATTCCTTGATTTCGGTAGAAAATTATGGAAGGATTCACCTCCTCCTTCCACTATCCGTGATTTCATATCTCAAATTCTATGTGAAAGAGAAATCGATGAACTGTTTTACAAAAAGAAATGTGTTGGTGGTAAAAAATGCGATGATTGTGGAAATTTGACTAAATTTCAAAACAAATATCTTATTGATATAAATGATCAATCATTTTCCAACATGAAAGTGAAATGGAAGAGATACGAATATATCGATACATCGATTCAAGGTGAAAATAGTGTTAAAAGAATTGAATTACTAGAAGAAGAAATTTTTCTGATAGACTTTTTGAGAAAGTTTGAGTCAGAAATTTACAAATACACAAAGCATTCCCATAGAGCTCGATGGCAAGACCTGCAATTCAAAAAATCTTGTGAATTTTTTCCACCAGGGACCATTTTTTCAGTGATTGATTTTGCAGAAAACTACACATTTGTTCCACAAAAAGAAATTTAGAGTGAATAATATCATTCTGACCAAGTCTCCATGCTCGTCCATATTCTATATAGACATGCTGAACAAAATGTCAATCATATAGAAAGCACGAGCGAAAATTGACATATCATTAAAGAATATCACTTTTATATCAGTGACGATCGTACACATGATACATGTTTTGTAAAACATTGTTTTGGAAAAAATTATGATTCCTTGAAAAATTGTGGAATAATGTTCAATGAACATTGGATATTGTCAAAAGGATGCGCAGGTCAATTCAAATCTGCACGATCATTCTTTTGGTTGTGTTGTCTTCATAAGAAAACCTGCATTAAACATTGTTGGAATTTCTTTGAGACTGGCCATGGAAAAGGAGAACATGACAGTGTAGGAGCATGCATAAAATGAGCATTTCGAAGATATCAAATGAACCACTCTGCAAGTCGACTTGTGAACGCTAAAGAAGTTGTTCAATGGTGCATCGCTGCTCTAAGCCATGAGACTAACCCATCAAGAGAAGTGTGAAGGTACATTCAATTTAATTTATATTGGAAATCTAATTTTAAACATTTACATTTATCGTGCAATGATTATCTTTGATTGTATTTTGATATCATATTTACAAATTCTTCTTTTAATTTTCCATATAAAGGTTTTTCTGGCATATTGGGATCAAAGACGTAGATAGATCAATTGGAAGTGACGTTGAAACAATAAAAGGGACTCGAAAATTGCATTCAATTCAAACAAAGTCGTCCAGAAATGTATTTGCATTGGATAAAAGAAAATATTCTTGTTTTTGTGATGTTTGCATAGACAACACAAAATCCAATGACGTTTGTGAAAAAAAATGTATGTGAACGATTGGAAACATACAGAGCTAAATACAAAGGGTAAAATGTCTGTTGCAATGTTTGAAGAAATGCAATCAAAGGAAACTACAATATCATCTGATGGTGATCGAGTTTCTGATCTTGTTAGAGAAGGTAACATTTGAATTACTTTCTAATGATTTAAAGATCTAGAAATAAATTTAAATATGTATAATTTTGTCAAGTTTGTTTTATTGTGCAGGAGATGTTTTTGCTGTAATTGCACCTATTGACAATGATGAAAATGTGAAGTATTATTTGATGTGTTGCACTGAACGAAAAATGAAATTATTACAAAACTATAATGATCACAGATTTCAATATGACAGAGGGTCTATTATACTGAAAGGTTATTTTTTCAGACAAACTAATCAAAGTGGAGACTTTGTTTACTTTGAAGACTATGAACCTGATGTCATAAGTTGTCAATATAGTCACTTGGTGTGTGCAACATGCATAAAGTTGATAGAATTTCAATCAAAGAAAAAATCGAAAATTAAGAGATGGAAAATGTCAAAATCCGATCATGAACGGATTATTGAAGATGGAATTCCATTATAATTTTTTTTATTGAATTTTCCAACAATTTATTCTCTTTGGATTAAAAATGTTTTAGAACTTCCTGTACTCAACTAAAAATTGAGTTTCTTATGTTATTTGTGCAAATGTTTGCACATGTACAAATTGTTTTGGTACATGCACATACTCTAGTATCAAATGAAGGTAGCTTTTCTATACATGTGCATTGATGAAAAATGTTATATATATATATATATATATATATATATATATATGTTCTAGAATGAAATTAATTGTTCAAGTAGTTTTACTATGTGCATGGGACTCAATATATATGTTCTAGAAAGAAATTAACTGGAACTAGTTTTTCTATGTGCATTGATGAAAAACTAGTTGGATTTTCTGGTAAAAAGTATCCACAATGTAAATAAATCATCCGCAGTATAGTTTTGTCCAATGGTCGGATATGTTCAATGTGCATCGATGAAAAATGTTACTTACATATTGGATATATATACATTCTAGAATGACATTAATTGTTCAAGTAGTTTTACTATGTGCATTTATGAAAAATGATTTAAATGTACTCAATATATATGTTCTAGAATGTAATTTCAACTATTTAAAGTAGTTTTTCTATGTGCATTGATGAAAAATCGTATTGGATATATACACGAACTTAATGTGCCCAATTTTTCTTGTGAGCTTTTCTGGTAAAAAGTATCTGTGCAATGTAAATAAAGCATCCAAAGTATAGTTTTGTACAAAGATTCCTTTCAAACAAGAGACTCGGAGCACTTCTCTGACTTTTGGTGCGATTTGACCCACATCTCTATTCCTGATTGAAAATCTAGTACAAAATTTGTCTGTCCAATGGTCGGATATATGTTCTATGTTCTAGAATGAAATTAACTGAATGTCATCAATTGACCAAATTATAAATCAACAAGGCTACCTATTTGAGTTCATTAACGACATTGACCCAAATTCAACAAACATATATATGTACTAGACTTATATTTCCAATCAAAATTAAAGGGATAATTTGTACATATATCTACTTCTTTCAACTCTTTTTTCAATTAGAACTCAATTGATACATGGTTAGTTGCATTGAAAAGCTATGTTCTTCCTATTGGAAATTTTTTCATTCAAACAAGACTACATGTAAAGATCAAAAGCAATCTTAAGATTCCAAATGTACTTCAACCATCCGAAAGGGATTTGTGCTACATTGCTTCACATGCCATGCAAACTATAGTGAACAACTTTCCAATAGAAACATTTAACATTATATACCACATGTGCCAAATGTAGATTGAAACCATCAAAAACTTTGAAGTTTTAATTTTTTTTTTGAATATATCATGCAACATTAAAACATTAAACATTTAAAACATTAAATATCACATGTGAAATGTAGATTAAAACCATTCAAAACTTGAGTTTTAAAAACTTTTTGATTATATATATCGTGCAACGTTACTTCACATGCCATGCCAATTATAGTTCAACTAGATCCAACAGAAACATTTAACATTATATACCACATGTGCCAAATGTAGATTGAAACCATCCAAAACTTAAGTTTTAAAAACCTTTTGATTATATATCGTGCAACATTAAAACATTAAATATCACATGCAAAATGTAGATTGAAACCATCCAAAACTTGAGTTTTAGAAACTTCACATGCCATGCCAATTATAATTCAACTATCCAATAAAAACATTTAACACTATATCACATGCCAAATGTAGATTGAAACCATCCAAAAATTTTAACTTTTAATTTAACAAAAAATTATAGATCACAACATTACTTCACATGCCAAATGTACTCCAAGCATCCAAAACTTAAATTTTAAAAACAAAACAAATTATAACACATGTCATTACATAACATGCCAAATGTAGTTCAGATGACAACATTAATTTATATATGACAAAATTACTTCACATTCACATGCCAAAAGTACTAAAACCATCCAAAAATTAACTTTTTGAAACAAAAAAAATTATATTAACAATGTAATAAAATATGTCCAAAAATTGTAGATCTCACAAGTATCAAACTGTATCAAGTTTAACAAATTTTAAGACCATCTAAATCTTGAAATCAAATCTACAAATCATGTCCATCAAATAGAGACGGATCTAGCATCTTTCCTATCAGGGTCTCAATCTGCGCCCTATCATGTGAAGCATCATGGGAAACCTACATACACAATGCATATGTACTTGAACAATAAAATTTGATGTTTTAAAAATGAGTGAGAATATATATATCTAGAACTTCATGTAAAAAACAAAATATAACAAAAAAATCATGCAATACCTCATGAGGTTCCCTCTCCATTTGATGAACAAGTTCCGCCCCCATAGGAACATCTGCAGTGGTAAACTGTACAATATACATGTACAGTTAAACACACACACACACACATATATATATAAATTAAAAACTTTCAAATGAAAATGCACGTGTACATATATAAACTTATTTTCAATAATATTAAAAAAAGGAATTAAAGACAACTTGTTCAAATGTTGTGGATGTTCCTATCTCCGTCGCTAGAGTCCGCGGATTAAAGAAATCTTCTATAGGAACCTAAATTCAAAAAATTTTAAATAACTCAAAATATAGATCTCTCTCTCTCTCTCTCTCTCTCTCTCTCTCTATATATATATATATATATATATATATATATATCTCAATTTTTAATGGAACTTTTTGAGGTAGAATATATATATATATAACTTTTAAACATAAATTTTAAACTTGTGAAAAATTGTCCATACTTGTGGCTCATCTCCCAAGGAAGTAGAAGGTACATCTCCCAAGGAAGAAGAAGGTACCGCCATCCCAAAAACATCAGAGGGAATCGGTACCTGTTAAAACATTTTATCAAATTATATATATACATACATGTACATGTGTGGCAACAATTATTTATTTTAAAGTCACTTAAAAAACACTAATATTTGCCAACATATCTTGATGGTCAGATCCATCTGCATTGTTTGAACCAGAGGTCCCGAACGTGATATTAACATTTTTGTCACACATCATGTGTGAGAACTGCAAATGGTGTTTTAACATATAATCATACATTTTTGTTAGATTAATGTACATACAAATAAATGTATACATGTACATACACATGTATTTATTATAAATTTTACACATGTATATGTATGTTAAAATAATTTCAAACCCTAAGGTCATTAACACATACCGTTCCGGTGCCCTCTTCCTCATGAAGAATTAGGTCTTGCAAACCATTGCGACAATTTTTTTGCATATATTCAGAGATCTTAAACATTCATGTTGTCAATCTCTTCATCTGTACAATACACAAAATTGGCACGTGCATTTTCGCGTGCTCTTTGTCGATTTAAACAAACATCGACTCCACCCAATCCACTGTAAACATTGTCAATCATAACATCCCTTGCTTCTCGACTTATTTGAGAAGTCGCATCCATATCTGACCACAGAGTTTTGACCCGAAAAGGTCAACTCACCAATGGCGACTCAGGGCGAGGCAACTCCACATCTCGCTTAGCGCCCTTACAGTTATATAATCGACCTTTCTCCGGGCTAAAAAATTCTGACAGAAGGTCATTGTAGTTGGGTTTCATACCCAAAAAAAATTTGCATAAAACATTTGTGCAAAATAAACAGGAACCTTGTCATTCCATGGAAGCCTTCCATAGGCCGCAAGGTTCCTATCATACAAATAGCGAGCTATATTTGGGTGCTTGAAATATTGCACCTTCAACATTTTTCTTTTTGGCCCTTCCTTGAAATTAAACATTGACCTGGCCACATCTTTTGTAGCTTTGTATTTTACATCCTCCCATTTATCTGGACCCATTACTGTTTCCTTTCTCTTTCTCATCACTTCTAAAAATGTATCAGTCGTTGGCCCAAGATTTTTGTACACATTTACAATTTCGCCCTATGAATGTGTAACTATTTCAAGGCTTTGTCGACTCTCAGCAGGTAGAGACAAAGCCACGAGATCTCTCTACAATTTTGCATGAAGTTTTTCACACCTTTGTAAGGTGCATTGCACCATGTTTATTTCCCATGGTATATTAGTAATGTCGGCTGGATAAGTTGTGCTAGGTAGACAACCTTCTTCTTGAATGTAGCAGTCTGCCCTGTGTCTATTTTGACTACTAGTTGGAACATTTTCGGCCTCTGCATCAATATATATATATAATTTCGTATATTAGAAAAAACACATGTAAAAAAAGTTGTACAAATTTCATGAAAACAATATTGAAATTGATGGCAACCTTGACGTTGTTGGTTAGCATCTTCTCCAACATGACCTTGACGAGAACCAGACCCAAAACGACCCTGCTGAGAACCAGACCCAAAATGACCCTGCTGAAAACGAGCAGTCGTTGATTGGCCTTCGGGGGAATAAATATCACCCCCTTAACGCAACCTACTACCACTCATTGATGGCCCTCTAAGTGGATTTGAACCACCACCAACCTCTCTAGATGAGAGCGAAGCTTCATAAACAAATACAAATTTATAATCAATTGAAAAATACATTCATGTGTACATATAAATACATATACATATTCATTGATTAAATTGCGTGAACCATACCACGACTGGGTGAACCATGGGCACGCTCCATGGATGGAGTAGAAACCCTTCTCCTCTTACCTCCTAAAAATTAAAAAATGAAACTTATTAACAACTAATTTAACTCACAAATTTAATAAAAAATCAATTCCATATGTACACACATGTATGGAGATTTAAGATTATATTTAAATACCGTGAACATCCCCCGATCCCTGAACCCCCATATGGGATTCGGTTGATCTTCGTCGTTCATCCTCCATGATATATATATATATATATATATATATATATATATATATATATATTGGTGGAAATTTACACAAAATAGATTTTAGAAAATCAATTTGTAATTTAGTGTACACAACTTTCAAAGCAATAATTGATGTGTGAAACTCAATTTAAGCAAAAAATAAATTATAAAAATGATAAGTTCACCAAATTGCGCTTTACATGGTGGAAGCACACTTCGTATAAAATTGAAAAAAACACATGGTCATCAAAAAAGAAGCGTGAAACTCCATTTAAACAAAAATTTCTTGAAGTCCCCGCATTTTAATTTTATAAAAACATGAAGTTCACTTGTTGCAAATGTGAAGTTCACCAAGTTATGCTTTACATGGTGTGGTGGGAGCACACTTGGTATATAATTGAAAAAAACACATGGTCATTAAAAAAGACACATTTATAAGTACAAAACACAAACATATCCAAGATATGTTACAATGTCCATCAATAAATTTTGAAGGGGAGCGTCTCAACACTAATTCATCTTTGAGAGAAGAATATTTAATTTTTGAAGAAGAGCATCTCAAAACCAATTCATCTTTGAGATATGAATCTTTCATTGGCATTTCTCTGTATAATTCTAATTCATCTTTGATAGATGAATCATGAATTGGAATTTCCCCACGCAATAGATCAGCAAACATCTTATTCACATTTGTACATGCCTTATACTAAAAAATTGAAATTGGCTAACAATATTGTTTGCTATTCCATGCAGCTCTTTTAGCCTCTCCTTTTTAACTTGGCACAAGCCATTCATCTGGTTTCACACAAGTTCAGAATTGGTGAAAACTACAATTCCATTTGATCCATACTTCATCGATGTCCCCAAGCCTTCTATCAATCCAATATAATATGCCTCATTGTTTGTTGTTCTTCCCAGTATATTCATTTTCCTTTGGATGACTTTTCTAGTCGCAATATTGGAAAGCACATATGTAATCACTGCTTTTCCTGGATTGGGATAGCAAGAAAATTCTATGCATAATTTCCATTTTTCAACCATATTTAATGGTTTTATTATCCCTGAAAAAAAACAAATTCAATAAAAATATATATATTAAATCAACATTTATTGCAAATGCATGAGAAAAATGACACAAGATCATGAGGTAAATGACATGAGAATTGTTTATCTTAAAATTTGACTTAAAAATTTTATGGTAGAGTTCACATCTAAAATTAATGGGAGGAAGCCTTTAGTTTGTGGGAGAAATGACACATGTACACAGTTTACCTTAAAGTGGTTGTGTTTTATGGATATTAGAGGAAGCCTTAGTTTGTGGGAGAAATGACACATGTACATAGTTTACCTTAAAGTTGTTGTGTTTTATGGATATTAAAATGAAGAAATTCTATTTAGATCCATTCCAGAGATTGACTGTAGGGGAATTTACTAGATATGTCACCTTTCATAAAAAGATGAGATCCAAAGGCTACCTGGCCCTTTACAGACTCTGCCTATAGAACTTGTAGAAGTAAACACTAGAGGCATTAACAATATCAAAGAACGTTTTCATGCTCATACATGGGAATGTGTCTCTTTCCCTACGCAGAAAAATAGTTCAAGGTAGTTAATCTTCATAGACACATGTCATCAAGCAGGTCAATGTGATCATCCACAACTTACTTTTCATGAAATTAGGCTTGAAATCCTCTACAACTTGGTGGATGGAGTTAAATTGGAACTAGGTCAAGGCCTTTACAAAATACATGCTAGTGAATAACACTTACTAGGTTATGCCAACAAATAAAGTGGGAGAAATTTTTTCTCCTCGAGGTTATCCAATTCGGTGTGTAATACCAACTTCATCCATTTCCTAACAGGTTTCTCTCTTAGGTTACAAAGTGTCTTAGGCCATTAACTTCCATAGACCTCAATAGATTATTAGAGCTGGAATTCGATTTCTTGTGTGTAAGAGAAGAAATAATTCTTGTCTAGATTTTAACAATGGCTAAGATGGTCAAATTTTTATTTGGGAAAACAAATAAACTACATATGCAAGACTTCAATATTTAGATGCAATTTTTTTTTCAAATGCAAAAGTTAGTAGGATGTGCAATATCTATGCCAATTGCAAGAATATTTAGGGGATCTCTTTTCACTATGAGTAGGAAACAATTTATTAGCTCTCATACTCTCTGTGCTTTCTCTATGGAATCACAAAATTCTAGTAGAAGGCCAAGTCATGAATCTAATTTCATTGATTGCTAAAGGCAAGAATTGTTTGGAAATCTATGAACACTAATTTTGTGCCTTTATGGAAAGAATTTTGTTTTTCCCCCTCTTATTTCAAGCAGATTTAAAGAAATGATGCTTCTAAAATTTATGTCCATATGTCAATTTTGATAGGCTTTATGTTGTTGGGAAAATTTTTATAGATACAAGGGATTTCACATGACTTTTTTTCAATCGTTGAGACTTCTCAGCTGGGAACCATTTTGTGTGACATTACTAACATGTAATATATTTTATTGATAGTTAAAGGAAGCATTTTATATTGAAATTGAATTAGAAAAAAAACTTTCAACATTGAAACTAGGATTCATCATGTTCAAACATTCTTTCATAGAACATCCATTGCATTAGAACTATAGAAATGAATAGGAAAAAAGCTATGGTATGACATGATGTCATGATCCTCATGATGATTGAACACTGAAATTGATGCACAATAACTACCCATTACTAACAATATTCATGATGTTAAGCACAAAATGTGTAGTATTATGCCAAATGTCATCTATTATCTGGGTAGCAACTAAATGGTGCAAATTATTTCCTATCTTGTGGACTTTTAGTTTGATCTTATTCAAAACCTTATTAGTTTTATATTTTTCAATTTCTCGTGGATTCCTTGAAGTTAAAAAAATGGTTTTTATAACAAACATATCCAATCATTGTGCACAAGTAATTCACCTTTTTGACCACTATCTCAGAATATTCATTCATAAAGGGGTATTAAAATTATGAAAAATAGAGTCAATATATTGCATTTATATTGGGGGTTCTAGAAAAGGTATGTAGTAAAAATAGGGGACACCTATTAGGGTTTTTATTGTTGGAAATATGTATTGGGAATGAGGTTCAATAGAAGTCTTTTGAATTTTTTTTGGGTGTGGATATGTGACTGTATTGATTTCCTATGAGATAATATTACCAATTTGAATTCCATCTAAATCTGCAAGCATCTATTTATAATGGTAAATGAGCGTGAACCCTCTCAAAATTATGTGATTTAGTGGAACATTTCGTACATGAACCTACTCAATTGCATCTAGAGGTGCATGAAACTTCTAAATCACAATTTTTCTTTTGGCTCTAAAAATAGTGATCCAAAAGACTAAAAAGACTTGTGTTGCAATTCTATCATTGAAGGAAACACCCAAAATTCAAGCACTACATTAGAAGTGGGAGGTTGCAGATGTGTCCATAAAACAACTCAGTGCAGTACACAAGTTCATGACAAACATAGCAGGATGGTGCAACTGTGGCCAATAAAATGGTTCTTGATGATATATTTTCTTTTCTTCATTAATACAATTGTCATTAATACACATTTACATTTTTATTCTTACAATATTCACTAGCAATGTATGCTTTTGTGGCATTATATATTGGATCAGATAATATTTCAACTCCTTGGTTAGAAAAGGGAGTTCGACCATATTTATTCTCTCCATGTTATGGGTTGTTCAACCAATTTTTTCTCCTACCATCTCCCTCGAATTTAATTCTACCGTACTAATAACCTCTCTCACTCCCCAAATTATTTTCATCAAACATGCCCATTGAGGATCTGGAACAATGTTTGCACCATACTTAGAACTGTCATTGCTGCTAATTGAAATTGGAGAGTCATGCATACTAGATTGCTTTCTTTTGGTGGCTCTTACTTGGACAATAGCTTGATATGAGTTTGACATGATGGTCATATGAGGCTAGAAGCTGCTTAGTGTAATTTTCCTTAAATCTTGAAAAAAACAGAGCAAAAATGTCATTTTCGATCATTTTTTATTAAAGCTTCTGCATATAGTAGATGTTATCACAATTGCAACACAATCATGTTCCATGAGCATGAATTATGAATGTTTCAATCCAAATTGCAAAGAAATTTGCATTCATTTTATGCAAAAGAAGGCTATGACATTAAGGTCCATGCTAGAAAAAATTATGCAAATAAGGTTGCTGAGTCAATACTTACCATGTGTTTCAAAACCATAACGGAGGTTGGCTTCGAGAGTGTCCTCCCAAAGCCCTGTCTTGAGATGAAATTCAATTCAATGTCTCTTAGATTTGCAAGGTGGAATTTATAGAACTATTTAATTTCTTTACCATACTTTGAGATATAGATATCTCCTTTCATCTATACCTTTCTCTACCATCTTATTTCCAAGTGAAATGGGAATTTTCACATTTTGAATGCCATTACCATGTAGTTTGGTAGTCTGCTAGCTAGACCTATCACAAGTAAGGTTGTCATACCAAACTATTTCTCTTCCTCAACTCAGTGACCATGACTCTCTTCTCACACTGCTTACCATAGGATCTTCTGTTGTACATCACGCAAAGTTGGGGGTTCTAGGTCTGCACCTATTAGGTAAAGTTGTATTTTATGGCATTGTTGTCCTTAAATTTGGAGGTGTTCCGCCTGAAAAAGTAGGCATTAAATATGGATGAAAAGGATTTGTTTTAACTTTGATAGAATTTCCTTGTGGAATTACTGAATTTCTCGATGACATGATGCTAGCTTTGCTCAGAGAAGAAGGTTTTGGAGGAGGAATTGAATTCTTTTGACTTATTTTTGGCATTGAAGTTTGAAATAGTAGTTTTGATCATTGATGACCTTGATGAGGAATTTGATGCACACAATATTGACTTTGAAGATGGTTTAGAAGACGTTGAAGAAGTTGTAGATTTTGGTGTTGTCACTGAATGTTTCTTTGTTGTTGGACTTGATCAAGACACAATTTAAATTTACGAGTAGATTGAAGACCTTGAAGAAGTTTTAGATTTTTTTGTTCTCACTGAAGGTTTTTGTCTGGTTTTGTTTCTTAAACCATCATTTCCATAGGACATTTTTGGTGAATAGATTCTTGACCTTGATGAGAGGATATGATACCTTGAAGAGGCTACATCTTTTGGTGACATCACTAATTGTTTCTCTGTTAAATTGTGTTTGTTAAACTTTTTTATCCCAGAGGAGGGTGTTATCCAATGTGAATTTGAAACCCCCCTCACATTTTTCAATGAAGGTTCTATCTGAATGTTAGGGAGCTACACATTATAGAAATTCAATATGATGTGCCAAAAAATTTACAGAAATCCCACAAACAGTTCCCATCTATTATATGTCAATTAAATCTACATGGAACCAGCAAGCAATATGGTAAAATATAGAATTATGAATCCCTTCAATTAGTAAAAAAAAAAATATGAAGAAAGCACCCAAAGGACTAGAAATAACAATATAGTAGAGAAAAATAATAGTATCTCAGTAGTTATAATTGCAAGTCATAAATTAATAACATATATTCCAATTTCAGCACTAAAAGCAAACTCAAAATAACATAAAAGCAGAGACAACATTGTTTTACACAAGAAAACATTGTTAATGGAAATATGCAACATGGATTGGCATAATCATGCCTTTATCAGTGAAATTTCATCAGACCATTGAACAATTGTGCGCTAACAATATTTAAATAAGTTAAAGGAAAAAATTGACCTATATTGTACAGTTTATGGGACATAAATCAATACATAGAATTATTCACTTGGTTTTTATAATTGGGTAGAGGAATGACTTAAAATGACCTTGTATGTCTTCCTGTTTTAGAGCTCAAATTTTTAGGAAGGATTTAAGTATCCACATTTCAAGAATCACTCAAAGAGGTTGATAAAGAATATAGGAAGACAAAAAACTAACCAGTGGTGTAATAAATGGATTTCTTGGGAGGTAGATTGGCATATGGACTTTTGGTAGCTAGAACTTTTCCAAATAAGTAAATGTATTTGAAAACCAAAGATCTAGTTTATTTTGGTTTAGACAAGGTCTAGAATTTGAATATTGAATTCCCTCTTTCTTCCTCTTACATGTCCAATGATCAGAATCTGGATTGGGGGAAATTTTTTTCCAAAAAATAAAATTTCTCATAATGACACCAAACTAGAACAACTGGATCTAGTCCTTCGCCAGGAATCTGGTGAAATTCGTTTCACTCAAAATGGAGACCGTACAAGGAAGTTAGAGCCCACTGATCATCGTGTCAAATAAGTAAATTTTCAAAAAAAACGGTCAAACATGGTCAAAGGTCAAAAATTTGGGTTTTCCTCCATTTTTCCCAATGTCATGGTGACAAGTGTCACTACAGGATTCTTCAAAGAGTTTTGAAGGTCGAATATTTTTTAATGGTTGTCTCCTAAGGTCAAATTCGATTTTTTTTAATGGGTGGCACAACCCAACCAAAGGGTGACACGTGGTGCAGCCAAGGTCTACCCCATGCCCCCTCTAGTGGACCAAGGTTAAGGATGAATTGCATTATTCAAGTCGAATTCATATTATATGGTGGGTTGATTTTATTATTATTATTATCAATGGTTTGAAATTTGTATTATGGTGGCGCATTATCAATATCCAAGGTTGAATTTGTTACATTTCCAAAGTCCGAAGGGTTATATTATAACCAAAGTCTGAATTATTACCAAAATCCTATCTCAAATGACTGTAAAAGATGAGGAGAAAAAAAATATCTGAGTGAAAATACAAAAAAGCAATCAAACCTATTGTGAGATCTGAATTTCTCAATCACAAGGAGCTGTTTCTTTGTGAGTCCTGCCCAGGACTCCACTTGTAATCCTGGTCTCCACCTCTAGCAAAGATAGCTTCAACAAATGGACAAAGCTCTCACACTATATCTAACTCACTAGATCTACTTTCCCCTTTACATGACTAGTTTATATATAGGCCTTTTTCCCTCTCTGGGAAAATGTACTTGAACACCCATAGGTTAGATAAGTTAGGAAAATTCCACATTAATTCACCCCTAACCAACTCATAGACAAGCAGATCGAGTTGATCTCCTTGGGAATGAAAAATTATGGAATTTGGTCAATTTGATCCCCTTAGGAATGAAAAACTCTAGAAATTTTTTCTCAATTATCTCGATTATGAAATATTATTATTTCATAATTATTAAATTGTGACAAAATAATTATGAGAAATTACTCAATTATGTAATATCACCCATTTAACATGTTCTAACTCCCTTGTAATACCCATGTAAGTAAAAGAAAAGGCGAAGGGGGATGCCTTCTTGCCAACAACTGAGGTATGTTGAACTGGGGTCTCTCTCACTATAATGGAGTGGAAAATAGGGTTATAACAAAAATTATTCCTAATTATGTATATTAGCGAGACATCCACTCTAAAAATGAATTTAAATGAATGCAATCACTCTTGTTGAACTAGGAGGATCCCTAATGGACAAAGAATAAAATTCCTCAAATTGCAATGAAACCTTAACTAGATCAAAGAGTTTGTCACAAGGAATCCAATGTGATGCAAACGACATCTCAATCCAAGCTTAGATGCGAAAGTTATGCTTAGTTAAAGTTTCAATCAAAACACACAAAATTCAATAGCCAAAGGTGACATAGCAGTGTATGGAGAGGACACATGGTACACTTGAGTTGAAATTGTAGCTGCAATTGGTTATGAATTAGTGCCATGTTGGAAACCTGACTGGACATGTGCGCTGGTTGAATGTGACACATGGCAACTAAGTAGACATTGAAGTGGCACTGACATGTTTATTGGACTCCAAGTGGGCCAATCACATGGCGCCACATGGCCCTATGAAAATTCATGACATCGACCCATGAAATACTGAAAGAATCAACTTGTAGGGTCATTTTAATGGTGGGTGGATAATTAGGGTCTAAAACATTTTGGAGTCATTTTGAGGTGTTAAATGACATTTCTTGGGGTCAAACAATTATCCCTTGTGCCGAAACCTTGACCATTTTTCTACACTTAAAGACATATCCAATGGTGCAAGAAAAACATCAAATGAAGTTCATTAAAAATTTATGCCTTTAGCAAGTTGACCTATCATGTTGACCACCATGGTATGAGATAATGTCATTAAATAGCCCCATTACTCATGCATAGCAAGCTAGCTACATGTGGAATTTTAACAAGACTCTAAAAGGTCTAAAATCACAAACCTCGTTAATGGTTGACGGAGTCAAATCTTACACCTAGTTGGCTATCATGCTATGTTAAATACTTGGCCACTAGGAGGAATAAGAGTTCAATTTTGTGTTATTGTATTTTGTTCCATAGTTGAAAATACAACTAGGAGTGTGAAGTTAGAGAGAAAAATGTATGAAGTTAAGTTTTTATAGCAACCTTACACGCGAAAAGTCTTAGCTAACTCTAGAGAGATTACCTCTTTCTTTGTACTTACATATTTTCCATACCAGAAAAGACAGAGTAGAGCATGTTTACATTTTAGTGTTGTTTTTCTCCCATAAGGATTTCCTAGGGAAAAAGGAGTAGAGCATCATTATTTTTTAGGGTTGCTTGTCTCCCATAAGGATTTCCTAGGAAAATAATTGTGTTGATTATAGATATGTATGTATGTGTTTCATTATGTTCTCTATTTATTACATTGTGTTTCATTATGTTTTCTATTTCTTACATTTGATTGTCTTATTCATTTAAATATAAATTTAGTTATTAAGAGATCTAAAACTTAAATACAAATTAATCTTCATTATATAGATTTCACTTATTTTATCAAATTTGTTGTGAGAAACTATTTCATTATAATAACTATAAAACTTGACTATTAAATAATAAAATTTTGTATTGATAAACATCTACACTTCTCCAACCTAAAAAAAATACATATAACTTTTAGATACATTTAGACATATATTAATATAAAAAAAACCATTATATATTTAAATTTATTAAAGTGAACATTGTGTAGATATGATTTTCATAAACATTTATAAATATTAAAAAATACATTAATAGTTTTCAAAAAATACTAATAATATAAAATATTTATATATTTTTAAAAATAATTAAAATATATGTTTATAATTTAAAAAATCAGTTTTATAATTTAAAATTATAAATAAATAAATAAATAATAAATAACTAACAGTGATAAATTCTTCAATGATGACCATAGACTCGTAATGACTTTGTTTTTGGAGTTAGAAATTGGTAATTCTAATGATTTTGGAGATGGAAAGTCTTTAATGGGTGAGGTGTTTGAGATAACAATAGAATATATAGAAAACTTGTTGAACATAAATTATATTATTATTTATTATTATTATAATAACCATCTTTTTGTTTCGTAAACCAACACCAAAATAAAGGGAGTAACCATAACCAAATTTACTTTTGTAAATTCAATTGTTACATTTTATTTTAATTTTTTTCATTATCTTAACACATGGAATCCAAAAATTTGTTTATGTTAGCTTACTACTGCACTTGTGGCTTTACGAACGTTACGAGGTAATCAATGATTCCTTTAACCGACTTTGGAATAATTTGAATTGAAAAAACAGAGTTTCCTACGAAGTGATTATGAGTTATCTCACACCCTCATGAGAAAACCCCGACTGCATTTCATTTTCCAGTATGTGCAAATCATTCTCTACTTCACCTAGCTAGGCCTTTCTGACTTTAGACCTTACAGACTTGGAACCTTTCTCATGTTATGAGGGTTTCCTTGAGTCGATCATACATAATTATGATAATGTTATCTGAATGTTCGGTTGAAATATGATATAAAAATTTGAAAACTGTGAATATACCTTTTCTAGCAAGCTACTAATAGTAAGCATAAATTGCACTTTTTTTCCAATATTTGAGTATAATTACTACATAGATGCAAACAATTGCAACATCACATTGTTTGTCACTACCCCTTTTTGAATAATACATATTGTGAGCCATTCTCTAACCTCAAATTACTCCTCATCATCTGGAATTATTGTGACAATGAAGGACACTCTTATCTAACCCATATTTGAGGTTTTTGAATTTCAAAATATCAAATTCAAAACAGTGTTGGCTTTCCTTATGTGGAATTTTTAAACTTGATATACATACAACTAAGTAATGGCCTCTGAAAATGAATGGCTGGTTTAAGAATTTCAGGGCTTACCTGTGACTATAGCAAAAACACTTGTATCTCAATAGGATGAAATCTAGAACGTTGATCTATAAATAGAATAATTTTTTTCGTTTATGTGTGTGTGTTATATCTAATTCCTGATTTTGTTGGATATTTCAGGGAATTTGGGAAGGAGCTATTTGTGGGATATTTGCACATACAATTTTATTGTCTATAATAACAATTTTTACAAGTTGGGAAGAGCAGGTAAATTACTTCAATATCCTTTCACCTCCAAAAAATGAAGAAATACGAACTAAAAAATAACTTATATGATCAAAGCATACATAAACCAATGGGATTTAATATTGTATCTTGCACGAACGATTGAAGATGCTTAAAAGAAGAAAGTTTAAAATTAATAGATTTTTTTAATATATTTCATAGATCTGCCAATGAGAATGTATGCTTAAGACTTTGTTGTCTTATGACCTTGCAAAAAGGGAAAGATATATATTTTATACATCAGCGTTGGCAACTATTACAGATAATACAATAAAGATATGTGTCTTTTAGGTAGCAATTTTGAGCATTTGAAAAGAAATCTCTTTCCTAGCTTTCAAGACTAACTAATCAAGTATTATTCAGGCTAAGAATGGGTGCAGTGCACTACCTAGATTAAGAAACAGCATATTTTCGACTATAACCAGAAAAGCAACCATTTAAAACTGAACATGATACAGAACTATCCATATAAATATGAAGGCATATTGAATGTTACAAATTGCAACGACATACACCAAATATATTGCCCATACCTGGTATTGCAGACCAACAGCGTGGACGGGAAGAGCAACAAACCAATAGTGTGGACGGGAGGAGGAACACAGACGAAAATGCACGAACAAACAGACTAGCAGTAGCAGAGACAAAAAAATGTGCGAACAAACAAACCGGTAAACAAATCAACTTCGCAGGCGATTTATTTATAGCAACTAGTTCGGCCGAACTTTTGTTGCTAGTTTTCTCATCTCCGACAAAAATTCTGTTTGCCGACGCCGTCAGTGTGCCGTCAATCTAAACGGAATCACGAGTTTGGATGAACTTTATAAAAATTCCAGCCAAACTATTGCTAAAAAACGCTTTCCGCCCCCGATTCTCACAAAAGTGTAACCCATCTTCACATATCCGCCCTTATACAATTTGTTTTGACTTGCATTTGGGGAATGTGAAAATCCTTGGAAAGTTTGAAACCCCTAACTGTTCAAAAGATGAATAATCATACATTTCTAACAAATGCATTTTTGTCACCAACTCAATGATACTTGCTTGATAAGGGGTCAATTTCAATCATTATCACTATAACCTCTAGGTGCACCACACATCCCTAAGCACAACACACAAGCTAGGTTAGGTTTGTACCAATGTTGGCATTTAAGGATTGCCTTAATAGTACATTGTGTTGTCAACAAATATAAAACCTTATTAACTATATAGTTTACATTTTGACATAAATAATGTCATTATTTTTTCGCACGACAATAAAACATTTCAATCTCATTCCTTAATTATATTTTATCTACCCTAAAACCTATCCATTATATATTTTAGTATTCTTATGTGATATGTTTGTAATCTTGATGCCAATTGGGGTTATCTGGAATGGTTGGGAGGAATGATTGGGAACCTCTTCATCCATATTCAATTCCCTCAAATAACATGATGAACTTTACTGTAATAAATAAAATATATTTATTCCTCAAACAGAAAATATAAAGATGCATTTGTTGAAAAAATATACTTACAATATAGAAATATATACCTTACTTTCTTCTTATTAGTTAACCACTTATCATGTTATTAAGTAGAAACAATTTAACCACTTATCATTTCATTAACAAGAAGCCACTTTCTATGGTATGGCTAAAAAAACAAACACTATTATATGACTATCGTCTTGCCCATTAACTATTTTAATTACTTAAAAAAATAAATTCGTATTTTTTATATTTTAATTTTTTAGATATGCCACATAAATATTTTCAAAAATTGTTTAAAAAAGTCATGAAAACAATTTCTAGATAAAAAACCATAAGAAAAATTCATGATAAAACTAGTCGATTAATCTAAAACACAATCATAATAAAACACAATCATAATCATACTTTAGTTCTCTACCTAACAACAGTTCCATGAAGAAAAGATATAGCAGGCAGCAACACTCAGAATACACCCAACATTGTGAAATTGCAACTCAATTATCAAAACAATTGTTATCATATAAGGAATGAGTGAAAGAAAGAAAACATGGATGAGACAAAACTACACATGGATGTAAAACTGGAATATCTACCTCAATGCTTGTCCCACAAATAGCAAGGAGCTAAAGAATTTTTTTAAGGAGAAGTTTCGAAAACAAGTATGGGGAAAAGAGTTGGGTATAAAGAAGTAGTAAATTGAAGAATTCAACCCTACTTATGATCTTAAACAAAAAGAGTACATTGAAACTAACATTCCCTGGAGGGAAAAGGTTCTTATTGCTCAATTAAGGACCAGCTAGCATCAACTTCGGTGCGAAACATGACTGTGGAAAAGGCGTAAAGAAGCTTGGGAAGAACAAGTGTGTATATTTTGCACCCCAGTGGAATCTGAAAAATATTTTATTTTGGAATCTGATGTGCAAGTTATGAGAATATGTTAGCATCAGTTTCTTGGTATTGTGTTTTCAGCTATTAGATTGTTGAAAGGTTGGGTGAGCTCATCATCAATTTGAATAGGAAAATAAAAATTTCATTTCATACCATTATATCAAAAGGTTTAAAGTGTAATTTACCATAGACGTATGAGGTGTATTTTTCTTATTTAATAGTTAATATGTAATATTTTAAAAATTAGTATAATAAAAATTAGATTATTGTTAGTTATAAATAAATATTTTATTATAATTTTAAATAAAACAATTTTATATAATAATTGATCAATAAAATAAAATAAAATAATTGAAAATAAATATTTTTATATATTTTTATATTTCATATATATATATATATATATATTTGTAAGTATGAGGGGTTTCCAAGTACACATTATATATATATATAGATAATAAAATGATATCTTATATTTCAATTGTATGTATATAGTTAATTTTATATATACATTTCTTTGATGGTTTATATACAATGAAGAATATATATATATAGATTTGATATTTATTTGATGGTTTATATACAATGAAGAATATATATATAGATTTGATATTTATTATATAAATATAAATATTTCAATTGTATAATTTTTCTATTTTCAATATAAAAATTACATATATATATATTATTTTAGTCATAAAATTAAAAAATTATAAGTATATAGATTTGATGTTTATTATATAAATATAAATATTTAAATTGTGTAATTTTTCTATTTTCAATATAAAAATTACATTAAAATACTAACTCATATCAGCTATCAATTTCTATATAAATTTAAATAAATTTATATAATTTAAAAAAAAACAATTTATAAATATAAAAATTAAATGAAATTTATTTTTTAAATACAAATATGATACTAATCACATCTGCTTATTACTGGGAAGAATGAAGATAAGTAATCGTATTTAAAATAAACATGTCATGGTATGAATTTCTAACTTGTGTGAAGAAAAAGACAACAAACCATCTGCACGAAAAGACTTTAAAACTTTAATGTTAATGTTAGTTAGTCATAATGTCACATTATTAACCGGAAGTAGATTACCAAACTTTTGCCAGTTTGAAATGACCATCCCTCCCCCACACACACATATGCACAGCATCATTAGCACAGCATAGCAGAGGTGGCTCAAATAGAAGCATCCAACTGATAGCGGTGAAGCAGTCGCACCGCCTTTGCCACCACAATCCCCACGCCGACATTATAGTTCAACTAAACAGTCGTGTTACACAAAGACATATGTTGTCAATGTAACTTCCCTGCGCTAAATAAAAGGATATTTCCAAGAAGGTGGCAAAGCCAAGTTGAGTACCTTTAATTGGTTTGTCATAAGAGAATCTTTAAAAAAAACACATGTAAATCGTTTCATATATGTTTAGATATCTGTGCCCAAAACCGTGTACGCAACTTAGTTGAATAAAGTCGTTGAAGTGTCAGCAGCAGGCGAGCAAACTTTTCTGTCGACTGCACGTTTCCTTCATACACACTTCACAGCTTTCTCTATTATTCTATTCTCATTCACTCGTAAGATCCAGGGTCATTCACTCGTAAGATCCAGGGTCTCCCTCACTGTTCGTTTATGATATGATCCAAGACTCGTTCTTCTGTCACACTCCATCGGGATCCTACTGTTTACATTCGGAGACAAGGCTCTAATTTATTTATTCTAGTATTGATTACTTGTTAAAATAAAATTATTTGAATATTTATTTTAAATTATTTATTTTAATATCAATTTTATATATGTATATATAGAATGTTATGTATATATGTTGACCATGATAAAATATTTCAATATCTAAAGAAAAGAAATAACTGAAAGTTAAAAAAAATTAATTACTTCCTAATGAGAGTAATAAGAGGGAGATGGGTAATTCATTCGATTCTTAATATTGTAAGAGCCCAAAAAATACCCAACCCCTAAATTGCAAAACATAAAATACCCACAAAGAGACTATGACTGAAGAATGAAGAAGTCACTTCATTGCTCTCAGTAAAAAGCTTTACAACAATCTAATTTATAAGCACAGTGAAAGCTTCTCGCAATAGATAGAAGATACATCTTAAAATCCAATAAATAAGGATGCTATGTAAGCTTGTTATATCAAAGCTTCTTTATTAGGATTCTAACACCCCCCCATAAGCCAAATGTAAGGAGGAAATGGAGAAAGAAAAAAAATGGGTCCCAAAAATGAACCCTACTTAGGCACCCATGTATAACCTCTCATAAATGAAGAAAAGGAGAAAAAATTGTAAGAAAAAACTCTCCCAAAATAAGGAGTACATAGAAAAAAGAAGAAGGGAAGAAGGACTCAAGATGAACCCCCAAGGACAACTTCCTTCATTCCAAGCATCATCCCTAACAGAAAAAGCCTTGGTGATGTCAAGGACTTTGTGAAAATATTTGGAACTTGATCTTTAGTAGGAACATATTCTAAGCTCAGAACACCATCTTGTATAATTTGGTGGATGAAGTGCATATGGATCTCAATATGTTTGGTCCTTTAACACTTTTCATTATTTTTGGAAATATGTATTTCACTCCTATTATCACACCATAGAATCATAAGTTGATCCCGTTGAATGCCAACTCAATCAATAATTGTCATAGCAAAAAAAAAATGAATTGCAAGAACTGCAACTTGATACTCAACTTATGTCATAGATAATGAAATCAATGGTTGTTTCTTGTAGGGCCAAGAATTAGGAGAATAACCAAAAAATTAAACAAAAACAAAGGTGGACTTTCCATCATCAAGTGATTCAACCTGCTAAGAATCTATGGATCCGAGAAGATCATGAGAACCAATTGTATATTGAATGCCAAAATTCGATGTCTCTAGAATATATCTCATAATACACTTCACTTCTTTCTAGTGACTCTAATGAGGATCTTGGCAGAAATGAGAAACCAACCCTACTACATAAGAAATGCCACGTCATGTGTGATTGAAATAAATTAAACTACCAACCAAATATTGATACAATGTAGGATCTACTTATGGTGATTTGCAACTAGTGGTAAGAGTAACAACTAACTAAAAAGGAGAAGGTGCATGCTTCCAACTAGCCATGCCAAAGAACTAAAGTAAATTAAGGGAATATTTTTGTTGGAAGATGGAAATCTCTTCTAAAGACTAGTGAACTTGCAATCGAAGAAAGTAATGTAGAAAACCAAGGTTAATAGTAGAAAATTGTCCCGTCAAGTCTTTGTTAACACCTTATATCATAGATGAAGAGCTCCATGTGAGGATCAAATCATCCACATATAGAACTAGAATAAATAAATGAGATTCTTGTCTCTGAGTATTAACTCTAAGATAAAAAAGACAATGTTTGAACTCTGAATCAAGACAAAAGCTATCCATATTCTCATACTAAGACTTAGGAGCTTGTTTGAGACCATACAAGGAACATCAAAGTTTGCAAACAAGTGAAGTATCATGTTGTTCGTTGAAGGTCATTTATGGCTAGGAAACTATGCCAAGGCAATAGGATTTGCAACTTTTTAAAAGGTTCCTATGGATTAAAAATTCTTCCTAAATATAAAAGACAATCCCTTAGAGATATTTAACCAAAATTCTTACTTCCAAGTATAGTAGATATTAAGTGAGTTGAAAGTATGAAAGAAGAATAAATAAATATAACATATTTCATCAATATTCACTTGAATACATCAACTATCTAATATAGTAGAAAATTCACAAAATAATAATATTATAATGGTTTATCAATAGAACCAGATTTAGTCACATGAAATCAAGGCAACAATCTATGTCTACACAGGTATGTGCACTACAAGGAAGATACCCTCTAACAGAGGTTATAAAGGAGGTTTTTAGTATTAAAACTTGGCCAAAATTGTAAAAAAAACATTTGCTACAACATTCGTTTATGGTTACGAAGGTTTTGGCAAAGCTTTTAACGAAAATTCAACACAACTAAAAAAAATAGTCAGCCGGAGGTTATTACCGATGTTTTTTCATCGGTGCGCTACTAAGCCTTTAACGCACCAGTGAATACATGCTAACGGTGCCCCGGGGCTATGTCAGTCCAACGCACTGGGACATTTAGTTGTAAAACCACACTGGGCGTAGTGTTGGTCATACAATGCACAAGTCCATTCTAATTGGTCTTGGGATTTGTGAGGTGCCCATAGGTCATATCAATGCACCAGTGCGTTGTATCACAGAAAGACACTGAGATTTATAATTAGTATCGGTATTCGTGCGGTGCACATAGATTGTAAAAATGCACTGGTTCTTATAGATATGTAAACACCCTGGTGCGCAATATCACACAAACACACCAATATTGATAACTAGTATCGGTATTTGTGGGGTGCCCATAGATCGCCCCATAGATCGTTTAATGGCACCGATGCGTATAGACACATAACACACCGGTGTACAGTTACTGACACACACAGTATTTCATGTTGTATTTTTTAGAAACATCGACTTGTGACAATCCAATTATTGTGATTATTTTAAACTCATTATTCATAAAAAGTCGACACATCTTATAACAATATTCATATTAGTTACATTTTTATTAATGCATGTGAATGTGATGTTTGGATTAATTTGTTATATCATATCATAATTATTGTGGTTTTTTAAAATTCATTATTCATCAAAAGTTGACACATATATATCATATAACAATATTCATATGAATTAAATTTTTATTAGTGCATTTGAGAACGATAATGGAGAACGCAATAGAATAAATTAAAACATATTTTACGATTATATATATATATATATATATATATATATATAGAAGACAATATTTATCATACAAAATGGGACAGTTATTGGTATCCCTTTGTCTTTCAATTGGGACACTGTGTCCATTACATTAAACAAAATGTCTGATTTCACAGACATATATATTTCAAAAAATAAAATGCCTTGCTTTGATATCCAAACGTAGTGATCATCATTCTTTGCTTGAACCACTGTCACTGCTAGAGCTACTTCCATGACTTGGGTTATTTTCAAGAATGTTTTGTTCATGGCGTTGATTGTTTTCTTCTTCTTCACCTTCCATCTACAAACATAAAAATAAACTGAGATGAGTGTATATACAATAGTGAGAATAATGAAAATTGCAATATTAAATAATATACATCAATGTAAATCGAAAAGAAAAATGTCGTACCATAGCAACAATTGACTCATAAATTATACACATTCTTTCAAAACCATGTACCATGCCATCTTTCAAAATTTCATCTGTTCGCACAGTTCCATACTTCGTTTCCTACAAGTTTTATACCCATAACAAATCATATATTTAATATAAAAGATGTTTTCGTTCTATTAATTATAGACGGAGCTAAGTAAAACAAGATCGATAGATGCTTACAAATTTCACAATTAAATTCTGATATGCCAACATATACTCACAACCCATATTTAACCCAATTTCAATCAATTCATTTGATGGTTCTTCTTTGTATGTTAGCACCTGTTTGAAGACATTCGACAATGATGATTTTTGTAAAACAACTTAAAAAATACAAAAATGAAATATAGTTAAGTTGTTATAAGGAAGTAACAATTATTCACAAACTTAGAGATCAACCATTTTCTTCCTTGTCGTCCTGTTTTATGTGCTGAATGGGTCCCATTTTCCTTTCTTTTCTGCAAGAAAATTCTTGAAAATTAATATTTAATGCTAAATTGTTTATTTATTGTACTTAATGATCGAAAAATTCAATGATTAAATATTACATTTGAAGCACGATGTTGTTGTTAGAAAGAACGCCTATACATTCGTTCCACTACATCCCTTAAATTTTTGTAAAAGTTTTTCCCCTTTCGTTAACTTCCAGCACCACTCTAGATGAGCTAAGGAGCAATTTATTTTCATTTGCAGGTTCTATTTTTTTTCTTTTCCTAGAACAACATTCCTTTTCTGAGTTGTTGGTCCCTGTACAACATTAAACATATCTGAGTTAGTATATTGTTTGACACATGTTATCTAATAATTTTAAGTATATTATTAATAAGAATTAAAAAAAGAAACTCATATTGGATCGATACTATTTTTTCATTCACTTGATTCATCCTTTTGCAATTTTTCCATTACACTTTTATGCTCTTATGGTCCTAGATAAGAAATAATCATAATGAGCTTCTTCATTTTGTGGCTCTGCATGATACACAATAAACAATACATATTAGTTAAACTTACATATAGTTCAAAAATAATATTTTTTATAAATAATTTACAAATAACTTGTCTTTTTTTCCTTTCTTGATGTGTTAACAGTATTTTTGTTACTTGATCTCTTGTTAGACATTTCTTTATCAATCTAAAATCTGTACCATATCATTCATTAATATATTTATAAATAAATTCTCAACTTTTCAGGTAGAAAAAAAATCTCAAGGTACCGGTGCACCTTTCATGAGGTCCATACCGACGTTGGTGCGTGGGGATATTAACAATGCACCGCAAAACAGTATAATACACCGTACGATGTGTTGGGTATTGTAAACGCACCCCAAAAAACAGTGTAATAGACCTAAATGTGTGTGGGGTATTATAAACGGACTGCAAAAATGGTGTAATACATCGTACAGTGCTTTCCCAGTTAAATGGAGCACCAGTGCCCTATTTCAGATTTGGCGCACGGATTTAGAAAAAAAAAATCAATTTTTTTTACTACAGTACTTTTGCGGTGTGCTGTATAATACAGAGCATAGGTGCGGTATACTATGCAGGGTGCACCGATAAAGAAAAATCCATTTTTTCAAAAATTCACGCAATGGCTGAATGGATTGGGATATGACTATGCAAGTCGTCCCGTGGGTTGGATGTCAATATAAAATGAAAATCCCTAATTTTGAAATCACAGAAATAGGGAGAAGAAAGGGAAAAAACAAAAAAATGAAGGTTTTAGGGTAAAAATGGATAAACTATAGAAAAAAGTAAAAAACTGTAGAAAAAAGTGAAAAAAATAATCAAATTTAATGACGAGATAGTTTCAAATTCTATGATACAGGGTTTGAATCACCAGAGGTTTGGTTTTTGATTGTTTGAATACTTCTGTTCGAACGTATTTTGCTGCTCCATAGTGTCCTCCTACTCTCTTGCTCCAGGTTCCCTCTTGCAAATATATGGCTGAAAATTTTAGCAAAAATAGTGAAATAATGGAAAGTGTTTAGTATTTAAAGAATTGTTTTATGAAATTAGATTTTCGAAAATGTTTTTCCGTCCATTTTTCAAATTTCCACCATTTTTTCACTTAAAGAAAATAGAGTTGCATTTTTTTATTTGCGTTTATTCGTTACCGGTGCGGAAGAGTTCTGACGCACCGATGCGTGTTAGGATGATAAGTGCACCGGACTATACAATTTTTTTTTTTTTTGGTATGTAAGATCATAATAAAATAATGATAATTATAAAGTACATGAATTTATTTTCATTGTTTTATAAACTTTATTATGTTACAAAAATTCGTATTATTCTATATTTGTTACTTTACAATTATTTGCAAATTTACAAATTTAAATATTTTAATAAAATCATTTCACAATAATACAATTAAAATTTTCACATTAATAGAATTAAAATTTTACAAATATTTTACATACAATTACAATTAAAAAGTACAATAATTACAATTAGAATTAAAATTACATTTACAATTTTACATTAATTTCACATTCGATTAGAATTACAATTACAATTTTAATTCTACATACAATTACATTTACAATTTTACATAGAATTACATTTACAATTACAATTACAATTTTACAAATATTTTACATACAATTCAATTAAAATTACAATTACAAATACAATTACAATTTTATAATTTTACATACAATTACATTTACAATTTTACATAGAATTACAATTACAATTTTATAAATATTTTACATACAATTCAATTAAAATTACAATTACAAATACAATTACAATTTTAGAATTTTACATACAATTACGGTTACAATTTTACATAGAATTACATTTACAATTGCAATTACAATTTTATAAATATTTTACATGCACTTCAATTAAAATTACAATTACAAATACAATTACAATTTTAGAATTTTACATACAATTACAATTTTACAATTTTTCATATATACAATTACAATCATTTCAGAATAAATTAAATATTACAATTACAATTAAAATTTTACATTAATAAATATTTTACATACAATTATAGTTTAAATTACAGTAGGTACAAATACAAATACAATTTTACAATTTTACATACAATTTAAATTTAAATTACAATTACAATCATGACATAATATTTAATAAATATCATGGTCATTTAATATTAAATTAATTAATAAACATCATCACGATCATGATAACCATCATACAAACATCATATTCGACTAATAAACACATTCAAACATCAAATTAACATTATATATTAACATCATCAGAACACTGCAAACATCAAATATACATCTCAATATGTCAAATAACTCATGCTATCACATATACACATCTATCTGCAAGCTAAACATTAAATGAACATATCTAACATGACCTAACAATATGCGCCACATCATGATGATCACCAACATGAAAATTAAGTACAACTGCAACATGAACATAAAATACATGGAATATATATATATAACTGAATAATGTTAAAAATATACAATTGTAATATAAATGTCATGGATCAAGAGTTGGTGGTAGTATAACAACATCAATAGTAGTACTACAATTGGATGCCTACTCAGTAAAGCTGGGTGCAACCTCGATAGTCGATGGTCCAGCCTGCTCATGATCATCATGAATAGTACTGATGGATGTAGATACAGGCTACTGACTAGACGTGGCCGATGGTCCAGCCTCATCTACATGATGACTATCATATGTTGCTAGTGGAGCATCATGCTCATCAGGCACGCCGCGAGGTGAACGATCATGAGATGCATGTGAGTTGCTGATCACAGACTCATGTCTGTCATGTGTCGTGACTCGACTACGCCTATAGCTATGGACAGTCCTCCTGAGTCGCATAACTACTGTCGTAGCTCCTACGACATGCTGCATTAGGTCGTACATGTCACGCGGCATGCCTCTCCACATCTGTAATAGCCTATCATCAGCCTGTATGTCTCTATAATGAGCGGGCCTAATGCCCACATCAACAATCAATGCACAGAGTTAGTTGGCCAACTCCATCCTATATCTGGTCTCAGGTCGACCACGCCTAGAAAAAGGTAGTACCGGTGCACCATGATGAGCAGGAGCATGTCTCTCTGCTGCACCAACCTCATCCTCATCATGATCATGCTCGACATCAGCCATATCTTGATTTTCATCATCAGGATCCAGACCTGGATAATATGGTGGACCTGGCATCTCCTCACCATCAAAAGAGCCAATGTTTGAAAAATATATAAAAGTACACAACAATAAGTAGACAATTTCATTACACAATTTAATAAAAACAAGTTAATTAAGAACATGTTAGAATAAATATAAATAAAATAGTAATATCACCTCTATCATCTAGAAACTCATCAGCTGTGAAGAGGATGTTGGGACACCCTTGCCAATCTAAGCCAGCATAAGGACATGGGACCAAAATGAAGGGATGTAGCCCATCAACACTAGCTAGTAAGTCCAGTGAATCATGTGATATCCCCGATGGAAACAAATTGTCTCCCCTCTTTGGCATCATCTGCCCCCACATGTGCATCCGAGCCTCAAACATCGGCCTACAAGGCTATCGAACAAAACTAGGTCTCATCTCTGGAAACCTCTCAAAAAATAAACAAAACATCTCTGAAGCAAAAGGGAATTCAACCCTCCCTTGTGCATGAGCATGACATCTATCTAAGGCCATAAAAAACTGTTGCAAAAAAATGGCAGACCACCTGATAAGTCGTGGCTATTGTACTAAAGAATCAACATAATATAAAGGCAAGCAACTAATGCGTTGCCCGTCACTAGTGTTGTGTGAAATGGTAGAAATGATAAGGGAGAGGCACTACACGTCCTGTCCACCAAAAGCACCTATACGTAACTGACCTCCAGGTACCTGAAACTCTGAAGGAGATAGTACACATGCTCCAATATATCTCTGGGAGTAAACTAACTGACTCCCTGCTGCACAACCAGCTCGCACATTTGGGAATGAGGAAAAATCCACCCTTGTCCTCGATAGTCCTGTAATAAAATAAATATCCTCCTCAGTGGGTGTGTACCACTGGTCAGGACCAACCTGGAAAGCCTATGGGTGGGCATTCCACCTGCGGATAAGATATCTCAAAAACAAACTGTGCACCTTTAGGGAAGTAGCATCCTCATAGAACTTGAGGAGGCCTACCTGCCTAAGGATCTCCTGGGTATATGCAGTAATAGGGCGAGGGTGTGCATCTTTCTCCCTCTCTCGGGCCTCCCATTGGTGAATCATGTCATATTGTTCAGATTGTTGTTGTTGTTGTTCCTCCTCTTCTCTCTGAATCATTGTCATATTAATTTTTTTTTTTTATTAAAACAGACATGTATTTTGGAATATAGATATATATTTTTGTTGAAAAAAAACCAAACAGACAAGTCGGTACTCCATAAAAACAATCACACACCAGTCGCGGTGTGTCTTAACAACATAGAGCACCGGTCCCGGTGCCCATAATGAAATACAATGCACCGGCCTCGATGCAGCTGTCTATTTTTCAAGCACTATTAACTTTATCAAAGTTCAGAATAGCGGTGCGCTGACTGAAATATACGCTCCGACGTGTATAGTCATGTCAACGCACTGGCTTCATGACAATTACATAGCTAATGGTGCGGTATTTTACCCGGCCGCACTGTTGACCCTCTCTGAATCCAGAATGCGTTGCACGAACATACACCGGGGCGGATAATTTCGTCAATGCACCGCATTGTGATTTCAATGGTCAATGGTGCGCCTGGATAAATGAACACACCACATTTTTTTTTTTTTTTTTATTTTAAAATTATTCGGGGCGCCTTTCGATACTACCCCAGAAATGGTGCAAATATCATTAGCACCGGTGGCGGTGTGGCCTGTAAATTTTACAGGCAGCACCGCTATCTGGTGCAAGCCGAACAGATCCAGCGCACCGCGCGAGAATATTTTTTTTTTTTAATGGTTATTTTTAAGGTTATTTCAATTTCTAATCCGCTAAAAGTCTTAATTATGGAAAAACTAGAAAAATACCTGTACATTTTTCCGTCGAGGAGGCATATTGGCTGTAAAATTTGCAAAAGAAAATTTTCCCACCGTTATTCAAAATGCAAGCTGGAGATTGGTGGCCAATGCAGAGTAGCAGTTCGTGCAATGGGTGCAATGACAGCACCAATGTCACGGCGGCTCAGACAAATGGAAATGGCACCAGTGCTTGAGAGCTCTGGAGCACTGAGTAAAGTGAAAACTGAAGTTTTTTGGCCGTAATTTTTTTTATTTAACCCTGTTCTGGTGCGCAGGTTTTTATAGGCGCACCAGCACGCTTATCTACAACCGCACCGGCTGTGTCAAATTTGGCAGGTTGTTTATAATGCACTGAGGCAGTTCCCTAACACTACACCGAGATGTTTCAGTTTCAGCGTGAAATTTTGATGAGGCGCCGGGGCAGAAAATCCATAAAGCACCGGTGCGGAATAGTCGTAAAGCACCAGGATTTTGGCCTTAATTTTTTTTTTATGTAACGATATTCTAGTGTGTGTGGTTTATGAGCGCACCAATGCTCTTGGGTAAGAATGCACGACGCATTTCTGTTTTGCTGTAGTGTTTTATGATGCACCGGTGTGGAAGAGTGGTGAAGCACCAGTGTGTTACAGTAATAGGACGCCTCGTATGTGTGTGTACGTCACGCAAGTTGTCCGATGTGCCAATGTCTCGTGTGCGGGATGTTGCACACTGATAATTGAGAGCTCAGAAACACTAGAAAACTGAAAAATCCGGGTTATTTTGTCGTAATTTTCTAATATAACCCTTTACCGGTGCACATTTTTTGTAGGCGCACCGATGCTCTTTGATAAGAATGCAGTGGCGTGTTTCTTTTTTGCATGGTGTTTTATGATGCACCGGCATGGAATAGTGGTGAAGCACCAGCGCGTTACAGAAATAGGAGGCCCCAGATGTGTGTGCACATTGCGCAAGCTGTCTGGTGTGCCAATGTCTCGTGCACACTGGTGCGTTCTATGGTAGGGTGCGCACCAGTAATTGAGAGCTCAAAAGCACTGGAAAACTTAAAAATCCGGGTTATTTTCCCATAATATTTTTTTTAATATAACCCTTTACCAGTGTGTGTTGTTTATAGGTGCACCGGGTCTTTTTCTTACAAACACACCATTCAGTTTGTGTTTTGGCGCAATGTATTATGATGGACCAATGAAGTTTCTTTCTACCGCACCGAGTCGTCTCGGTTTTGGCGCTGTGTTTTATAATGCACCGGCGCAGAATATCTATGATGCACCGGTGCTATAGAATAATAAGATGCACCGGGCAGGTGTGTACAGAGTGCATGGTGTCCGGTGTGCCAATTTTTTGGTCTGCACTAGTGCTTTCGTGGTTAGAGTGCACTGAGGAGACTTGTAATGATAAGCACACTGGGAGGAAACCATATGAAAAACCCTCCGCCCGCCAACCTCCTCTAGTAACCTCTACTAGAAACGTATGTATGGGGTATTTTTCTGTGGGATTCCTTAAAAACATATGCTAGAGGGTCTTTTCCTTGTAGTGGTGTAATGTCCCACCCCATATTTATGAAATTTCACAAGCTTGCTAGGGTAAACATGAGACGAGTGTCACTATGATATGACATGGCCTCCAAGTTCTAGTTAAGGAACTAAATGCTATAAACTAAAGAATTATTGACATCCCACATGGTATACAGATCACTCAGTAGTTGGAAAACCACCCCAGATGATCAATCCTTGAGCTGGAACCCTTTTTCTCTGACTTAGCATCTTAATCACATGCACACCGTGGAAATAGTGTGGTTATGAGGTCCCAACTGCATGCACAAGCCTTATTCCATGCAGGTATGGGTTAAATCATCCAGTTATGAGAATGTGGTTTTGAGATCTGTGCCACCTTTTCAAGCCAGCCTCCAGACCACTGCCCATAATTTCCTGTAATTTTACAGAATGCAATAAAATGTAATGACGAATCCATTTAATCAAAACTCAAGTGAGAACTTGACCCAAATAGAAATTTCACCAAACATATGGAAAACGTGTAAGCTATAGGCCATGAAAGCTTATCTGATCATAAACTGATAATAGTTAATTAAGAATCACTAATAAGTCTCAAAACCCTCTCTTGCTAGCTACAATAGCACTTGTTAGTCCATACATCCATCAACCATTCGATAACTTATCAAATCATGATTGGAGCCATAGATCGAATACATCATATAACCAACATATCACCAACAAATAACAAACATAGAAACCATGGCAAGTCATCTATAATATCAACATGATAACTAGTATAACAAGTACTCATAAATCACAATAAAAGAAATAAGTCTTATTATCATATGAAATTTCAACCAATTCAAGTACTTCTAGGTACCACCCGACCATAGATTGGGCTGAACCAAATCTCTCTTTCAGTTGATCACCCCATGCCATATTCCAAGCATGAATGTGGGATCATATGGAATAAACTAAAACAAATAAACTAGGTCTTCGAGAGGCTAAACCACCTCAACCCTAAACTACAGTGATTCTACCTCTATAGTCCGTAAATCACTAACATCAATGATATCAGTCTATACTCAAGCTATGCAGGGCTCCATGAACTAGTAACTCAAACCACAACCTTCCAGGACTTCCAGAGATTTTTTTCCAACCCTGGCTCTAGGGACTAGTAACTCAACCAACCAAGGGCTCTAGAGAATTTGTCATAAATAATGGCTCCAGGAACTAGTAACTCAACCCAAGTTATTTTAGGGATTCCAGAGTGTTTTTCCAACCCATAGCGTTTGGGAACCTAAGAACCAATCAAAAAAGGAAAAAAATAAAATTGAAAACCCCACAACACCATGGCTACCTAGGAAATGGCAGGGCAAGGTTGAAGCCATTGTAAATCTAGGAAAATATCCATGCCAATGACAACACATAACCAGAGATTCACTTGCATATAACATGCATCCAAAAATAATCATGCTAAATCTCACATGCATATTTTTACCTGTAATCCATAGCTATTTTATTTCCTTACTTCCTGATGTCCAAGATTCGTCTTGTGCACCCTTCCTTTTCCAAGTTCTTGTTCACTCTCCTTTGTTGGTCCCTAATCAAAAGATGAGAAAACGTTGTTAGTTGATTCTCAGATGCATTTTTATCGTTGATGTCTCCTTTTACTTAATTTTCTCTCTAATTTCCCTTGCATACAGTTTTCTCTCTCTTCACCTTCATTTTCTCCTATTTTCCTTTATTTCATAATTAAATTCCATTTATTTCCTCTTTTTATATTCCAATTCCTTTGCCAATTTCCATATCCATTAATAAACTGAAAGCGATTCCCACTACCCACCATTCAACTTGGAATATGTGTCCCATTACCTTGGTCTTATTTTATTTACATATAAAATGAACTAGGGGCTATTATAAACCCCTTCCCCTTGGGGGAACACCGTCCTCAATGTTCTATGAAACTTATGACGAGAAAAACAAACTGCCTATGGATATTTAAAAAACCCATATCGATGTGGTATTTACAATGATGTACACATACATATACTTATACACATTTTCTTCAACCAGCAAATAAACATGTTATCCATGGATATTTATAAAAAAAGCTCGATATAGTATTTATAATAATGTACACATATATACATATTCACATTTTCTTTAACCAACAAGGATACGATGCTTGCACCAACAACAAGGGAATCCAAAGGCTCACACCTCCACCCTCAAAAGTAGTACTAGGGTTCACCTCATTCCTATGAAGTCTAGAATCCATTATTAAAACCAAAGTCTATATCCAATGTACACCACTACAATATGTGCGCTACTTTTCCTCTCAATGAATACTTACGGACTCATTCTTCCTAGTCACACTCCCAATGTGCTTTTGATTATATCTGGAGATATTAATGACCAAAACAAATTTATTCCCTATCCTTCCCTTCTCTACTACACAGCCCCTCGGTCAATATGGTCACACTCTTCCATGCAGTCACACGATTTTCAAATTCCAATGGAATCCCCTTCTCAGGAATCCATCCCTTAGCAAGATTTCCTCACATCAGAAGGTCCAAAAACCAAGGCATATCACTTCCTCAAAACCATCATACCGGTCATAGCATGTTGATCGAAATCAATGGACACAATTGGGAAACAATGTACCATAATGGCCCTACTCCTAAAGTGCTTTACCAACATATTTTTGCATGTTCCAATTCCTTCTGCTACGACTAATTCTATAGCAGCCAATTCCAACCACCCAAACCGAGCATTTTATATCACTCAAACATGGGCATTTTCCATGTTTTCATGTACCAAGCACATAATTTCCATTATATTCAAAATGAATTGAAATAAATTCAAATCATACCTCATTGATAGCTCATCAATAAGGTACACCTACAATTACGTTTACTTTCTTTCACAACAACCCAAACTAGCTCTTTGATCAAATCATCATATATAAACATATCACATCTAGTTAGCTCAAAACTAAACCATCATAAATTAGAATCATAGATCATGTGCATAATTACAAATTGAAATAAAATACTTATATTTATCTTTCAAATGGTTCTTTGCTTCTTCCTTTATTCTTTTTTCTTTCCATACACACACTGAATTGGTTTCCAAAGCCATCAAGCACTTAGTTCCCTCTCTTCTATTCAACCACGTACACACATTGGATTGGTTGCCAAACCCGACAAGCACCCAATTCCTTCTCTTCTCTTCAGTATCAGAAACAAGGGAATCCAGAGACTATACCGCCTATTCCCTCAACTTCATCTACTCAAGGTTGGCCTCATCCCAATTTTTCCAGGGCTCTAAAACATTTGTCACAACCAACAGGGTATAGGGACTAATAACTTAACCCACAACCTCCAGGGAACCTAAGTTGTTTCAGGGCTCGAGAGAACTTATCCCAGCCCGTGGGCTCCAAGTACTAATAAATTGACCCACAACATCTATGGAATCACAATTTTTTACAAGGCTCCACCCATAATCTCCAAGGATCCAGAGAACCAATCCCCAACAAGTACACATACATAGTGTACATCACAAAACATACACCCACACATGGTTTATAACACAATACATATATGTATACATAATACAACAAAATGAATATACATGCCACGATACAACAAATACACAATAAATATGACTTATCTAGGTGTATATTTGTGACCACCTACTGATTCCACCTAAAACTCTAGTCAGTTTCATTAGTTTCCTTGTTTATAGCATAATTTACTATTTTTAGCAGTTTTTCGGGTCTTGAAATTCCAGAGCTATTTTGAACCCTTAAATGGAATTTTTATGAGGTCTACAAGATTACACTATAGTTGAGTTTATGGAAATTTTGGGGTAGGAAAGATAGTGGAAATGATGCAGAAGTATTTTTATTAGCCAAACCTTCAACGAGATGTTGGGACGTACATCATATCTTGCACTTCCTATGCCATTTCCAAACCTATAATCAAGAATCAAGGCATGTATACTCCTCTTCCTACTCCTAGTCATCCTAAGACGATCCTGGGAATCCATATTCATACATTACATGTCGAGCATTCCTTCTATCAAGCATGGAAACAACTGTGTTTTCGTGGTCTTCGACATATTCTCCAAGATGGCCATTCTGGTTGTTATAACTTTATCTATTACAGAGCAATGAAACACATAAAATATGCGAAAAACACAAACACACAAAACACATAAAACCGAAGAGACACAGATATACGTGGTTCATCCAGTTTGGGCTACGTCCACCCCGAACATCCAGTCCTTCCTTCCTATTATCCAACAAAATGGAGAGACACAACCTACAACAGATCCACTATAATATCCTCTGTTCTCTCTCATAGCCCCCTTCTCTTTTTCTTGCTCTGAGAATACACATACAATACACAGCCGTAATACAATACCCTCATACAAAATGAGGGGTTTCCTTCTAGGGAAAAAAACCCTAAATTAAACATAACTTCTACTGCCAGATCATCTGCCTAATGAATGACCTAGATTGACTAGAAATTACAATTCTTTTACAAGGTATTTTTACATATGTTTTTAGCTTTAGGGGTGGTGCCCCCGAAACCCCCCTCCATGGTGGGGGCTCCTGCGTCCCCCCCCCCACGGGACCCCCCAGGCAGCATTTAATTATGTGCAACATTTCCACCCCATTTAGAATAGGGGTCCAACATTGTGATACAAAATAAAGAAGATAATCAGGTTCCACATCCAGCACTGGCAGCCTACAAGAAGAGTCTCACAGTAGAAGCCACTGCCAAAATCTATTTTGAATGAGTGTGGGTACACTTTAGGATCCCCCAATCAATTATCCTAGATTGAGACAAAAGGTTCCTAAGAGTATTTTGGTCAAGCCTATGGTCGTTGTTAGATACCAAGCTCACTAAGTCCATGAATTTCAGCCCCCAAACAGATGGCCAGACAGAGGTCATCAACAGGATGACCATGCACATCATGTGCATGTACAATTTGAAGCATCCATACACATGGGACGAAATCCTACCCTATGTCCAACATAGCTACAATATAGCTCTCCATAGCTCAATTGGACACAACCTATTTCAGGTGGGACTAGGATTCCAACCACTATGTCCCATTAATGTTGCCATACCACTTGTAGCTACTGACGAAAACTCAGCTCATGTATAGTTTGAAGCCATTAAAGCTAACAACTTCATTGAGCACATTCATCAAATCCGACAATAGGTCCATGAAATATTGGACAAAGAAAATTCTAAGTAAAAATAAAGCCATGAATAACATCAGGTGCCACATAATTTTTAGGTGGGCGAAAAATTTTAGCTACATTTGTAGAAGGAGCGCCTTGTTCGGGCCTATCACAAGCTTCGCCCAACCTCATACAGGCCTTATACAATCACTAAGGCTATATGAGACAATTTTTTGGGTCCTTATATTACTATTGTATTCCCTTATTCTTGTTAGTGTAGCACCCTTATTGTTAATGTTGTACCCCTGTAACCCCAATATTGTTATTATTTTTCTCTTACAATTTTATTGTTAGGTTGGCTAGGATTATATTGTGAGCCCATGGACTCCTATATATAGAATGAGGTTTTGTCATTTGTATCATCAAAGAATTGTTCATTTATATAATGTAAAGGAGGTTTCCCCCTCGAAGTAGCTTATTTTTAAGGCGTTGATCTCTATTTTCTTCTATTTTTGGAGTTGGTTTCATAACATTTGGTATCAGAGCTTTGGATTCTAGGTTTTCGTTACTCCAAACAATTCATCATGGCATTTTTGCTATAATGTTTTTTCTAGGAAGGTTCAAAATCTGATATTTTTATCACGTGAAGTAGAAATCCTGAGGACCTTTGTGTAAAAAAATTAGATCTTGGTTCACAATATGTCCTGAGATATGATCTGTGGAAGTTAGGGTTTTTTTAAGCTCCCGAATTTCATCTCAAAGAGGCGACTATGGGAAAATCGTCATAACTCTCTCTCTCTGAGCATAGGATTGGAATTCTGTAAAAATTTACTGCAATTACATAGGTTGTAGTTTCTTGTGGATAAATTTCAGAGCCTAAGGAGGAAAAAGTGACACGTGGCATGTTGTACAACTTCTCTCTACTGTACTACTCCATAATTAGGTCATTGTCGGATATTGGGCATAAATTTTCCTTGAAGAATCCAAATCAGGTCATACCTATGGCATTCGAAGCAATGTTCAGAGGGCTACTACAGGACTGAATTTCAGATATTGAGGATTTGAAATCACAGAGATAATTTAGTTTCAATATCGAGCTTCTCAAAAGTGAGAAAAATGTCTGTATTTTTTTTCGAATTACATGTCTTGTTTCAAAAATCAGTTTGAATTGATTCCAAGGGAATATTGTAGAATATATATTAGCATTGGGTTCTAAAATGCGCCCCAAAAAGAATTCAACACCCATTAAGCCTTCAGAAGGCTCTACTATGACTCATGAATACGAAGAAGTGCAACATGACATATCAAAATTACAAGAGCAAGTTCACCAAATTTTTCTCTTACAAAGAGCAACAAAAAATGAAATGGAAGTTTTGAAGAAAGACGTGGAATATAAGATGGATGGTTTGAAGAAAGACATTTAAGCTAATATGGATGGTTTGAAGAAAGACATTTAAGCTAATATGGATGGTTTGAAGAATGGCATGGAAGCTAATATGGATGGAATGGAAGCTGGCATGGAAGCTAAGATGGATGACATGGAAGCTAAGATCGATGAAAATTTAAAAGACAACATGGAAAACATGAAGAATGATATAAAAGCAGACATAGAATGTTTGACAAAGTTGATACAAGAAATTTTTCCTAATAGCGAAAAGATAGTAGAGGAAACTCATGATGAGAACAAAATAAGAGTTAATCGTGATTTCATAGACTCGAATGTTGGATGGAAGAACCACCATATTCCAAAGATGGATATGAGGAAGTTTTATGGCAAGGATCCTGTAACATGGATACTATAGATGGAGCAATATTTTGATCTCAATAATGTACAAAACACACAAAAGGTACACATTGCAACTTTACATTTAGAACAAAATACATTTTTATGGTATCGATGGCTTTTCTCCCATAAAAAAATTGTCACTTGGTCAGTTTTTATGGAGAAAATGATAGCACATTATGAGAACACAAAGAGAAACACCTTCTTTATCCAATTGATAAATCTCAAACAAAAGGGTTTAGTGGTGGAGCACATTGAGGACTTCCAAAAATTGAATATAAGGGTGACCGATATTCTAGAGGAACACAGGATTGATGTGTTGATAGGGACTTTAAAGGATAACATCCAACATGAGGTTCGCCTTTGGGAACCTAATTCATTGGAGAAGGCATTTAGGTTGGCAAGAAAAAATAAATTTAAAATTATGGCGACAAGGAAACCTACCACTCACATCTATAAAGATGGAAGTGTTGCTACTAATAGAATTCCACAACCTACAAGGTTGACACTGAAAAAATTGGAATAAAAAAGAGCAGAAGGGCTTTGTTATAGTTGTGATAGAAAATACTCTAAAGGTCATAAGTGTGCTGAGAAGAAATTGTTTTACATAGATTGTGAAGAGGAGGAAGAAAATGAATAAGAAACTTCAAAAGAATATGATATACACCAGGAACCAACCCTAGAAGAAGAATAAATGAGTATGAACATATCATGTAAGGCATTGGCAGGAATTACCACTCCTCAAACTCTTAAGATATAAGGACATATCAAGAAGAAAAAGGTAATAGTGTTTATTGATTTGGGTAGTACCCATCATTTATTCATTGTAAGGTAGCCAAGGAATTGAATTGTTTCCTATACCTAGCACTAGAATGTCAAGTGATGGTTGAAAATGGAGGAAATATAAATTTCTCTGTAAAATGCCATAATATCAAGCTAACCATGGGGGAATATGTAATTAATATTCCAATGCTTTCCATTCTAATGGGAAGTGTTGATGTTGTACTAGGAGTACAATGGTTAAAAATGTTAGGGACGGTAGCATTTAATTTTCAAGAACTTTTCTTGAATTTTTTTTTGGAAGGAAAGGAAGTCAAATTATGGGGTATCACAGGGAAGCCGAGAAAGATAATAAGCTCTAATGTCATTATAAATCTTTTGAAGAAATAACAAGGCGTAATTTCACAATTATGCGCACTACTAGAATTTCCAACATCAAAATAATCTATTTCTCCATATCTCCAAAAATTATTGGAAAATCATTTTAAGGTGTTTGAAACTCCCAAAGGACTCCCACCTATTCGTGATCATGGTCATGCTATTCATTTGATTCCAGGAAGTGTTCCTCCAAACATTAGGCTTTACTGATATTCTTATGTCCAAAAGAGCGAAATTGAACGTATGATTGAAAAAATGTTCGAAGCTCGTATAATTCAACCTAGTCAATGTTCTTTCTCTGCTCCAATAGTAATGGTGCACAAGAAGGATGGATCATGGCGCATGTTTCCAGATTATAGGGAGCTCAATAATTAAAGATGAATTTCCCATTCTCATCATTGTTGAATTATTGGATGAATTACTTGGAGAAATTTATTTTACCTTGTTGGATATTCGTTTAGGATATCATCAAAATAGAATGAAGACTGAAGATATTCCGAAAACAACATTTTGAAATCATGAGCGCCATTATGAATTTTTTTTCATGCCTGTTAGTCATCAGTATTTTCTACTTGTTAGTGATGACTAGTTCGCACAGCCAAGTTTTCTAGCAGCTGATCCAAAAATTTGTCATATTTGCTAGCTGGGAAAACACCCATAAAATTTTTTTGCTCTCCTACTTTTCAGTCTGCCCATAACAAGATGAAACTACATTATCAAATCCTACCTTGCCTCAGCCATACTAGTCTGCCTATCAGCTCTAAAAAGACAATCCAAATCTATTCAAAAGACCTGTCCTAAGTTAGGAAGTGGCGTTTTAAGGCATCTCACCCTTGGAAAACATCTAATAGCCAAAAACCTCCATCTTCTAAAGACCAGTCACAACCATCCTTTCACTCTGATAATGAAGATTAGTCACATCCCTAAGTCGCGCCACTTTTACACCCTTAAGTCTCAGCAATACATAGACCATAATCTCAAGCTGATTTTAGGTGTTTTACACTGTGTGATGGATTTTACAAGTACAGGAGACATGTCAGCATCTCAGAAGACTATTTTAAGCTCCACATAAGAAGACAACTGCTTCTCAATGTGATCATGAGCCTGAGATGCAGCTACAGTGCAAAGAGTTTCTCATCAAGCTCTTGCGACCACATTCGAAGCCTGAAAGAACAGTGAAAGAAAAACAACACTGTCAAGAGGCTGTTGATATGACATGACTAAGAACCTCATTCATTTATAAGCAGAGGGTTTGAAGACAAAAGAAACCTCCTTCATCTATAAGCATATGGTTTTGACAGCGCCTCCTTCATTTACAAGCAGAGGGCAAGGGGCCATGACTTCTTCACCAAAGCTAGAATGCCAAGCAACAAAGGAGGAAAACCAAGAAAAGCTCAAAACTGCCCAAAAAGGGCACCCGACACCGAAAGTGAAGAAAGACACATAAGGACTTGGAATTTTGGCCCGATATTCTAGACATGTTTCTAAAAATCCTTGAGGGACTTGCTCACCAAAATTGAGCAAATTTTGACATGTTTTTTTTTTCAACATTTTTGGGCCTAATTGCATAAAATCATGGGCACCGCCATTTCAGTTTGGAGCATCCTCAACTCTTGAGAGTGGTACCATTGGATGTATTAAATTTAGGAGCATCTACTCAGAAATTTTTGGATCATTTGAAGTTGTTTTTGTCCCCCAAAGATACAAAAAACACTCACTTTTTCAACATGCTGCCCCGTCTATCAGCGAGGTTTATTTTATGGTTTTTTACACACAGTCCTATTTTTGGAGGAATTATAGGCATTATATTGGGAAAATTTTAGTCTTTCCAGAAAGTGGACACTTAGAGCTTTCCAACGAGCTATCATGATCCTCGTTTCGATATCGGGAAGGCTGCCAAATGTTGCCGGCAAGTTAGGGGACCTTTTGCTGATGTAAATTTTGAATATTTTTGTAAAATTTGAACCTTTAAAATTTTCTTTTTCCAAATGTGCGTTTAGCTATTTTTGCACATGGAAAATGATGCAAAGTCAATTATTTTCCCTTTTTTAGCAAATTTTGAGATATTTATTAGATATTTTGTGGCTTGGGCTTTGCAAAGCCTCAAGGACAAGTTTAGATATTTTGATTAGGCCAATGTGAGAGCAAGTTGAACCATGAGGTTTTCCTCACTTGAGCCTATATATTCCAAAGGCTTTCATTGTAAAACAAGGATGAAATTGAGAAGAGAAGCAATATATGGTCATATGAGCTTTGGAATAAAATACTTGTGTTATGCTTTTGGATTGCCTCTTGGATGTTCTTGGATGGATGATGAAGGATTGTTGATGGATTCCATGACTTGGTAGAATGGTATAGTGTCTCTTGCTTTGTTGTTGTCTTCTAGTTTTCATTCATGATACATGTTTCTTGCTTGCTATAGATCAGTAGAGAAAAAATTTGAGATATGCCCATGGAGGCACCTCAAATTTCCTAAATCTTCATAGCTTTCATGTTTTCTTCTTCCTTAGTTGCATTAAAGAATTCTTAACTGCTCTTTAACAACTTGAGGATATTGTTGCTTGTTTCATTCATAGTTCTATACATGCTAAGTATGAATTACGGTACGCCCTGCTTACCTATGGCTAGCTATAGTTCCATCCACGAAATTCTCTTTGATTGATTAGATTATCATCTTGTTGAACCAAGGAGGCTTAGTTTCGATCCAGCCCTTTGCCTAAAACTATGCAAATCTTGTTGTTCAAAGTGCCCAATAACTTGAAGTACTGTGTTTAGGCGTTCCGGCATAGTAAGTTAAGTTGTTTGTCTTCCTTAAGTGTTTTCCCCAAAGTCTGATAGCCATTTCCCAAAGTTAGAGGGTCTTACACTTCTATGCATAGCTTGAATGTTTATTTCTATGTATTGATTAGCTTGTAGTTACATTTTGCATGATTAATGGTTTTCCCTACCATGTTTATGTTATCTATTGAACTAGTTATGCTTGAAACTCTTTGTTGTTCACAAACTTGATGTCCATTTACTCCATTTTTCCCTAAGATCCTTTCTACCTTGAATCAAATCGACCCTTCAACAACCTTGTATCGTCATCTAATAGCCTTCTTGACCTTTTGACCCCATAGCCCAGTTAATTTAATATCTTGTTATCTATTTTATATCTTTGATCAGTTTCATCCCTCACAACTTAAAAAACCAAAAAAACTTACTTCATAACTAGCCTAAAAAAAGAACATAATAAGCAAACACATAGATATCCTTTACACATATAGAGAGAGCCCTCTCTGAGTCTAGGAAGGCTAGGTCCTTGCGCTCCAAAGATTGGTTTGATGTTACACTGTCATTTGGCTTGCCAATCAGCCAAATCACGGGAACCTAACATAATGGCGATCACGGTGGGACTCTGAGTATTAAACAAACTTAGATTCCATAGACCTTAAGAAACCTTTGAGAATACTATCTGATTGAATTATCCCACCGCTCACTAACATAATGGCGATCACGGTGGGACTCTGAGTATTAAACAAACTTAGATTCCCTAGACCTTAAGAAACCTTTGAGAATACTATCTGATTGACTTATCCCTCCGCTCACTAACATAATGGCGATCACGGTGGGACCTTCCGAGTTAGTGACAATCTAAGTACTCCTTAGTAACTCCCGAAGTCTCAATCAAACTTAGAAAACTTAAGTGTTGTCCGAAGAGTAGAAAATAGCTCCTTCACCATCTTAGCAAAATGATGAGTCAATCATAGGAAAATCTTCCAAACCTCATAGGCATATAAAAACTCAGAAAAAACCCCAAAATATCCCCACATTAGATTTTTCCTTAGTTACTGGTGGTGGACCATAACTTCAAAACAACCAAGTTCCACCTGGCGACTCCACTAGCCTCCAGTAGGCCTAAAACTCCATTCAAACCAAAATTTCATAAACCATACCTTTCTACTCACTCATCCTCCAAAACCCAAGCTTAGGGCGGGAACTCTGTAATCAGTGACAATCTAAGTATAACTTAGCGATTCAGAAAAAACGTCACCTAAACATAAGAGATAAGCAGAAACCTTCTTGCCAAGAGAACCATTAGCTTGTCCATGAAGCTTAGCAAACTGTAGGAACCAAGCAAATCACTCTTCTTTGAAAATTTTCCATCTCAAAGTTTGCTATAAACTTTTTCCCATAAACAGCTTTGATAGTTTTTTGGTGTACCATAGTTTTCATAAAAACCCACCTGGCGACTCCACTAGTCCATCCTTTTGGTTTTGACCATCCTTCACATTAGTATAACTTTAGAGAGACCATCCATCCAAAACATTCATAAATACCATCCTCTCTAAACTCTTGACCCGAAATCTGGCTTCACAAATAATCTACACCAGATCTCATCCTGACCCAAATCCCCCTATCATAGTAGACGACCCAGAGAAGATTCTGTGGCGAGTTTCCGAAACTGACAATCTAGTTACCAACAGGTCCATCCATAAAACACAATTAGTACCTGAACATCTTACTACCTTGCAGGATTCCCCTTTGCGCTTAGAAACAGAAAAAACTCTTTTTAGAAGTAAGTCACAAAGTAAGATAGACTTTGACTACCTTGAGCCCCTAGATCTGCCACAGAACCTTAGTAGAGAAGCTTCACCTACCACACCTCATGATCTTTAGATTCTTTATCAATTTGGATCTTATCATCCTAGATCTGCTCAAAACCAGGTCACTAGTCCAAGTACTTCCGCCACACCTATCCAAACCACTACTATTCAAACCACCTCAAACCATCCCACAAACCCTCATCTTGTACATCATCCATTAGCTCCCGTCATGGCAGCCTGGTACGCACCTTTGGTGTTGCCACTACCTTTGGCTCCTCTCCCAAATAAATATCAAGACAAAATCCCACACTTTACCGGAGAAGACACCACCACACCTCAACAACATATAAGTAGGATGAGCGATGATTTTGAATACCTGGAAGTACAAGATGAGACCGTCAGAATGAGAATATTCGCCCAAAGCCTGGGTGGGGAACCCAAAACATGGTTCAAAAGCTTGCCTCCAAACACCATCCACAACATCCCAGAACTATGTCAAGTCTTCAGAAATAGGTGGGAAGTCTGAAAGAACCCGATTCAAATCCTGTCAGAATATAACAACCTAAAATGGGAAAATGGGGAAAGTGTCCAAGCTTACTGCACTAGGTTCAACAGTGTGTATAACTCCCTCCCACCTCATTTCAAACCCCCACTTGGTTTAGCCTTAAAAAAATTCCCCGAGGGTTTTGATCCAGACATGAAATATCATTTGAGAGACAAGGATCCCCCTACCTTAGAGGAAATGCAACAAATAGCCATTAAAGCAGATGCCAACTTAGCAGAAAAAAGGGCTAGGACTAGATCAGAAAGAAAGGTCACATATAAAGATGAGGTCTCCACTTCATCCCCTTCCCTAGATCCTAGAATAGATGAATTAGTCAAAATCATGGCCAAAATGTGGGAAAGGATAAATGAAAAGGCCCCTGTTAGGGACAACCAGCCAAACCCTCCAAACAGAAACTGAAACCAAAATTTTAGGAGGGAGCAGTCGCAAAACAGACCAAGGGAAAATGACCAACAAATTAGGCCACCATTTAATGAAAATTATGTGGAAGAAGAAGATAGGGATATAGAACCCATTAATGAAGGTCATTTGAACCTCATAGGGTCTGATAATGAGAGTGAGGTGTACCTCATAGAAGAAGAACAAGCGTTCTTTTCTCCTAATCAAGATGAAGCCAACTATGAAGATCCCGACGACCTTGCCATAGATTTTCAGAATGCCATAATAGAAGTTCACCGGCAGTGTGACCTTAGAAGCAAAATAAATCAAGATAATTCCAAGAAAGGTAACTCAGAGACTGCTAAAACCCCTGATACCATCCTTAGGAAAGCAGTAAACAGTAACAAAATCGTGGTCGAGAAGAATGACCAAAACAAAACTAAAGTTACCCAAAATAGTCCTGACATAGATGCTCCTAGTACTTCCACAAAAGTTCCCGAAGTGACTGTGGCAAACAAAATCCCAAAACAAAGCCAGCAAACTTTGAACATAGAGAAGGTCACGGCCGAAAAAGTTGAAACAAACATGTCCAAAATTCAGTTGCCTTTTAGCTTTGAGGGCAAAATCACCAAGATCAAAATCACCATGCCTCTTACTGAGCTCATCGCCCAAAGCTCTTATAAATCCCAAGTGTTAAAAGTCCTAAATATAGGGAATGATGCAAACACTGTTAATCTAACTAATGACACCCCTGAAGTGTTGTTTGGTCCAAAAATAGAGGGGAAATTCCAAGAGGGAACTACTCTTCCCTTTTACATCAGTTTAAATATCCACGACCAAATCCTTCACAATGCCATGCTAGACTCCGGTGCCTCGCATAATCTTAATGCCGAAGGTTGTAATGGAAAGACTAGGTTTAGAAATCACAAGACCATACAAAGACTTGTATTCATTCGATTCGAGTAGAGTCAAATTCCTGGGTTTGATCAAAGACCTTTGCTTCAATCTGGCCCAAATACCTGCGAAACATCTAATCATGGACATAGTAGTGGCAGAAATCCCTCCCAAGTACGGGATGCTTCTATCCAGATCTTGGGGAGCGAAATTCCAAGGAAACATTCAACTGGATATGTCCTTTGCCACTATTCCTGTGTTTGACCAAACAAGAATACTCTACCGAGAGTCACACATGAAATACATGATCAGTAGTCAAGAGAGGCTAGATAATATTCCAATGTATTCCTTGCATTCTGGCCTAAACTCTTTTATTCTGCATACTGATGAGGACACAGAAGAACAGTCAGAAGAAACTGAAACAAACTTAGACCCATCACACCAACTGCCCCTAGTTCTCTATGACGAACTAGACACTCAAAACTACCATGATCACGAACAGCTGTGTCTTGAAGAAAGTAAGTATGTTCCTTCTAAAGTGGGATTAGAGCAAGAAGCACAAACCCTTATGTACTATCAAGCGAATTGCTCGAGCCCTAGTCAAACACCAGTAGTAACCTTTGGAAACTTCTTCCGGGTAAAATCTTTAGAAGACTTACACATCATAAACCTGTTTGGAATCCGGGAGCAAGGGAGTTTAATGTTTCTACCATACCTCAAGGATTTACCATCATATAACTCTTCCACTGCAAATAGAACTTTGACTGTAGCCCCAGCAGTTCAAAATCTAGGAAAAATGCCTGATAAACTTCTTATGATCAAGGATGACAGCTGCAGTCCCAGCATACCTGAATTACTAAAATTGGCTCATATTCTGTCTTTTCATAAAAAGCTTAGAAATGCTAGAATCAGAGATCTCATGCAGAATACCATTCCATACAGGAAAAACAGGGGAAAACACTGTGCCACTACCATTCCTTCAAAGAATAACTTTGAAAAGAGAAAACATAACAATCTGAATCAAACTGTAATGATCAGGGATAAAATAGCTGGTCATAGAGCCTATATTGATTTTAGAAATACTGCTACAAGTCCCTATAACAGAAATTTTGCACTTTCTACCCAAGATCATAATATACAAATTAAAAGTGCTTTTAATCATGTGTTTTTACAAGATGATATTTCAGGTTATAATCAAAAGATTCCCTTGCAAAGTAGACAGCTTAAAGATTTTTTTCAGTATGCTGGAGGCAGTTCTAATTTCAGACTCAAAATTGCAAAACCACCTGATATCAGAAATTTCTTCATGAAAGCCATGTTTCCAGTCCTAAATTTCTGCATTTTTGCATACCTTGATGATGTCATTATCTATTTCAAGAATGACCAAGAGTATGCGCATTACTTGAGAAAGATGTACAGTAAGAAAAGGAGTGGAAATCAGATATACAAAGAGGTACAGCGGGAAGGTACTTGTTTGTTTAAGGATTCTTTCATGGATCCTTATGTCATGTTAGAAAGAGAAAACTTTCCAAATTTCTCTTTTCAGGAGTTGAGTGGGCCAAGAGTGAGAAGAGATCCTTATGAGGATAAGATGCTTAAATTTCGTCATTTCCAAGATTTCTGAGCTTGAAACACTTTCATTCATTGTACATACCACTGTTTGAAAAATAGATAAACAGAAAAGTCAAAAACAACAAAAGATAGAAAAGAGGGCGTTAAAAAATAGGAAAAAGCCCCATGTTCCAAAAAATAGTCCTTCGGAAAGCGAGCAAGTCTAAATGCCACTACTAGTACTTCAATGTCTTGTTCCGCTATCTAGCCTAATCATAGTTGAACATGTTTAAATTTATTTGCTGATAAGTTAGTGGGTGAAAAATATGGTCAACATTGTGTAAGCTTGACTTATCAAAGAGAGTAGATTAGGAAAAGATACTGGTTCCACACGCCCAAAACAGAACCAAAGAGGGACGCGGGGATGAAAAAAAAATTGTGCATCTTAGCCTTGTTTTCCTAGTTTCCATTTTATGCAAAATAATATTTGTGTGCAGCTTGTCTTTCATGCCGCAAATGCATGACAAATCAGATTGTCTAACCCTGATTTGATCATTTTTAAATTTCATGTTTTAGATTAGAGAATAAAATCCTGTCAAATAGTTTAATCTTGACAGTTGATCTAGTTTAGGTAGAGTAAAGAAGGAGTTCATCAGTTTAATCTGAACTCCCGGTAGGTATAAGTGTAGAAATAGATAGGTTCATTTTACAAAAAGAAAAAATATGCATTTTCAAAAGGTTGCTAGTTCAAATGCGCCAAAAAAGGAGAAAAAATGTTAGGAAAGATAGTTGGGTAGGTAGAAATATCATGGATGCTAATCATGTTGTATCTTTTCAGAAGTAGCATAAAAAAGAGTGAAAATTTGCGCCAATGGGTAAGGCATTGGTCTTCATAAGCCAAAGATCTAAAATTCTGGACACCTCCTGAAAAGGAGCTGCCCTCCCCAAATGGAGCCACTGTTAGTCATCAGTATTTTCTACTTGTTCGTGATGACTAGTTCGCACAACCAAGTTTTCTAGTAGCTGATCCAAAAATTTGTCATATTTTCCAGCTGGGAAAACACCCATAAAACTTTTTTGCTCTCCTAATTTTCAGTCTTCCCATGACAAGATGAAACCCCATTATCAAATCCTACCTTGCCTCAGCCATACTAGTCTGCCTATCAGCTCTAAAAAGACAATCCAAATATGTTCAAAAGACCTCCCCTAAGTTAGGAAGTGGTGTTTTAAGGCATCTCACCCTTGGAAAACATCTAATAGCCAAAAACCTCCATCTTCTAAAGACCAGTCACAACCAACCTTTCACTCTGCTAATGAAGATTAGTCACAGCCCTAAGTCGCGCCACTTTTACACCCTTAAGTCTCAGCAATACACAAGCCATAATCTCAAGCTGATTTTAGGTGTTTTACACTGTTTGATGGATTTTACAAGTACAGGAGACATGTCAGCATCTCAGAAGACTATTTTCAGATCCACATAAGAAGACATCTGCTTCTCAATGTGATCATGAGCCTGAGATGCAGCTACAGTGCAAAGAGCTTTTCATCAAGCTCTTGCGACCACATTCGAAGCCTGAAAGAATAGTGAAAGAAAAACAACACTGTCAAGAGGCTGTTGATATGACATGACTAAGAACCTCCTTCATTTATAAGCAGAGGGTTTGAAGACCAAAGAAACCTCCTTCATCTATAAGCAGAGGGTTTTGAAATAACCTCCTTCATCTACAAGCAGAGGGCAAGGGGTCATGACTTCTTCACCAAAGCTAGAATGCCAAGCAACAAAGGAGGAAAACCAAGAAAAGCTCAAAACTGCCCAAAAAGGGCGCCCGACACCGAAAGTGAAGAAAGACACATCAGGACTTGGAATTTTGGCCCAAGCTTCTAGACATGTTTCTAAAAAGCCTTGAGGGACTTGCTCACCAAAATTGAGCAAATTTTGACATGTTTTTGTTTTTCGACATTTTTGGCCCTAATTGCATAAAATCATGGGCGCCGCCATTTCAGTTTGGAGCATCCTCAACTCTTGAGAGTGGTACCATTGGATGTATTAAATTTAGGAGCATCTACGCAGAAATGTTTGGAGCATTTGAAGTTGTTTTGGTCCCCCAAAGATACAAAAAACACTCACTTTTTCAACATGTTGCCCCGTCTATCTGCAAGGTTTATTTTCTAGTTTTTTACACATAGTCCTATTTTTGGAGGAATTATAGGCATTATATTGGGAAAATTTTAGTTGTTCTAGAAATTAGACACTCAGAGATTTCCAATGAGCTATCATGAGCCTCGTTTCGATATCGGGAAGGCTGCCAAATGTTACCGGCAAGTCAGGGGACCTTTTGCTGATGTAAATTTTGAATATTTTTGTAAAATTTGAACCTTTAAAAATTTCTTTTTCCAAATGTGCGTTTAGCTATTTTTGCACATGGAAAATGATGCAAAGTCAATTATTTTCCCTTTTTTAGCAAATTTTGAGATATTTATTAGATATTTTGTGCCTTGGGCTTTGCAAAGCCTCAAGGACAAGTTTAGATATTTTGATTAGGCCAATGGGAGAGCAAGTTGAACCATGAGGTTTTCCTCACTTGAGCCTATATATTCCAATGGCTTTCATTGTAAAACAAGGCTGAACTTGAGAAGAGAAGCAAGATATGGTCATATGAGCTTTGGAAGAAAATACTTGTGTTATGCTTTTGGATTGTCTCTTGGATGTTCTTGGATGGATGATGAAGGATTGTTGATGGATTCCATGACTTGGTAGAATGGTATAGTGTCTCTTGCTTTGTTGTTGTCTTCTAGTTTTCATTCATGATACATGTTTCTTGCTTGCTATAGATCATTAGAGAATAAATTTGAGATATGCCCAAGGAGACACCTCAAATTTCCTTAATCTTCATAGCTTTCATGTTTTCTTCTTCCTTAGTTTAATTAAAGAATTCTTAACTACTCTTTAACAACTTGAGAATATTGTTGCTTGCTTCATTCATAGTTATATACATGCTAAGTATGACTTACGGTATGCCCTGCTTACCTATGGCTAGCTATAGTTCCATCCATGAAATTTCTCTTTGACTGATTAGATTATCATCTTGTTTGAACCAAGGAAGCCTAGTTTCGATCTAGCCCTTTGCCTAAAACTATGCAAATCTTGTTGTTCAAAGTGCCCAATAACTTGAAGTACTATGTTTAGGCATTCTGGCATAGTAAGTTAAGTTGTTTGTCTTCCTTAAGTGCTTTCCCCAAATTCTGATAGCCATTTCCCAAAGTTAGAGGGTCTTATACTTATATGCATGGCTTGAATGTTTATTTCTATGTATTGATTAGCTGGTAGTTACATTTTGCATGATTAATGGTTTTCCCTACCATGTTTATGTTATCTATTGAACTAGTTATGCTTGAAACTCTTTGTTGTTCACAAACTTGATGTCCATTTACTCCATTTTTCCCTAAGATCCTTTCTACCTTGAATCAAATCTGCCCTTCAACAGCGTTGTATCGTCATCTAATAGCTTTCTTCACCTTTTGACCCCATAGCCTAGTTAATCTAACATCTTGTTATCTATTTTATATCTTTGATCAGTTTCATCCCTCACAACTTAAAAAACCAAAAAAACTTACTTCATAACTAGCCTAAAAAAAGAACATAATAAGGAAACACACAGATATCCTTTACACATATAGAGAAATCCCTCTCTGAGTCCAGGAAGGCTAGGTCCTTGGGCTCCAAAGATTGGTTTGATGTTACACTGTAATTTGGCTTGCCAATCAGCCAAATCACGGGAACTTAACAATGCCTTTTGGCCTTACCAATGCACCTTCTACATTTCAAGGTTTGATGAATTCCATTTTCAAACCCTTCCTTAGAAATTTTTTTCTAGTATTTTTTGATGATATACTAATGTACAGCAGGTCTTGGAAGGATCATGTTCAACATGTTGATATGGTGCTCAAACTATTGGAGGAGAAACAATTATATGCAAAAACATTGAAATGTTTCTTTGGAGTACAAGAGGTGGAATATCTGGATCATATTGTATCTCAAGAGGGTGTTAAAGTGGACTCTAAAAAAAATAAAGCCATTAAGGAATGGAAAGTCCCCACAACCATAAAGCAGTTGCAAGGATTTCTCGAGTTAACAAGGTATTATCGCAATATTGTTAAGAATTATGGGAGAATAGTAGCACCTCTAACAACATTATTGAAGAAAGATCGATTTTCATGGACTCCTGAAGAAACTAATGCCTTTGAACATCTTAAAGAGGCAATGTACCTAGCAACGGTCTTAGCTACGCTGGACTTCACAAAAACCTTTATTGTGGAATGTTATGCCCGAGGAAAGGTAATTGGTGTTGTTTTAATGCAAGAAGGAAGACCCATTTCTTTTGAAAGTTGTCCAATCAAAAGAAAGTATTTACAGAAATCTATTAATGAGAAGGAAATGTTGGCAATACTACATGCACTAAAGAAATGGTGACCTTCCCTAATCGAAAAACAATTCAAGGTAAAAAGTGATCATGATAGTCTTAAACACTTTTTGGAACAAAGAATATCTTCAGAAGAGAAACAAAAATTGGTCATAAATATGTTGGGTTTTGACCTTGAAATCATGTCCAAAAAATGGAAGCTAAATGTTGTTGCAGATGCACTCTCAAGAAAGGATGGAGAGGTGGAAGCATTGCTTTGTGTCATTTCTGTTATCCAGCCAGATTGGATAACCAAAGCAAGGGATGAATGGAAGAAGGACAAAGAAGTGTGGACACTCATTGAAAAGAGAAAAATACTAGTACATCTGATACATTTAGTTGGAAAAATGATTGCTTATGGTACAAAGATTTCTTATATCTTTGTAAGAATTTCCATCTAAAACAAGAGATTATTTTGGAATTTCACACTTCCCCTTTAGGAGGACACTCAGGATTTTTAAAAACTTACCATAGTGTGAAGAAAGATTTTGTTTTGAATGGATTTAAATCATATATTCAAAATTTTGTGGTGGAATGTTCAGTTTTCCAGCAAAATAAAGTTGATACAATTAAGACTCCGGGTCTTCTATAGCCTTTATCCATTCCAAGTCAATGTTGGGAGGAGATTTCAATGGATTTTATCACGGGTTTACGTAATTCCGAAGGAAAGAGTGTCATCATGGTGGTAGTTGATAGACTTACCAAGTATGCACACTTTTGTGCATTATCTCATCCATTTAAAGCAAGTACAGTTGCTACTGAATTTATGGAAATAATTCAAAAGCTACATGGAAAACCCAAGATTATTGTAAGTGACAGAGATCCCAGTTTTACTCGAAATTTTTGGATGGAATTATTTTCTTGTTTGGGTACTCAACTAGCTCATATCTCATCTAATCATCGTTAATCCAATGGTCAAACTGAGATAGTGAATAAATGTTTGTAAGGATATCTTCGTTGTTTTGTATCTGATAAACAAACCTAATAGTTCAAGTGTTTACGTCTCGTTGAATGGTGGTATAACACTTCCTTTCATACTGCAACAAAAATGACCCCATTTTTGGCACTTTATGGATATCATCCACCATACATCACATCAAATTTAAGAGAAAATTCTAAGGCTCAAGCAGTGGAAGATCACATTGAGCATCAACAAGAAGTTCTCCAACTCTTAAAGGATAACCTAAATTTGGCACAAAATCGAATGAAACAACAAGCAGATCAACATCGCAACGAGAAATGTTTTTATGTAGGAGACTCGGTACTTTTACGGCTAAAAAAATATAAACAAATGTCCCTAAAGCATGCTAAGAAGGATAATTAATTATTGCCAAAGTATTATGGTCCTTACAAGGTGTTGCAAAATATTGGTACTATGGCATACAAATTGGAGCTTCCTGCTTCTTTGCGAGTGCATCCAGTTTTCCATGTTTCATGCTTAGAGAAGGTTATAAGTGACAAACATCCAGTTGAAACAATATTACCAGAACTTAATGAAGAAGGAAAAATCTTATTGGAACCTAATGCAATCACATAAACAAGAACTCGACAGCTACGAAATCAATCAATTTCAGAGTATCTAATTAAGTGGAAGAACTTACGCACTGAAGATTGTACATGGGAGCATGAGAATTTTATACAAAAGCATCCAAAGCTACTCAAGCGTTGAGGAAAACACTTTTTTGAAGGAGAGGGGCATGTTAGGTCCCAATATTACTAGTGTAATTCATTATTGTTGTTAGTGTAGCTCCCTTATTGTTATTGTTGTACCCATGTAACCCTAATATTTTTATTATTGTTCCCTTACATTATTACTGTTAGGTCAGCTAGTATTATATTGTGACCCCATGGAATTCTATATATAGAAGGAGGTTTTTTCATTTGTATCATCAAAGAATTGTTCATTTATGTAATGTAAAGGAGGTTTCCCCCTCGAAGTAGCTTATTTCTAAGGCATTAATCTCTCTTTTCTTCTATTTTTGGAGCTGGTTTCATAACACAATTCCTAAGATATCAACATTCCACCATTCCTTGCCCACACCTAGTATTCAATGTGGACCGATTGCAGCCATACTTTCCCCCATTGTTGGACACATCATAAATTTTTCAGTAGTTAACACCAACAAAGCTCAACCCAAGCTGAAGTGAATAAGCTATAATTGATATAATCATGGACACACAAGTCAAGGACACTCACTAGTAGAGTATCCAACTATATCAATTTGTCAAATTTGACCAACTCCTTCACTAAATAAAGTGTCTCACTAGGGACCATGATCAACAAACATTTCCTCACCTCATCGAGTCTCTACACGCAATGGGGACCATTTATTCCTTAGGAGGGAGTACCTGTCTAGGTGGATATTGGTGTCCGACCACCTATTCCACCTAGACCTTCATTCGATTTCATTAGTTTCCTTGTTTATAGAAAAGTTTACTATTTTTAGCAGTTTTTCGGGTCCTAAACTTTCAGAGTTGTTTTGACCCTCTAAATTTCATTTTTTTGAGGTCCACCTTAGGCCCATAGTTTTATGTGACAAATATTGTATTACTCATATATATATTTCTAACGAGGTATCATACGTGCCAAACAAATATCGTATGACCATGTTATGACCCCAGGATGTTGGTTGCCTAACTAACCCCAATGAGTCCTACAAACTCTTGGTGTTCTGTCTCCTAGGCTTAGGTTTTTGGTTGTTTAGGGTTTCCCTTTGATTTTCAATAATAAAAAGGTTCTTCAGCCTCATTGTAACACAGTTCAGAGGCATATAACTACCACATCTCTTCTCAAATATAAGCTACAATTTCTCGATATAGTTTATTTCCATTTTTTATGTAAGCATATTTCAATTATTTTATATTAATGAAACACAAATTTATTTCTATTGCATATATGTGTTTATATTTATATCTATATTTTTTTGCATTCCTAGATAATTTTGGACCAGTGGTATCAGAGCGGTATGCTCTTTCTCTATTTTTCGTTGCATGACCCCAACAAGGTTGGGTATCAGGATCTAGGGCTTGAATTGGCTAAACCTTTCCCAGACCAACCTCGAAAACCTCGACGAGCTCCAATGACAAAATAAAAGAAAGACGAGGGAGCAGGAGATCCTTTCAAAATATTTCTCAATGAAGCCCTTGAGCGACAATGGAATGTGATGATGAGAAAGATTTCCTAGTGTTATCCTCCTGTATTTTACAGATTTCACTATATGACTATGAATGTCCTACAAGCAACTAAAGAAAGCATCTTTAGAAATTTCACTGCCTTCATCATCCTAAAAATTGACTATTTTTCACTAAAATTTCCTATCTTTATGCCTCCTCAAAATTTCACCCTGCTGCTCTAAAGAAAATCCATTTTTTGGGCCTAATTCCCTCATTCATCCCTCCACTGACACCCTTAGAAACCCATTTTCCCTTCTCTAAAAACCCTCAAAAATCCCCCCTCATACATCATTCTCTCATAAAAACCCTTGAAACAATGCAAAAACCCCTTTTACATTGTTTTATCCTAACTTTTTAACCTATCGGACCCTGTCAAAACCTTAAAAAATCCCTGTTTTTGAGTTAAAACCCACCCTTTGCAAATAAAATGCCTTAAGCCTTTTTTTCGCTCAAGCCCTAGCCCCCTCACTCATACAACCCTTACCCCAACCCTTTGCTGTTCTCCTAAGCCCTTTTTCTTCCTGATTCCCAATCCCCTCTACCCCCACGGGACCATTCCATTTGCTTGTTCTTAAGCCCCTTCCCACATACAAACTATGCCTCTTCCCCTTCATTACTTCATATCGCTTCACCCTTCCCTGAACCATCCCCGCCGTTGATCAACCCTAATCCAACAGTCATCCCTTCACCATCCTTCATCTCGCATACAAACTCGACTCCGAGCTACCCGATAAAATTTCCCACGTCACCACCCTGGCCCCACCTTCCACTCAAGCCTCTGTTGCCCATCCACCTAGTTCCACCTGTCCACCGAGTCCCCTCCACTAAACTTGCACCTCACTCCAAAATGTTGTCTGCACCGCAGATCTCATCACCCAAGATCTAATGGTCCAAAGCCATATCGCGCAGGATTTTTCACCAGGGTTTAACGGCCCCAATCCATGCGAAATGGGAGGTTTCGTCCTGGACACGTAAATTTAGTTTAGTGGTATCGCGCTGCTCTAGGCCAAAACCATTTACCACCTATAGCTCGCATGATAAAAATCTGTGGTTTTGCAAAATTTCCTTCCTCCTCTGCGCACCAAAATTCAATGTTTTGGGCCCCCATTCAATTTTCTCCATGTTCCACCTCTGCAACCTTTCCCCTGCGCCCCCTCCCCCACTGTAACACTCCTCCGATATCTTCCAATGCCAAAAAAGGTAGATTTACCCCATCCCGTAGGTTTAATGGCATTAAAAGCCCAGATAGGCATTTAAATGATGAACAACATCTGGATGACGATCCAAGAGGAAAAAAATGTATTAAAAGTGCCAGGGGTCTATAAAAAATAATTAACCCTTCGATGTGTCATGATAATCGATGGGTTATAAACCCTCATGCCATGAAGAAACCCTGCCTGCACACAAAGAACAGATACAAAAAGAGAAGCAAATAAGAAAGTAAAGGACAAGAATATTAGAGGGCTAATTGCATATTAAAGGACAAAACAAAGAATTAGCCCTTTAAATAGTGTTTAAAGATGAAAAGCCAAAAGTGTAAAGATAAAGGATAGATGGACAAAATAGTTGTAAAGAAGAAACAGGGAAAAGGACAGTGATGCAGATTATTAAATCTAAATCAAGGTTAAAGGCCTAATATAGAAGTTTGATGAATAAAACAAAGATAGACTACCCAAAGACAACTTCGAATAAATCAACAAAGAAGCAATTACTTCTCCAACGTCAAATTTTCCACCTACAATATTGTTTATTTCCATAAAGGCAATTGGAATTTATTGCACAGTTAGAGATATTTTGAAGCAACTCAACAGTGATTACAAAGCTATTACAAAGCCTTAAAAGTATAATATTTTAGCAAAATAACTTAGAAGTTAAGAAAAAAATTATTATTTCAAAGTAACTCTTTCAGATATTCTTGCCTTGGGCCTTGCATGGTCTCAGAGGTCAAAAATTATTAACTCTATAATAAATAACATTTAAACACCCTAGATTAGCAGCACCTCCTCATTTTTCATTTAAATATTGCATATGAGCTTCATTTAAAATGTTGGTTACTTGATGGTTATTGGACTGATTTTTGCTATTGAGCTAGTTGAGGAATACTAGACTGAACTGAAGAAGTCTTTAAGTTGCATAGAGCTATCGTGCCTAGAGTGATGTAACTGGTTTGATCATCAATAATACAAGAATGTTCACAGGATCCTTGAGTTGTATCAATGGTGAAGTTTTCCTAAATTGTTATTGTTTCTCCTTATGTTTTCCATTATGTCCATTTTCTCTAATAAAGGAACACAAGTTTTAGATTGGGATTTGTTGTTTTAGCACCCTATTTCTATCTGTATTTCTTTATGTTCATGTTTTCTTCCGCAAGGTCTGATTAGAAGATTCTTAATTTCCTTCTAGTTACATCTGGCTTGTTGCCTTGGAAATGATTCAGTAGAGTGAAACCAAGGAAATTTTGGTGAGCCCATATTCCTTTGAGTAAGATTTGAGATATTGATTTCAAAACATTTCTTTGAAGTATGCTTACTAGAGTCTAAAACCAGAGAGGTCTATGGTATGCCCTGCCCTTCGGTATGCCTTGAATGTTGCTTTGAAGAGTCTTTGAGAGTTGTCAAAAGTAGATTATATTATTTATGTTTGATCTTAGACCACTCTTGTTGTTATCTTATATGTTTTCTTATCTGAAAGAAATATTTTGATTTCTGGATTGTTGTCTGAAAGGTTTCTTATTAAAGGTTTTCCGAAAGATATGTATGGTTTTCCCTGTCCTTTGGCTTGCTCCAAACAGTTACCTTAAAAGTTTTTTCTTGTTTAAGTAGAATTAGAAGATTCTTAACTGACCATAGCTTTACTTCCTTCATAACTTATTATTGTTTCATATCACAACCTAATCTAAAGAATCCATTTGATATAGTTAGCTTGCCCTATGAATGCCCTTGCAAATTTGATGAAAAATTAAAATCCTTTGATGACTCCATAGCCCAATGGTTTGATGTTTTCTTACAGTCTATTTTTTCAGTTGAAACATTCCCTCAATCAGTCACACCATTGATCCTTCAATCTATCATTTAATCCAACCAAAAACAAACAAGTCCTTATAACTTCATAACTAGCCTAAAATCATAAACAAAGAGCACAAAGATATATCAATTGAAAACACATTTATAGAGAGATACCTCTCTGAATCTAGGAAGGCTAGGTCCTAGGATTCCAAAGTGGTTATTATGTGGCCCCTGTAGTGTTTTTTCTTTCCATTCTAGCAAATTACAGGGAGCCAACACCTAGATCCTTCAGCAGCTACCAACAAGCGATGCATCTTCATTGAGCATCAACCCTGGAGGCACCACTCCCTTTAAGGTACAATTAAACTTTGAAATCCCCATATTTGAATGACATATAGATGAAAACGTCATATATAAGTGGTTAAATCTATTAGAAGGATATTTTTCGATTCATGATTTTTCCAATAGGGAAAATATTACTTTTTCACTCCTCAAAGTTGCCCCCCATGTCAAGCACTGGTGGGAAACCTACTTTGAGAAGAAGGATGAGGGGGAGCCCTCACCATTTTCAGTCACACCCACTTGGAATTGTTTTTGGGACTCCATCAAGGATCAGTATTATTCTATCAAGAGCTATGAATATAAATACATAAAGTAGACCATGTTGCAACAAGGAGGGGACCAAGGCGTGCCAAAGTTCACAAATATTTTTCATACCCTCTGTATGAAGTTGGGAATCAAGGATTCTGAGTGGAATATTGTACTCAAGTACCACAACTATATGCACAAGTACATCCAATATGAGATGTAGTTCCTAGACATCTTCTCACTTGGTGCCACCTATCGATACACTATCAATATTGAGCAACAATTTAAAGAGAAGAAGTGAAATTTTAGATCTGTGAATTTGAAGCAAGGGAAATGAAAACCCAAACCATATAATAAAGGGAAAATTATAATGCAAGGTGACCTAGGACAACCCACCGAAGTTGTAAGAAAATAATAACACCACTAAGACAAAGAAGGACACAGGAAAATGGTGTGAGCTCCATAGGAGCCACACTCAGAACAAAAGTGAGTGTTGGGCCAAGCAGTCATTAGTGGCTGAGATGAAGGATTCAAATTCATATGGTTGTTCCAACTCCGAGTCAGAACCTGAAAAGGGAAATGGAAAATGGATGTAGATTATTGATGGGGTGCCTAGTGCCATTTTTTCCACAACCAAGGTCCAGCAGATTGAGCTCGAAGATCCGGATGATGGGAAGTGTTTCTTCCACTCATAGATGTGGGTGAAGGGTTCACCATTGCAGTCTATTTGTCGAAAGTAGGAGCAAAGAGAACTTTGTTTTAGCAAAGGCTGTGAAGCGTTTGGGCCTTCTAACCACACCATAGTCGCAGTAGGTTGGTATGGATGATTACTTACAAGATATGACTACCATGGAGGAAATGTTGAAATCTACTTCCATGATCCCTCTCTTTCGACCTGACAACAAATCAAAGTCTACTCACTTGGGGACAATGATGTTGTTTTAAAAAGTGAAAGAAAATTTTGGCATGCATTTTTCTCGAAAATATTGAGGTATTTTACTTTCATGATCGATGAAGTTCCTTATATTTTGATACACAATTAGATTTAAACATGGTTGATTTTGTGAATTTTAAATATTGACATTGTACAATTATATTCCCCACCAACTATATGATATTCAGAGATAAGGTTTTTCCTTGTGATAATGTCTTGCTAGGTAGATGCAAAGAAGAAAAAAATTTGTTGAAAATGTTGGGTGTTGAGTACATATCATATCATGCATGTCTGAATGACTGTATTATATATATAGGAGAATATGAAAAAAATAGATATGTCTGAAATGTGGGAATGACATGTACCGTAATTGGAAAAAATGACTAAATCACATGGTCCTCCTCATAATATATTGAGGCACATGACTATAATCCCAAGGATTCAAAAAAAAAATTCATTGCAAATAATTAGCTATGTTGCAGGGATGGTATATCTCACACATAAGTGAGTTAGGATTTATGTGAATCCCAACATATTCGATAGCCATGAACCATATAGAGGAAACATCGACTGAAAAAATCAAGGATGAAGTATGAAGTCTACGAATCAACATAGACATGGGTGGTGTCAACCCATGTTCCCTCCAAAACACTAACTATTCTATTTGGCATGTAGTAGTGATCAATAACAATATCCCCCCATTTTTTTCCATGAAGAATGGACATCTTATGTTTCCTATCATAGTCCATGGTAGAAGACAAATGAATAATATGGATGTCTACTTACAACCATTGGCAGATGAATTGAAGGAATTTTGGGAAGGGAGACATGTGTATGATGTATCAAGACCCATCACAATAGAGAGGAGTTTTATGTTGTATTACATATGTTCTTACACCATACATTATTATCTAGGCTTAGGAGTTTTCTCTCGTAAATTACATTCTGATTCATTTGTTTAGCAACAATATTGTTTCAAATATTAATTTAATTCTTTGTAATTTTTCATATCTTCATGGTCTCTAACGTGTTTGCATGTATAGAATAATCTTGTAGGTCTTGTAACAAAATAGTATTATGCATGTAAAGGTTGTGGACCTTCTCTAAAGGCTAGGTGATCAGGAGTTCATAAATTTTTCTCAAAATTCAAAGTTACAGGATTGGGTTGAATCTAGGATGGTTGCATATATCTGGGCTTCCTGATTCTGGCACCGTAAATGGTTCGAAAAACTAATGTCATATGAGGGAGATATCGCATTCTAGTTGAAATGCCAAACAGGTCAAATTGCGACATTTTGACCAAGTTTGATTGGGATGCACAGTCACCAAAAGGGAATATTCCTTTCCTTAGAACCAATCGGGGTTTGACAAGTGTTGATTCATTATTTTTTGTACAGGGTTTTTGAGGAGCCAATCACAAGGTGACACGTTGCCAGCCCTAAGGCCGCCATGTGTCCCTGCAATTGCATGTTAAAATTTTGTTGGAGACCGTGGGAATCGACCCTCAGACCTCCTTCCCAACAAACACACACCTTACCATCCGCACTACACATTCTGACTTAACAAATATCGGGCGCGACTTGTATTTAAGGTTTTTTGCATTCATAGTTGTGGGTTGGGAACAGTCGGCGGTCCCAACTCAGCAGGGGTCCCTGGAGGTTTGATCACATGTTAATCAACAATAAAACCAAACCGCGCAGAAGTTTTAAACCCAAGAGCTAACTGCCAGCAGTTCCAATGGTTGTCACATGAAAAAATTTTAATGTAACCACCTTCCCCTCAGTCAACGTAACCCACAACTCAACCAGAGTTCTACCCTTGTCGACTACAGTTTACGCCTTCAGTTCAGCCTATCCAATGGTTATTGTAACTGTGAGATTTGGGATTGGCATGTTGCCACCCCAACTGCAAAACTTATTGCAAACAGTTTCTTCGGTGGCAGTTTTAGCAAGCATGCCATTTTGGGAAGAATTGTTATTTTATCTCCAGTTAAGTGGAGTTCTCCACTTTTAGTGGAGCTTTTCTAGGTGAAACTAGGAAAAAGAGTAGGAGACTCAATTTTTTCCCATTCAGAGTGAATGAAGAGTCATTTTTGACTAACTGGAGCGTTCTAGAGCCTTTGGTGGAGAGAAAACAGCCATTAGAGCACTATAAATAGATGTATTAGCAAAATTGTGAGCATAATGAAAGATGGACATGCCATTGGGAGCTGGACCAGTAGATGTAGCCCAAGAGGGGTGAATTGCTTCATCATGCCTACTATGTAAATTTCATGTGGTGACTTATTTCTCTATTCTACACTATTTTTCAGTGTTATTTGAGCTTTTTTTATGCTTCTAGTTCACTAAAAAGCATCTAAAATTCAGGGACAAACACCTCATTCCCTATGCAAACTAGTGAACTGATTATGCACATGTTTATAAACTGAAAGGACACTTAGCACAAAAAAACTAATACATCCATTTCAGATTAGATTGATATTAGAGCTAGAGTTTATTCTCTGGTGTTTTTTTGTGCAAATAATTGTTTAATTTTTTGCAAGTTTTACATGCTTACAGGGCTCAAGCTCAAGAGAGGAGAAGACAAATTAGTGGAAGCAAAAAGGTCTCAAGAAGAGCCAAATCAAAAGAGAGCAATATTTCCACAATCTCCACCACCTATTTCACCTCCTAGAGAAGCAGAAGTTCCATTAAGCATGCATCAAGAGGAAGGAGAAATCCATGAAGAAGTTAACCCTAAAGAGGAAGAAAGAGTGTTCAGGAAAGCATTTCTTGACATGACTGAGATGGTTAGAATCCTTTATCAAGAAAGGAATAAGATACTGGAAGGAGAAGGATCTAAATTTCACAAGAAAGGACAAGGATCTTCAGGAGGTCACCATGATGAATATAAGTCTAATAAGGGAAATAAAGGAAATGGAGGAAATGGAGAGCCATCATCCTCACCCTCAGCATCATCATCCTCTACTTCTTATTCAGTACATCAGCCAAACAATTCAAAGAACACTTGTAAAATCCATTTTTTAAAACTTGATGTTAAGTTTGAATTTCCAATGTTTAATGGTGAAATTAATGCAGAAAAGCTTGATAATTGGAATAGGCAATTGGAGGTCTATTTTAGAATCCATAACCTTCAAGATGATGATACCACAATCCAATTAGCTCCATTGAGAATGGAAGGTGCAACACTTGTTTGGTGGGAATCCAAGACAAAGGAGGAAATTAAAAAAACATGGTAAGATTATTCTATCATGGTCAGATTTCATTACTGCTATTAAACAATAGTTTTATCGATTATCTCGTATGAATAAAGCCATAATGAACTAGCAGAACTTTAGGTAATTAAAGGGACAAAATGTGCAAGAATACACACAAGAATTTAGGAGAAGAGCTCTCTTATTAGGGGTATATTTGCAGAGCCAATATACTTTGCTCAAGTACATAGGAGGCTTACATAGCTACCTTAAACATACTATTCTCATGTTTAACCCCACTAGTCTAGATGAAGTATGTGTTCAGGCCACACATTTAGAAGCTACAAGGAAGAAGATTTATGAAGAGGGTAGAAAGAAACATTTTAAGGGTAAAGCCAAGGAAAAGACCTCAAAAGGTAAAAACAAAAAGAATTCATCTGTCAAGAAAGAGGGAGAAAAAGCGGTCTGTAAACATTATTCAAAAGAAGGCCATGATGAAACTCATTGTTAGAAATTACATCCTAAATTGAGGCCAAAGAAACCCAAAAACAAAGGGAAACCGAAACTTGCTGCTACAGTTCAACATGATTTAGGATCTCATTCAGATGATGAATCTAAGATTACAGCCATGGGATTGAAGAACATGAAGGGAAAAGAAATTGAAACTAAACCCAGTACTAGTACATTAAACTGTCACATACACACTCCAAATGAAGAAGAAAGAATATAACTTTTTCATGTGAGGGTCCTTTCCAAACATACCAAGATTGACACATTGTTTAACAATGGGTCACAAGAAAACTTAATATCTAAAGACTTGGTCAAGAAAATTAACCTTGAGACCATAAAACATGTTATTCATCAGTAAATTTTTATATTTTGTAGATGAATAAATACTTGTCCTAGATTTATAAAAGAAATATTCATGAATATTGGGAGTTTTAGAAATCTCACTACTTTCATTATCCTTAAAACAAAATTTTCACTATTTTACTACTCTGACATTCTCTGGTTAGCCTACTGCTCCTAGAAGGCCCCTCATGGGCTCATGCCACTCATACTTGTCCTATTTTTCACACCCATAGCCTCAGTACTCTGCTTTGCCTATGCTTAACCCCTCCACTTTCCATCTAGGATTGCCAAAATAGCCTACCCTTTCCCATGTTAACTAGATGTCTCAAAGCATTGATGGTATAAAAAATATCTATGTAAGCTCTTTAGATAAATTAAGTACATTGGATTTTGGGTCTTCAATACATAAATTTCTCAAAAACTCTTTGTTGTAGAGGTAAATCCCCTCTGCAGACAGAGGCGATCGCTACTAGCCCAAACCAGGTCTAGAAACAATCGTTCATGCTATAGTGTAGGTTCCTAATTGCAAATAAACCAATTAGCGATGAATGCTTACCTGGAATCCAATGTTGTTGCTTGTGTTATTACTCAGGTTTTCCTTGAAGTTGTGGAAAAGGAAAGTATACCCGAGGTAACCATAAACCAACCTTCGGATACAGAATCTAGCCAATCTGTATCCAGAGAGGGCTCTCTCTTTATGATTTAACTTTATTTTTGGAAAAATTTAGGCTAGTTATAGGTCCAGGAGTTTGTTTGAAAATGGTGGAATTCGCCAACTAAGAGAAAGGTTGAATATTTTCAGGCCATTGGGCTATGGAGTCAAAGGGATGGCTTTAATGGATTAATCTTCTACACACAAGATGGCTTTGCAGGGCAAGATAGCCAAACAGAGAACAATTTTAAGGAAATAAAGTGGATGGAATGGGTTTTGAAGGGATGAAAGGCACTCAAGAATCTTTCAACATATTCAAAAGAAAGAAAATGAATGATTACAAATAAAGAGCAGTTAAGAATTATTTAATATAGTAATCAAAATGTTCAAACCAGCGAAACAAGAGCAGTTAAGAATTCGTTGCTTATAACTGGTTTGGAAGAAAACATTTGGAATAACTGCAATTGAAAATAAGAGTACATTTAAGTAAGTTTTTATTTATTCTTTTATGTCAATTACTCAGAAATGGAAACACGGTGATATTATAAACATATATAAAACTTAAAATGTATGATAGAAAGACTTATTGGACTGCAGTTCGACGCATGAATCCTGCAAAAAATCCTGAGCTTCAAATTGCCATCCAGCAAGCCACAAATAAATTTCTCCAAAGCACTTTTATTTCAAAAACATCAATGTCACAACAAAGTAGTAGAACCCACCCTCAATACTCCATTCGAGGGTTTATTTATACAAAAAATGATTAAAAATATCTCTCAACAACCTAGGAAATAATCTAGGGTGACTAATGAATAAGTTACAACATAAAGAGAGACAGATGGTCTCGTAGATAGGATAAAAAGCAACTGCTGGTGTGCTGTTTCCTCTTTTTATGCATGTGCTGGAGGCAGGTCCTACAATCTGGCTCAATGCTATCCTGTTTGGTAATTCTTTTCTGACTGCCTAACTTCACTGACATTCTTCATTTCTACTGATACACTTTCAACTGCCAAGCTGATACTCTTTAACCTTTGTTCATCTATTTATATTTTACCCTATAGTAAAAAGGAAAACATTCTCATATGAAGATGAATTTTACAAAATTTGTAACAGGTCTTCCCACCATTTGTCTTCTGCTATTTTTGTTCGTTGGAGTTTTCTTAATGTTTCATCAGCCTCTGTGTATCGGAAGAAATTGGGCTGATTTGGGAACAAATATCTTATTTCATGCTCAAGATGAAATAAATTCTTTAATCTGTCATAAAGATTCTTTCCTGTAGGCAATGTCGATTCTGATGAACTGATAGAGGAACGGGTTACATTGCGAGCATGTATGTCCAATCTATTAACATAAGTTCTCAAGTCCATTATTTTGTCTTCTTAAATCATAGGACTGGGCAACCCGCTGGCTAATAAAACATTAAACCTTTCTTTGAAGGCAATGATCTCTTCTTGAATATCTGAGCACTTACGTTCCAAATTTTGCATAAGAGTTCTCTTAGTAAAAATTTATTTCTAAAATTGTACCTGTTCTGTCCTCAATTCCAAGCTCTGCAAGCTGCTGTCTGGTCTGGGTGTTTAAGAACTGTATGAGTTGATTTGCTTGTTCAGGTCTGTCTCTCAATTCTCCTCTTGTTTTGTCAATTTCCTCCAGAGCTATTTTGACCAAGTCATTTTGTTCAAAGATTATTTGAATGAAGGACTAAATATCCTTTATCGACTGAATAATATTATTCCAAAGTATTTCATTGATTTCTCTCAAAGGCTTCTCCAATGAGAGATCCTTTTCTAAAGCTTTGACCAATTTTTCCAGCCTTTTGATTTCTCCTGTATGGTCAGCAACAGTCTTTTTTGACATATCATATTTTTGTTCCAAACTTATGAGCTGTAACTTTGTAGATTGAAGTTATGTTACTCTAAGTTTTAAACTTTCCGTTTGTTTCACTAATTCTTCAGAACTTAAACTAGAAGTATTCACCTATGATGGGTCTGTTTGCTGGTCTGCGGCCGTTGTATTTGTAGTAGCTTCTGTTGTGGATGTCTGAATAGTAGACTACTTTTCTTTCAATGCTTGCTCCAGTTATTTTTCTGTTTCACTTAGTTGCTCATTCATTTTCAGGAGCAATTCCATTATTTCTTCTTCTGATTTTTTCTTCAATAATTCTTCAGTTTGAGGATGCCTTGAAGCAGGTAATTTTAATTGCTTCCTCAATGCAGCAATGTCATCATCCTTCTTTTTAATCAATGCTTAAATGCCTTTTATATCTTTGAGATTATGACCCAAACTGATGATTATTTCCTCCAAAGATTTTATTCTGTTATCCTTTGCTTGAGAAGAAGCTTTCTCAATCTGCAATTGGGTACTTGTGTTATTCAAAGAATCTTGCAATCTATGGGCTGCCATTGCTTTATCAGTAAGGGTAGAATATATCATTTCTCAAGTTTGCTTGTGTAATTCTATCTGGTCCAATGGATGAATATCTTTTGCTAGGACCTCAAAATTGGTCCTGATGTAATCAGTTGCTGTTTGTGGCTTTGGCACTTTAGATTTGAAATGGCTCGTTAACATTTTCCCTTGCTGAATGTCAAAAGCTGACATTAATCTCTCTTGATTTTGTGGAGCCATTTTAAGATACTGATTATACACCTGGACCCTGAGTGGATCATTCCTTGCTTTTATACTGATAAATGTCTTTTTAATGTCTCCTGCATCTGTCTTTGGCTTTTTGAATGAAGACACTTCAGTACTTAACTGTCTTTGTATTTCCTTTCCTTTATGACCTGTATATGCTTCACTAGCTGAACCAGTAAGCTGACTATCCTCCCTTTCTTCATCAAAGATTTCATCAATAGATTCCACTTCTGGAAGTGGATTCAATTTCTGCCTTTTAGTTTGAGGTTGTTGTGAAGATTCCTTAGGAGGAGTAGGATCTTTAACTTGTCTTTTCTTGCCTTGTTACACATTGGATGGAGTCTGCAAATTTGAAACTTCAGGGTGATTGACTTGAATAGGAGAAACCTGTGCTTGATCTTGTGCCTTGGAAGTTTGAGGTTTTTCTGTCATGGTGAATGTTTCAATGACTTGTATTTATGGTTCTTTCTCTTTGCCTTTGGATTCAAATGCAATTGATGGAATGTTTTCCTGTAAATTCTGCTGAATAATACCAACTGAAGAAGTACCAATCTCTGGTCTATGCACCTGTGTAAAAGAATCCAAGTCAAGTATTTTTGCAAGATCTTTCATAACATTATTTATATCAACTTGCTCACTATCCTGCTCTATCAAAGTTCCTTCTACCCACTCATCTGTATTAGCATACTTTTCAATTTCAGGGATTCTTCGATGCATGTAGGGTGCTGATTTATTTTTCATCCTTTTGTCACAAATAAAGTTGAATCGGTCATAGGGTACCCAATGGAAAATTTTCTACAATCTGTAATGATCCTCTAATATCTTTTGAGCTTCTTCCCCTCCATCCCTAGAATTGCAGATGAATGGACCTAGTTCGCTCTTTATCCTGAGTTGAGCCTTTTTCTTGGCATTACAGAAGTGAATTATATCTGAATTGTTCATTTTTCTGAAGTACTCAAGTGCAAAAAGTCTCATTGGAACATATCTGGGTAACTTGAAAGGGCTCAATTCACATCCATAAATTCTAATTTCAGTATGATTCTGATAGAAGTACCAGTCACCTATCTTGTAATGTTTTGAAAGCTGAAGGATTTTCCCAATTTAATTGCTGAGTCTTGGAGGGGCAACTCCTGTCAACAAGGTAGTTGCAGGATGTATAAAAAGGTCAATGAACTCATTATAAGAATAGGGAGAGTCTATGGAACAATGAGTAATGGCTGACCAAAAGATAACAGATCTTGGATTCCCTTGGGCATCAAGTTTTCTGATATGGAAAGGGAAAGTTTCAGACTGGTAATAAAGCATGAGATGGTAAATGACAGTAGAATATTTGAATACTTTCTCGTTCTCCAATCTCATGAATTTGTCATGCATTTTATCTGCAATGAAAGATGCAAAGTCATACCTGACAGCAGGAGGCTGTCCAGGGGTGAACATAGATAATAACACCAGGGTTAAATGATCAACATACTTACTGGTACTAAAACCCATTATGAAAGATATCATACTCAAAATATTTTTCCCTTCTACAGTAAAATAAACACTAGCATAAGGGGGAGGGCCTGTAGGTTGACGCTCTGGCCACATGAAATCTTGGAAAATGCGAATTAACTCTTCATGGGATAATTTAGTGGAATTCTCCGATAATTCTTCCATTAACAAAGGAGTAAGGGATTCACTAGGCTGAAAATGTAACATATCATTGATGGATTGAGCAGTAATGGGAAAAAGGATGTTCTGGCTTGGGGACAATACTGCTCTCTGATTTGGATCATAATTGGCATGGAAATAGTGGATAATTTTAGGAAAAATATGGACTGAGGGGAAAATGTATCTAGGAAGACCAGACTCCCATAACCCAATAATATTTGAGCCATTCAAATAATTGTCTCTGCAGCGAAAATAAATTCGAAGGGGATTTTCAGTAAATTTCAAGTCCTTTATTTGAAAATCTTTGTCCACTAATGATAAGTAATTCAAATCTCTGTGAGGGGCATTCAATGGGGCTACATTCAGGGCTAAATGAACTTCCATTTTTTTGGTTCTTGTGTATTCAAATAAACGGAAATTCGGGGGTTTTTTACGGAAACGGGCACAATTTCAGTTTTGGAAGTATTATTTCAGTTGCAGGAACTAAAACCGACCGATATTAAACTTCCTTTCAGATTATGGCGTGAATTTAACACTGGAATGAGATTTTTTCACAGAGTTTCAGCAGGAAATCGGATAAATACATGTTTTATGAAGAATGTCGAAATTAACAAGCACTGGTTAACGACGGATGAATGCTTGTGCATTGGTCTAACAATGGCATCTAGCAATTTTAGTTGACAACAGTTTGGCAGTGGATTTTTCAAATTTCTCAGTAAAGGGCACAATGACTTTCAACAGACAGGACGACGAAAAAATGCGCGGAATTTTGTTTTATTTGCAAATTCAACAAGTATTTTTTTATTATTTTTGAGAATGACATCATCAGTGTACGGGAGGACATGTCATGAGGAATGGGCGGTAAGCGGTTTTATTCCGCACCGCTTTCGGGAGTTGGCGGTTTCGGTCGAACGAGCAGCGAATCCATTCAGCGATTAACATGTGGCCATGGCACTGTTTCCAAACCGTCGTGATTTCGTGCGTTAAATCTCGGACGGAGGATGGGCAGCGGAAAGGATGCGCGTCGTGGATTTTCGATGGAATGATCCAATGGACGAAGAGACGGGGAAATGGCATGGGAGTTAATGTACGGGCCCGGCACGATTAATTATAAGTTAATCATTCCGGGAAGCTTTTGATTGGAGGAGGGGAAGGTTATTAATTAACCCAGGTGATTAATTAATACCTTTGGTTTTATGAAGGATCGGGGTTACGGGTGGTTGAGGTTTTGTTTGTTTTTATTTTTTAAACATATATAAAATACATGTTTAAACTTTGTTTTTCGTATATTTTTATCATTAATGCAATTTATTGACCATATGGGGCGGGGATAGTTTATAAGGATACGTTTTTAGCCAAAGGGCATATATATTGGGGTTTTTGTTTCAAACATATAGAATTAAATACTTTGACTAAAACTTATAGTAAGGGTTTTTTTTTTTGGTTATTACATAAGAGGAGTTATAATTAATAGGAAAAGGTGATTTTCATGGGATTTAATATATAAATTAGAATTTTAATATGACAAAGGGACAAGGAAAACTCAAAATACTTTATACAACTAAGAAAGTGAAGATTTCTGAAGAAAATTTTATTATATCAACTTCAACACTTAGATTCAGCATAATAAGTAATTTTGAGGGGATTTTATGAAATATTGCATGATTTTCCTAAGTAAAATGGGATTTTACTTATGAAAAGATTAAAAGTGAATGAGTGCAATGATGGATAACTTCAAGTACTAGGGGCTTTTTAATTATTAGGCCGAGGGTCCGGTCCCTCCAAAAGTCAAGGAAATTCCTTGAGCCCCTTTAATCTTCAAACTCCTTAGTACTTAAGGGAAATTAGTAAAACCTTTAGGGAAAAAGTGAGATGGGAAGTTAATGATTTTGACTTTGCCTTCTGTGAAATACTTCCAATGTATTATCTGCTTCAGTACTTGTGATGAAAGTAAAACATTAAACATATTTGGAACCATCATTCGTCACATGTAATTCCACCACACCATCTACCTACCCTATCTACTTTACTCTACCATTTTCTCTTCTTTATTAGGGTGCATTTAGATTAGCAAACCCTTATCAATCTTCTTTTCTTTTACATGGAAAATCTATCTAATTCTACACTTATTGCATCCAAGGGCTCAGATTAAATTGTTGAGCACCTTTTATTAACTCTACCTATCTACTTATCTGCCAAGATTAAACTGTTTGGTCATATATTTATTCTCTATTCTTACAACATGAAATTGAAAAATGAATGAGTCAATTTTAAACAATTTGACTCTTCATGAATTGTGGCAAAAGTTTGACAAGCTGCACACAATTTTGCTTATTTACAAAAAATGAGATAGTAGTGGCATTTGGATTTGCACACTTTCCTTGGTCTATTTTTGTTTGGGGTTCATTTCTTTCATTTTTTTGACCATTTTATTCTTTTTACCCTTTGATTTTCTTTTAGGGTATACCCTCTTTACATTTTTTAAAATTTGTTTGATTTTTTTATTTTTCAAGAATATGGAACACCTTTGCACAAGAAAAAGGTTTGAACATATTGCATAGTTCAATCAAGACAATCATGAAAAATGACACCTATTGTTATAGGAGTCTAGCACTGGCTCCACTTGGGGATGGATTTTCCTTGTGAAAAGTCAAGAACAACAGGTCAGATGCCTCAAAATGTCTTCAAACTGAACCATGTAATCTCCTTCTTCTGGTAGCTTTATTGTATATATGATAGTGCAACTTCTAAAGCTTAGGGCCTTCACTTTGGGCTTCAACTCCAACAAGTCACCATCCAATCAAAACTGATGCATTAGAAAGGATATATTATGTACAAGTTAGAAAAAATCAGAAAATCCTAGTAAATAGGATCAAAATATTGCTTTAGCATTCGACCATTGACTGGTCCTTCCTCAGCTTCTGAACTGTCCAAATTCTTCAAAAAGTATGTGTTATTCCCCTGTAGAGCATGAATGATGTAAGGTCCTTTCCGTAAGAAATCAAATTTCCCATTGCTCCCTTTATCTTCCCTTCTGGAATCCCATCTTAGGACTTTGTCTCCTAGTTGAAAATCTTCTGCTTTAGCTCTTTTGTCAAACATTTTCTTTAGCTTTTCGTGCAAGACTTGGGATCGTTGATAAACTTCTTCTCTGGTTTGCTGGAAGTGAATTGTTTGATTTATTCTTCTCTGAATATCATTTGGTTCGACTTGAGCCTCCTGAAGTAACTTCATAACAGGAATTCCTAAGGATGATGGAAATCTTGCCTCAATACCATAAACTAATTCATATGGACTGGTCCCAATTGATTTCTTAGTTGTAAGTTTGTCTGCCCACAATGCATTGGTAAGTTTCTTATGCCAATTCTTTTTATTTTCTTCCAATAATTTTTTAATGATATTAATAAGGCTTTTATTAGAAGATTATGCCAGTCCATTACCCTGGGGGTAATAGGCTATTGAATGGCCTAAAGTGATGTGATATTTATTGCAGAAACTAATCATTTTCTTAGACTTAAATGCAGCAGCATTATCTGTCATAATTTTTTCTGGACAGCCAAATCTTGAAAGTATATTGGTTTCTAAAAACCCTATAATTACAGAATCATTGGCTTGTCTGCATGGGATAGCTTCAATCCATTTAGTAAAGTAATCTGTGGCAGTAAGAATCCATCTATGTTTCCCAGAAGAAGGGGGATGGATTTCTCCAATAAAATCCAGTCCCCATTGTTGAAAGGGTCTCTCGGTGGAAATTGGTTTTAATGGTAAAGGTAACAACTTTCTTTTGCCCTCAAAGATCTGACACTTATGACAAGAAGTTACAAATTTCTTAACATCTGAAAACAAGGTTGGCGAGTAAAAACCAGCCCTTAAGATTTTATCTGCAGTTGACTTCCAGTAGAGGTGTCCACCACAATCCCCTGTATGAAATTCATTAAGTACCTTGTCAGTTTCATCTTTCAATAAGCAATTTAATAGGATTCCATCATGATTCTTCCAAAAAAGAGCACTATCTAAAATAAAATATTTTAAAGATGTCATTTTTTAAGAACCTTTGTTTTTTTCTGGACAACCCTGGAGGAGCTTGCAGGTTTAACAAAACATAAATGATATCAGTGTACCAGGGTGAATCTAAAAAGTTCTGACTGATCTGTGGAGTCGCCATCTCCTGTTCGTCGTCCAGTTCGTTAATGTCTAAGGCTTGGAAATTAGTTTCAGTCATGAGTTGAGCCAAACCTTGTCCTTTTACGAGTTTTGTTGGTCTTATTTCAATGTCATATTCTAATATGGTTGCTATCAACTTACCTCTTTTGCCTTCAATACCATCTTGAGTCAAGATGTCTTTAACGACATCATTAGGTACATAAGTTATCACATGAGAATACAATATATAAACTCTGAAATCTTTAATTGCTTTCACAAGTGCAAAAGCCTGTTTCTCCATGATATTGTATTTCAAAGATGCATCTCTAAGTGCTTTACTAAAAAAGGCTATTGGTTTTTCACATCCTTGATCATCCTTTTGTAGTAAAACAGCTGCAATTGTATGTTCAGAAGAAAATGAAAAAATGATGAAATCTCTATCAAACTTTGGACTGGTAAGAACTGGTGTTCTGGTTAAAGCCATTTTGATTTCTTCAAATGATTGCTTGGCTTCTACGGTCCAGTCAATACTTGAATCCTTTTTAAGCATGTTAGTAAGCAATCTAAGTAATTCAGCTAAACTAGAAATAAATCTTCTCAAGAAATTGATCTTTCCTATGAAAGCTTGAAGTTCTTTAATGTTTCTGGGATGAGGTATCTGCAAAAATTCTTGTATTCTTTCAGGATCAATTCTAATGCCATCTTTAGAAATAATATGACCTAGGAGCTTTCCTTCTTCCAAACCAAACAATAACTTTTTCAGATTCAAAGAAATACCATACTTTCTACATTTTGTAAACACTTGTCTTAGATGATCTAAATGTTGTTGATCTGTTTTGGAAAAAACAGTTAAATCATCTGGATAAATTACCAGAAAATAATGGATTTATTTGGTGAATTCAATGTCCATTGCTCTTTGAAATTTCTCCCCTGCATTTTTTAGACCAAATGGCATCTTAACGTATTTGAAAGTACCCCATGGTGTTGTAAATGTTGTTTTGTCTTGATCATCAGGATGAACCAGAATTTGGTTATACCCTGAAAATCCATCCATAAGAGATATCCTTGAAGATCCCACTACCCTCTGTAAGATATGGTCCATTTTAGCAAAGGATAGTTATCTTTTAAAGAAACTTTGTTCAAATTCCTCAAATCGACACACAGTCTAATTTCTCCAATATTTTTTCTTGTTGGTACCAAATTAGAAACCCATTCAGAAAATCTAATAGGAGCTATAATTCCTGCTTCATACATTCTTTCAATTTCTTTCTCAATTGAAGGTAGTAAAACATGATTGATCCTTCTAAGTTTTTGTTTGAAAGGTTTCTGATCTAGTTTCAAAGGTATTGTATGTTGAATGATTGATGTATCATATGAATTCAGATCTTAATAACTCCAGGAAAAAACGTCCTGGAATTCTTTTAAAAGTTCAACATATTTAACCTTTTGATCTTCTGGCAGAGATTTAGATAGTTTAACCATCTTGGGATTTTCTTCAGTTCCTAAATTGTATTCTTCAATGTCAGCTTTTACAAGTTCCATTTTGGGTTTAAATGGAATGTAATTTGAGTCAAAAAGATCTTCTAAAGGAGTTAATCCTTTAGGTAAATGATTATCTTTCAGATTAATAATTTCAGGTTCATCTTCTATGATTTCATCAAATTCCATTTGTTTCAAATCCTGCATATATTTTTCAGTGAATTTGGTTGGGTGAAGCATGTGAATTGCAGTCTCTTCTGAAATATTCGTTTCTTGTTCATCTACTTGATCAGATTCGTTGATTGTTATGTCTTCATCTATACTTCTATTAGAAAACTCATTTTCTAGTGTCAAAAAATTATTGATCTGATTATTATTTACAAATACTTGCCAATTCATGAGATTGTCTGGTATAGCAGGTCTATGTCTAATCTCAGCTATGAACTGATGATTAGGTCCAAAAGGTAATTTACATGTGCTAGCGAACATTGTAAGAATGTGAGCATGCAAATTTTGTTTCCTAGGAATCTTGGAAAGTTGAGCTTGTAGAAAAGTGTTGAGAATTTCCACAACTGTTTCTTTGTATTGTTTCAATCTGGAATTTTTTGTTGAACATTCACCATTTATCTGTTGGATAATTAGCTTAGAGTCTCCTATGATTGATACTCTAATTGCTCCTAACTTTTTGACATGTTTAAGCCCTAACAAAAGAGCTTCATACTTGCCATGTTATTAGTGCATCTAAAGTTCAACCTATAAGCATGGCCTTCGGCGTGATCATTTTCAACATTATGTATCCAAATTCTAGCTCCTACTCCTAACTTGTTTACTGAGCCATCAAATTCTAAATGCCACAGAATTTCATGTTCATAATCTTCGTCAACTGTTTTAACATGTTTCTTAACAGGAGCTAGTTTTTTAGTTCTTTTTGGAATTTCTTGTCTTTCTGGTGTTTCTTTGTCTTCGGAAATTTCTTCGATCTGAACAGTGAATTTATTTGTAGTTTCTGTTTCAGGTGCTTCTAGCTCAGTAGGAAGGTCCAATTCAGCATTATAAATGATGAAAGAGTCCATATCAGAATGTTCTGAATAGACAGGGAAGTTTTCAGGCTTCTCATGTCTACTGACTAAGTATTTCATCAAGGTCTCTCTATATAATCTTTTAGGTTGACCAAATACCGAAATAGTGGCATATGACATGTCTAATTGAATAGATCCTCCAAGTTTAGCACCCCAAGATGTAGACAACAACATACCATATTTGGGAGGAATATCGGCCACTACTATATCCATCAAAACAGACTTCGCAGGGTATTGCACCAAAGTAACACACAGATCTTTAATCAAACCTAAACATCTTACCTAACTGGAATAAAAAGAAAACAAATCCTTATACGGTCTGGTAATGTATAAATTTAATCTTTCCATCACAGCTTTTGGCATCAAATTGTGGGATGCTCCATAATCAAGCATAACATTATGGAGTATTTTGTCATGAACGTTCAAGCTCACATAAAATGGAGGAGTTCCTCCACTTTCTGGTTTGCCATTTACCTCCGGGCCAAAAAGGAGTTTGGGTTGATCATAAAGAATATTTACTGAATCATCCATTCCAGTAATGCTATTGTTAAGGGATTTGCTGATTTGGCTTCTATAAACATCATGTTTAGCCAATTCTAACAAGGGAACATCTATCTTTATTTTTCCTATTTCAACCTCTAGATTGAAAGGTTTTTCTGTTTGAGCTTTAGTGTTTTGAACAGTTGGATTTTCTCTATTTTTTGGGTCTTCAGTGTTTTTATCTTTTTCATAAGTGGGATTATGATTTGAAGGCGTTTCTGAATTAACTTCTACTGGTTCTTCTACGTTTCTTACAGGAGGAAAATTATTAGATAGTTGTTTATTATTCAGTTGATTGTCAGACACATCTTCAATTATTGGATTTGCGGGGTTAGGACTTGTCCTAGACAAAATTTGTATAGGAGGAGTGTTTTGTACAGGAGGAATGTTAGTTTTACCTTTGACATGTTATTTTACAGCTTTCTGTTTGCTATTCTCTAGCACATCAATCCGTCTACTCAAATTGTGTTGTTTATGAACTTCATAAATTGCTGTGTCATAACCTTCTTTAAAATCAAAAGTTTCTCCTGAATGAGTTTCAAATGTTTCAAGAATATGACTTTCTTGATCATCTTGAGATAGGAAAAATTCTGGTTCATTTTTTTTTTCAGTCACGTTATCTATTTCAACATCCTTGGTAGGTTCTTCAGAAGTTGAACCTTCAACAAAATTTTCCTAGAATGGTGGCCTGATGTTTTGGTCAGGGACATTTTTCCCAGTATTTTGGTTCTGATTTCTTCTAAAGTTTGGGTTTCTCACAACATTTTGATTATCACCAGAAGACTTTCTTTCGATTGTCTCCACTCTGTCTCCCAGTCTTTCCATACCTTTGATGATTGCATCCAGCTTTCTTTCAAAAGCTGAAGGTTCTTCATTCATAGGCATTCTTCTTTTGGCCCTAGCTCTGGCTCGTTTTTCTATGAGGTTTGCTTCCACACTAACCACTATGATTTGCATCTCTTCTAGGGTTTGGGGGGCTCTTTCCCTAAGTGAATATGCTATTTCAGAGTCAAAACCATCAGGGAATTTAACCAATACTGAATCCGGAGGTGGTCTAAGGTTTTGAGGAACAGCGTTGTAGGCTTCGTTAAATCTAATGATGTAATCTTGTACTGTTTCATTAGGTCCTCTTTTCAAATTTCCAAAGTCAGATAGGATCTGAAGAGGGTCTTTATTCTTCTCCCATCTATTTAAAAATGACCTATACAAAGCTGGTAAATCAGCAATACTGTTTGGAGCAAGGGCCCTAAACCATGTCCTGACTTCCCCAATAAGACTCTGAACAAAAATTCTCATTCGAACGTCATCAGCGCCAATTTCATAAAATTCAAAGTAATCAGTCATCCTTTTGGTGTGTTTTTGAGCAGTATAAGTACCTGAACCATCAAAAGGGGTGATTTTACTCTGATAATCTTGAGGCAAAGCAGCAGGGTTGCCTGGCAACCTTAACGGGGCATATCTATTGGCCATTGGAAGGTATAATGGAATAATAGGTGATGATGGTCTGGTAGGAGTGGGTGGAGGAGTAGAAGGAGTGGCTTGGTTTTGAGAAGTTTGAGGAAAGGTAGCTAAGCTTGGGGAAGCTTCAGTAATTACAGAAATGTTTAAACTTTCTTCAAAAGTCTGTTCAGAATGAACGGAATTTTGTAAATGTCTGTCAAGATGATATGAAACAAATCTCAATTTTAAATCCTCAAGAAATAGTGGGTCTGGAACGAGTTTAGACAATTCAGATTCAGAAAAATTCACAAACAGAGATGTTTCAAATCGCTCATCAAAAGGGATTTCATCAAAATATATAATTTTCACAGGACAAGAATGTGATCTAGAAAGAGGTCTGGAACATCCAGAACTCTCTTGACTTCCTTGTCTTCTAAGAATCCTAGGAATCAGATTTGGATTTTCAAATATCGGTGGTGGATTAAAATCAGGATTTGACATGGTATGACGAATCCTTTTTGAAGCCAGTTTTCCTAGAATTTATCTTTTTGATTTTTTGTTTTAAATAGAATGAAATTACAACTTCAGCAAACTCTTCAAGAAATTCAAGATTTTGGATTAAGATTTTCTCAAAGATTTATTGAACTAGAGAGTCTGATTTTGAATGTTTGAAATTGAAATTCAGTTTATAAGCTAAACCAGAGATAGACTGAAGTAGCATTTATTTACTATGTAGTTGCAGGGCAAAAGCATTTCAAAGGCTACCTGGCTGATCTTCAGACTTTGTCCATAGCTTATAAGCAAACAATAGTAACAATAAAATGTTTCAGATCCCAAGTATGGTCGGCACTATGTTATCACTCAAGTTTTCCTTGAAGTTGTGGAAAAGGAAAGTACACCCGAGGTAACCACAAACCAACCTTCGGATACAGAATCTAGCCAATCTGTATCCAAAGAGGGCTCTCTCTTTATGATTTAACTTTATTTTTAGAAAATTTTAGGCTAGTTATAGGTCCAGGAGTTTGTTTGAAAATGGTGGAATTCGCCAACTAAGGGCAAGGTTGAATATTTTCAGGCCATTGGGCTATGGAGTCAAAGGGATGGCTTTACTGGATTAATATTCTACACACAATATGGCTTTGCAGGGCAAGATAGCCAAACAGAGAACAATTTTAAGGAAATAAAGTGGATGGAATGGGTTTTGAAGGGATGAAAGGCACTCAAGAATCTTTAAACATATTCAAAAGAAAGAAAATGAATGATTACAAATAAAGAGCAGTTAAGAATTCTTTAATATAGTAATCAAAATGTTCAAACCAACGAAACAAGAGCAGTTAAGAATTCGTTGCTTATAACTGGTTTTGAAGAAAAAATTTGGAATAACTGCAATTGAAAACCAGAGTACATTTAAGTAAGTTCTGATTTATTATTTTATGTAAATTACTCTGAAATGTAAACACAGTGATATTATAAACATATATAAAACTTAAAGCATAGGATAGAAAGGACTTATTGAACTGTAGTCAGACACATGAATCCTGCAAAAAGTCCTGAGCTTCAAATTATCATCCAGCAAGCCACAAATAAATTTCTCCAAAGCACTTTTATTCCAAAAACATCAATGTCACAGCAAAGTAGTAGAATCGACCCTCAATACTCCATTCGAGGGCTTATTTATACAAAAAATGATTGAAAATATCTCACAACAACATAGGAAATAATCTAGGGTGACTAATGAATAAGTTACAACATAAAGAGAGACAGATGGTCTCGTAGATAGGATAAAAAGCAACTGCTGGTGTGCTGTTTCCTCCTTTTATGCATGTGCTGGAGGCAGGTCCTACAATCTGGCTTGATGCTGTCCTTTTTGGAAATTCTTTTCTGACTGCCTAACTTCACTGATACTCTTCATTTCTACTGATACACTTTCAACTGCCAAGATGATACTCTTTAACCTTTGTTCATCTATTTATCTTTCACACTATAGTAAAAGGTAAAATTTTCCATATGAAGATGAATTTTACAAAATTTCTAACAGGTCTTCCTACCATTTGTCTTCTGCTATTTTGGTTCATTGGAGTTTTCTTAATGTTCCATCAGCCTCTGTGTATCTGAAGAAATTGGGCTGATTTGGGAACAAATATCTTATTTCATGCTCAAGATGAAATAAATTCTTTAATCTGTCATAAAGATTCTTTCCTGTAGGCAATGTCGATTCTGATGAACTGATAGAGGAACAGGTTACATTGCGAGCATGTATGTCCAATCTATTAACATAAGTTCTCAAGTCCATTATTTTGTCTTCTGAAATCATAGGACTGGGCAACCCGCAGGCTAATAAAACATTAAACCTTTCTTTGAAGGCAATGATCTCTTCTTGAATATCTGAGCACTTACGTTCCAAATTTTGCATAAGAGTTCTCTTAGTAAAAACTCTTTTTATTTCTAAAATTGTACCTGTTCTGTCCTCAATTCCAAGCTCTGCAAGCTGCTGTTTGGTCTGGGTGTTTAAGAACTGTATGAGTTGATTTGCTTGTTCAGGTCTGTCTCTCAATTCTTCTCTTGTTTTATCAATTTCCTCCAGAGCTATTTTAACCAAGTCATTTTGTTCAAAGATTATTTGAATGGACCAAATATCCTTTATCGACTGAATAATATTATTCCAAAGAATTTCATTGATTTCTCTCAAAGGCTTCTCCAATGAGAGATCCTTTTCTAAAGCTTTGACCAATTTTTCCAGCCTTTTGATTTCTCTTGTATGATCAGCAACAGTCTTTTTTGACATATCATATTTTTGTTCCAAAATTATGAGATGTAACTTTGTAGATTGAAGTTCTGTTATTCTAAGTTTTAAACTTTCCATTTGTTTCACTAATTCTTCAGAACTTAAACTAGAAGTATTCACCTGTGATGGGTCTATTTGCTAGTCTGCGGCCGTTGTACCTGTAGTAGCTTCTGTTGTGGATGTCTGAATAGTAGACTTCTTTTATTTCAATGCTTGCTCCAGTTCTTTTTCTGTTTCACTTAGTTTCTCATTCATTTTCAGGAGCAATTCCATTATTTCTTCTTCTGAATTTTTCTTCAATACTTCTTCAGTTTGAGGATGCCTTGAAGCAGGTAATTTTAATTGCTTACTCAATGCAACAATGTCATCATCCTTCTTTTTAATCAATGCTTCAATGCCTTTTATATCTTTGGGATTATGACCCAAACTGATGATTATTTCCTCCAAAGATTTTATTCTGTTATCCTTTGCTTGAGAAGAATCTTTCTCAATCTGCAACTGGGTAGTTGTGTTATTCAAAGAATCTTGCAATCTATGGGCTGCCATTGCTTTATCAGTAAGGGTAGAATATATCATTTCTCCAGTTTTCTTGTGTAATTATATCTTGTCCAATGGATGAATATATTTTGCTAGGACCTCAAAATTGGTCCTGATGTAATCAGCTGCTGTTTGTGGCTTTGGCACTTTAGATTTGAAATGGCTCATTAACATTTTCCCTTGCTAAATGTCAAAAGCTAACATTAATCTCTCTCGATTTTGTGCAGCCATTTTAAGATACTGATTATACACCTGGACCCTGAGTGGATCATTCCTTGCTTTTATACTGATAAATGTCTTTTTAATGTCTCTTCCATCTGTCTTTGTCTTTTTGAATGAAGACACTTCAGTACTTAACTGTCTTTGTATTTTCTTTCCTTTATGATCTGTATATGCTTCACTAACTGAACCAGTAAGCTGACTATCCTCCCATTCTTCATCAAAGATTTCATCAATAGATTCCACTTCTGGAAGTGGATTCAGTTTCTGCCTTTTAGTTTGAGGCTGTTGTGAAGATTCCTTAGGAGGAGTAGGATCTTTAACTTGTGTTTACTTGCCTTTTTCCACATTGGATGGAGTCTGCAAATTTGAAACTTCAGGGTGATTGACTTGAATAGCAGAAACCTGTTCTTGATCTTGTGCCTTGGAAGTTTGAGGTTTTTCTGTCATGGTGAATGTTTCAATGACTTGTATTTCTGGTTCTTTCTCTTTGCCTTTGGATTCAAATGCAATTGATGGAATGTTTTCCTGTAAATTCTGCTGAATAATACCAACTGAAGAAGTACCAATCTCTGGTTTCTGCACCTGTGTAAAAGAATCCAAGTCAAGTATTTTTGCAAGATCTTTCATAACATTATTTATATCAACTTGCTCACTATCCTGCTCTATCAAAGTTCCTTCTACCCACTCATATGTATTAGCATCCTTTTCAATTTCAGGGATTCTTCGATGCATGTAGGGTGCTGATTTATTTTTCATCATTTTTTCACAAATAAAGTTGAATGGGTCATAGGGTACCCAATGGAAACTTTTCTGCAATCTGTAATGATCCTCTAATATCTTTTGAGCTTCTTCCCCTCCATCCCTAGAATTGCAGATGAATGGACCTAGTTGGCTCTTTATCCTGAGTTGAGCCTTTTTCTTGGCATTACAGAAGCGAATTATATCTGAATTGTTCATTTGTATGAAGTACTCAAGTGTAAAAAGTCTCATTGGAACATATCTAAGTAACTTGAAAGGGCTCAATTCACATCCATAAATTCTAATTTCAATATGATTCTGATAGAAGTACCAGTCACCTATCTTGTAATGTTTTGAAAGCTGAAGGATTTTACTGATTTCATTGCTGAGTCTTGGAGGGGCAACTCCTATCAAAAAGGTAGTTGCAGGATGTATAAAAAGGTCAATGAACTCATTATAAGAATAGGGAGAGACTATGGAATAATGAGTAATGGCTGACCAAAAGATAACAGATCTTGGATTCCCTTGGGAATCAAGTTTTCTGATATGGAAAGGGAAAATTTTAGACTGGTAATAAAGCATGAGATGGTAAATGACAATAGAATATTTGAATACTTTCTCGTTCTCCAATCTCATGAATTGGTCATGCATTTTATCTGCAATGAAAGATGCAAAGTCATACCTGACAGCAGGAGGCTGTCCAGGGGTGAACATAGATAATAACACCAGGGTTAAATGATCAACATACTCACTGGTATTAAAACCCATTATGAAAGATATCATACTCAAAATATTTTTCCCTTCTACAGTAAAATAAACACTAGCATAAGGGGGAGGGCCTGTAGGCTAATGCTCTGGCCACATGAAAGCTTGGAAAATGTGAATTAACTCTTCATGGGATAATTTAGTGGACTTCTCCGATAATTCTTCCATTAACAAAGGAGTAAGGGCTTCACCAGGCTGAAAATTTAACATATCATTGATGGATTGAGCAGTAATGGGAAAAAGGATGTTCTGGCTTGGGGACAATACTGCTCTCTGATTTGGATCATAATTGGCATGGAAATAGTGGATAATTTCAGGAAAAATATGGACCGAGGGGAAAATGTATCTAGGAAGACCAGACTCCCATAACCCAATAATATTTGAGCCATTCAAATAATTGTCTCTGTAGCGACAATAAATTCGAAAGGGGATTTTCAGTAAATTTCAAGTCCTTTATTTGAAAATCTTTGTCCACTAATGATAAGTAATCCAAATCTCTATGAGGGGCATTCAATGGGGCTACATTCAGGGCTACAGGAAATTCCATTTTTTTGGTTCTTGTGTATTCAAATAAACGGAAATTCGGGGGTTTTTTACGGAAACGGGCACAATTTCAGTTGCAGGAACTAAAAGAGACCGATATTAAACTTCCTTTCAGATTATGGCATGAATCTAACACTGGAATGAGGATTTTTAACAGAGTTTCAATAGGAAATCGGATAAATACCTGTTTTATGAAGAATGTCGAAATTAACAGGCACTGGTTAACGGCGGATGAATGCTTGTGCACTGGTCTAACAATGGCGTCCAGCAATTTTAGTTGACAGCAGTTTGGCAGTGGATTTTTCAAATTTCTCAGTAAAGGGCACAATGACTTTCAACAGACAGAACAACGAAAAAATGCGCAAAATTTTGTTTTAATTGCAAAGTCAATAGGGATTTTTTTATTATTTTTGAGAATGACGTCATCAGTTTATGGGAGGACACGTCATGAGGGATGGGCGGTAAGCGATTTTATTCCGCACCGCTTTCGGGAGTTGGCGGTTTCGATCGAATGAGCAACGAATCCATTCAGCGATTAACACGTGGCCATGGCACTGTTTCCAAACCGTCGCGATTTTGCGCGTTAAATCTCGGACGGAGGATGGGCAATGGAAAGGATGCGTGCCGTGGATTTTCGATGGAATGATCCAACAGACGACGGGACGGGGAAATGGCATGGGAGTTAATGTGCGGGCCCGACACGATTAATTATAAGTTAATCATTCCAGGAAGCTTTTGATTGGCAGAGGGGAAGGTTATTAATTAACCCAGGTGATTAATTAATCCCTTTGGTTTTATGAAGGGTCGGGGTTACGGGTGGTTGAGGTTTTATTTGTTTTTATTTTTTAAACATATATAAAATACATGTTTAAACTTTTTTTTTCGTATATTTTTATTATTAATGCAATTTATTAACCATAGGGGGCAGGGATAGTTTATAAGGATATGTTTTTAGCCAAAGGGCATATATATTGGGGTTTTTGTTTCAAACGTATAGAATTAAATACTTTGGCTAAAACTTATAGTAAGGGGGTTTCTTTTGGGTTATTACATAAGAGGAGTTATAATTAATAGGAAAAGGTGATTTTCATGGGGATTTAATATATAAATTAGAATGTTAATATGACAAAGGGACAAGGAAAACTCAAAATACTTTATACAACTAAGAACGTGAATATTTCTGAAGCAAATTTTATTATATCAACTTCAACACTTAGATTCAGAATAATAAGTAATTTTGAGGGGATTTTATGAAATATTGCATGATTTTCCTAAGTAAAATGGGATTTTACTTAGGAAAAGATTAAAAGTGAATGAGTGCAATGATGGATAACTTCAAGTACTAGGGGCTTTTTAATTATTAGGCCGAGGGTCCGGTCCCTCCAAAAGTCAAGGAAATGCCTTGAGCCCCTTTAATCTTCAAACTCCTTAGTACTTAAGGGAAATTAGTAAAACCTTTAGGGAAAAAGTGAGATGGGAAGTTAATGATTTTGACTTTGCCTTCTATGAAATACTTCCAATGTATTATCTGCTTCAGTACTTGTGATGAAAGTAAAACATTAAACATATTTGGAACCATCATTCATCACATGTAATTCCACCACACCATCTACCTACCCTATCTACTTTACTCTACCATTTTCTCTTCTTTATTAGAGTGCATTTAGACTAGCAAACCCTTATCAATATTCTTTTCTTTTACATGGAAAATCTATCTAATTCTACACTTATTGCATCCAAGGGCTTAGATTAAACTGTTGAGCACCTTTTATTAGCTCTACCTATCTACTTATCTGCCAAGATTAAACTGTTTGGTCAGATATTTATTCTCTATTCTTACAACATGAAATTGAAAAATGAATGAGTGAAGTTTAAACAGTTTGACTCTTCATGAATTGTGGCAAAAGTTTGACAAGCTGCACACAATTTTGCTTATTTACAAAAAATGAGATAGTAGTGGCATTTGGATTTGCACACTTTCCTTGGTCTATTTTTGTTTGGGGTTCATTTCTTTCATTTTTTTGACCATTTTATTCTTTTTACCCTTTGATTTTCTTTTAGGGTATACCCTCTTTACATTTTATAATTTTTTTTTGATTTTTTGATTTTCAAGAATATGGAACACCTTTGCACAAGAAAAAGGTTTGAACATATTGCATAGTTCAATCAAGACAATCATGAAAAATGACACCTATTGGTATAGGAGTCTAACAGCTTGTAGAGAAATTAGCACCCCCGTTCCTTAGCTCTGGTAGGTCACAATCCTCACAATCTCCATGATCGGACACCTGCACGTGCAAGAAACAAAACAAACGCAAGCATAAAATCCAGTATATGCAACTATATGTCAGTCAGAGAAGAAATAACTCATCATCAAAATCAACAACAAGAGTGGAACCATAACCAATAGTCACTTATCATTAATCAATAAAAGAAGAATACAACCATAGCTCTGACGCTGAATTCTCCTTCGGAGGGTCGCCAGCGGAACACGTCTCGAAGAAGCCTGTTGGGGATGGGAAAAACCTCTCTCTTTGGGTGTCTTGAGAATAATATTCTTGCTTGGATCTAGCCTTAAGAGAATGAATCAAGGCTCTTGCAGAATAAGGCTCTGATGGCTCTTGGGAACTTGGAGACTAGCTTGCAAATGAGATGAGAAAGCTTTTATAGATGGAGGAAGGGGAGTTGGGATCCCTATAATCATGGGATTGGCCCTATCCTCAAGGAAGCTTCCATGAGAGGTGGCAAAACACTTCCTTTACATGGAGATCCGGAGCCAAACCTCCCAACTCAAATTAGATACCAGTTTCTGGATCAGTTAGGACAAAACTTCCACCATTTATTTTTTAAAAAACACTCCTTAAAATGGTTGGCACGAGTGCGACTCTGGGACAGAGCGCCAATTGGCACGCCCTCTTTGAAGGATTTCCCCCATTGGCGTGGGTACTAAACTGGCTACCCACGCCAATGCAAAAAGGGGTGTTTTTAGGGTTTTTCACAAGGAGTTGTCTTCAGGGAAATGAAAGTACATGTTAAGGGGAATGCCCTGAAAGTGTTTTCAAGTTATGTCACTGCTCATAGGTCACGGAATGAGCCCTCCAATTGTGCAGGATGGGGAATTGCAAGGACGGTGAAAAATTTCTGTGTAATAGATGCCCCCTAAAGCATGAGGCTTGAGAGAGAGAGAGGGGTGAAATTCTTTACGAGAACATGTCGAACTAAAAACACTGTCGTAGGAAAACCTGCGTAGAGGAGTACAACTAATATCTCAAATACATGATATATACGTGGTATGGGCGCAGCCATCCATAACAGAGTATGTAATAATCCAGATCCGAGGCATGGACGCAGCCATCCAGTGAGGATCTGTAAATAGACTCAGGTATGGTTGCAGCCATCCAATCAGTGAGTCATGTAACTAATCATAATAATCCACAAAATCACAACCTGGATTATAACAGACATAATCCAGGGTCTTGCGCTCCATCTCGACCCAAACAAAGTACAAGTTCAAGCATGCGAATATGTGAGCTAAAGTCGAACATGCAAGAACATCGCCTTATTACCAGCCAATGATGAAAGTTGTTAACAAACGCGAGAGGTACCACCAATAATGACAATGGTCCTCAAGGTACTACAGGTACAATCTACGGCATGTGAATAATGAGCTGACGTCGAACACCCGCAGAATCACTCGATCGAAGGCCAATGATGAAAACCTCACGTCGAATGAAAAGAACCTGCCATTGAGGCATGTAGGCTCTAAGGTACCAGAAGTGTTTCCCACATCATCGACACGAGACAGAGGAACATAATGTCTTTGTGAATTAGGATCAAATGAGAATTAGAGGAAGGTTGATACTTGCAGAGGTCAACTTCTCTTGAACATATAAACGGCACGACAGTGAGCTTGGCAGTATTTGACATCAATGGATCAGAGGTCATGGTGATGAGGCAAAGAGTAGATGAGAGGCCAAAAGGGATTACCCAAACCCATGGAAGCAAGTGAATAAACGAGATGAGATGTCCCTAACCCAACACGAATGCAGACAAGTGCCATGTTCAAGAGCGACATACTGCCGACATGGCAATGATTGTGGTTCCATTTTCCCCCACCATTTCTGGCGAGTACCCCAATTATTTTGATAACAAGCTTGAAGGGGATAGCATATGCTTGTAATATAAGTTCTTCCTTCAAACGAATCCATCCTAGTACATTTAACGAGCCCTAGGAAGGAGCAACTCGAATAACGTCATTACGACTAAAACCAATGTCATCAGGGTTTAACGAGTCTAACAGAGGAAGAACTCGATGTCTTTTCATGTTTAGAGAGTCTGAAAAGACAACAGAAAAGTAGACTCCAATAGTCCCTTTTCGTAAATAGTTCCTCAGATCCGAAAAGGTAGAGAACTATGTCTGAGAAAACCTCCTAGTCGCGATAGGCTAGGGTATTCCTCTTTCGTAAATAATCTATCCCAGCCCGAAAAAGGGATAAACGTATACTGGGTATATGTTGTTTTTTGTCCACTTTAACGAGATCGAAACGACAAGGAACTCAATAATATTTTCATGTTTAGAGAGTAAAAAAAAAGCTGAAAGATGACTCCAAAATGACTTTTTCGTGTATTTATCGAGTCCGAAAAAGTATAAAATACAACTCGTGTCACCGTTTAAGTTGCGTGAAAACCTGTTGCTGCACATAAAGGCAAGTGTAAAATCCATTTCCGACAAAATGTATTAAAATATTAATAAAAAATGACTTTTAAAACCTAATTAGATTTCAAAAGTTATAAATAAGTCTCGAATGGTAAAAACAAAATTTCTTTTACTTTTTACCTCATTGGAGAGCAACAATGGTCCATTTCATGTGCGAACTTCTGATGGAAAATACAACTGATCCGGGCTACTATTCAGTTCCCTATTTGTTCCAGGTAATAGATGTTTCCCTAAGCTCCATTTCAATCCATTTTTTATATGTTTTAATTATGTATTAGACTTCTGGGCAAGCCATTTTGAAATTTTAGGGCTCGCTCTATTGGCGCGGGTATCGGGCACGGACCCATGCCAATGGACATTTCCTCACAAAGAGGTCACGCCAACTGGTGCGACTGTTAGGAGAACAGTTGCACCAATGGCGCAACGCATTTTTCCGCTCAAAATTTTGAAAATGTGAGCTATCTATGTGGATTTTAAAATGTTCCAGAGATTTAATAATGTATTTTTTATTGTGTTGATGCAGATATAAAGGCAAAATGGTTATTGAATGGAAGGAAAGGGAACACAGAGAGGAGGATGAAATGGCCATGGAGAATGAGGCCGGCATGAATGCACTTAAGAACTGTGGACTTAAGAAATTCTTCCTCACACCCTATTTACGAGCTCAACCAGAGCTACTGCAATACTTGGTCAGTATATGGGACGAAAATGAAGAGGTTTTCAAACTTCGAGACCAAGTACTGGAACTGGAGGTTTCTGATGTATATTTCATAAGCGGACTATCGCGCAGAGGTCCGATGCCCATCCTGATAGGAAACATACCATCTGGAGAAAAGATGGAGCAGGTAATGGCGAGGGTGTGCCCAGGGGCACGAACCGGATCCAGAAGCTGGAAAGTGTACATCCACACTATCCAGGATCTAGCACTGAGAGTAGTGCTACACACCATCACTCTAGCTGCGGGATCGCAAGCTCCACACGAGAAAACCAAGGCCCAACTCCTGCTAGCCGCTGAGTGTATGAATCCAACACTGTTTGATTGGGCTACTGCAGTGACCACAAATATCAAGAGGCAGCTCACAAAGTGAAAGCAAGTCAAACTAAAACAGTTTGGCTACGGTTCCATTTTGGTTTCGTTCATCTTGGAATGACTACCTATCTTTTAGGGCCAAGGGGCCATAGTTGCTGAGCCGATACTAAGAGAGCCAAGGATGGCTCGCTGGGCAGCACTTATGCCCAGGTCAAGAGGAGGCCAACAGATGTCCTGGAGGCCAGATTTTTTTGGATGGTTACGGCGTCAGTTGATCGTGGTCGAGGATTGGCCCTATGTCGGGACCGATTTCACTGGAGACCCAGATCTCCCACTTCCAGAGGGGGATGATTGGGACGAGGAGTTGGGTATGACCTCTCTTTTTGATTTTTATGTTTTATGATTTTTTGGTAACACATGTCCGTTATAACACCAGTTTTATATGTATGCAGACGTCGTCCCAGTGATACCTACCAGTATGTCTCCCATTGCATGGAAAACTCAACCCGCAGCTGACCCTCAGGCGGAGGGTGCCGAGGGAAGAGAGTTGGTCCAGAACCTTGAGGGGATCGCCCGGGGGATTCCAGACTATGCCCAGCTGGCACATGTCCTGATGGCGTATCAGAGACATACGGTGGGAGTACCTAGTCGCCTCCACCAACTCTTGAGATGCCTAGTGCGCGCGGTAGCATGTTACCACGAGCACCATGCGGATTAGACACCTAGGGCTCCTTTCATGCATATATTTTTGAGAGACATGTCGTCTCCAGATGTATTAAGATGAACATGTATATTTTTTGATTTTATGTGATGCACACTATGTAAACACTTCGACACACACATATATATATACACATACCTATTTCTGGATGGATCTTCTTACATGTGATGATGTTTTATAAATTGCGCAAATGTCTATCTAGAACCAAATTAGCTACTGCATCTGTTAATGTATTCATATGTCTGGGTATGTGCTGATATGTAATATAGTCAAAATTTCTCTCCAACAGACGAATACGCAAATACAGACGTAAAATGGAGGGATTTCTTACTGAATAATGCCCGTTAAGCTGTAATACTACAAGTTGTGAGTCTAGATACACAGGTAATTCACGAATGCCGAGGTCCACAACCTCGGTTAATAATTCCAATACAGCACTATATTCCGCGATATTATTTGTAGCAGGACCCAGACACACACCTTGCAGGTTAACCAACTCAACAGTAGGATCATAGATTACCCAGGCTGCCGAAGACAGATTCCTGGTACTGCGGGAGGCACCATCCGCAAAAACCACAAATGGAGTAATGGACATCTGCACAATCAGGAAGACCCGATCAGCAGAAAGACGCTTACATCGCACACCACACCACACCACACATGCACATAAATTAATATACACACCTATGTACACACACCACACCAAAAATAACTTCAAGCGTAGTATTTCTTAAGGTACAGAACATTTCTAGGCTACGCCAACGAAACTCCTTCATAATCAATGAGCTCATAAGCCCCATTCTTCAATACTCATTTTACTATATAGGGCCCATGCCACATGGGCTGGAGCTTTCTTGCCCCAAGTTTTTCCTGCGCTTGTTCGTATAGGAGGACGAGGTCCCCTTCAACAAAGGAATGTGGAGAGACGGATTGATCAAAGTGTGCTTTGACCCGCTTTTTCTATGCTTCAAGGACTAAAGCAGCCAAGCGGCGGGTTTCATCCAACCATTTCAAATACAAGAGACGCTCTTCTTCAGGAGAAGTATCGGGAAAAATTTCCACAGCTAGATTTAAGGAAGGAATTTCGCACTCAACCGGAAGAGTTGCTTCCAGACCATACACTAATTGGAATGGTGTGAATCTAGTTGCACTCTTTGCTGACGTCCGGTATGCCCACAGAGATGAGAACAATTGGAGGTGCCAATTGGACTTATGAATTCCAACTATTCGTTGAAGCATTGTGACCAAAACCTTGTTCACAGCCTCAACCTGGCCATTTGCCTGGGGGTAATATGGCATTGAGCTATCGTGTCGTAAGCCCAATATTGATGTCAGCTCGGCCATCATGTAATCTCGAAAGTGAGTACCATGATCAGTAACAATGGCATGAGGGACCCCGAAACGTGCAATGATATGGTTGAAGATAAATTGGGTAGCTGTCTTACCATCGGCGGCTAGTGTAAGCATCGCTTCGGCCCACTTAGTAAAGTAGTTGATAACGACGATTATATATGCATGCCCCCCGGCCGAATGAGGGTTACACGTCATGAAATATATGCCCCATTTTGTGAAAGGGCCGATGGTAATGACAGGATGCAGAGGGAGGGGTGACGCGCGCATCTTGTGCTAAAAAACCTTGCACGCGTGACATTTGCGGATTGCAACAATACAATATTTAAAGATTGACGGCCAGAAGTAACCTGCACGCAGAATCTTCTGGGCGGTGGCATATCCAGACATGTGACCACCATAGGCGCCACTGTGACAGTCATTTAAGACTCTTTCGGCCTCTTCTAGAGTCAAACACCGACGGAGCACCGAATCTACTCCAACCCGGTATAATGTATCTCCTACAATACAGTAGGGTTGAGACTGATGCCGAATCTGACATCGGGCATATTTGGTCAACTCAGAGCGAAAGGATGACGTCTGAAGATACACAATAATATCGCCATACCATGGGTCACGGGTGCTGATAAGGAAGATGGTTTCATCTGGAATATGTTCTTCAGAATGAGATGGTGTAGAGTCTGTTGGGAGGGAGCAAATAAGATCCGCAAAAACCAGTGATTTGGTCGACTTAGTAGTAGTAAACTCTAGGTCGAACTCCTAAAGGATAACGATCCATTTGGAGTATTTTTCCCCCAGTAATTGTCGAGAAAGAATATATGTCATGGGGTTGCAATCCAAAACCACGGTAATGGTATGCAGCAGGATGTAGTGGCGGAAACATTGCACAACTTGTACAAATGCTAAAGCTAGCTTCTCGATGTGAGAGTAACGCGTTTCCGTGTCGAGAAGATTCTGCGGTAGGTATTAAACAATGTGTTCATTGCCATCATTGTCATCCTGCACCAGAACCATAACTATGGTGCTAAACGCGGCAGCCAAGTATAGAGGGAAATCACGGTGATAGTTTGGAGGCCGAAGAAATGGAGCATTAACAAGTAATGTTTTAAGCTTCTCAAAGGATCGCTGAGAAATGTCGTCCCAATGAAAGGGAATGTTCTGCTTTAGAAGACGCGTGAATCCTTTGGCCACTTCTGCGTAGTTCGGTATAAAACATCATAGGAAGTTAGCTTTTCCCTGCAGACTCTGCAATTGATATAACGAAGAGGGTGATGGGAGATTGACAATGGCCTCGACCTTTAGGGGATCGAGGCGAATCCCATCCTTGGAGACTATGAACCCCAAAAGACAGCCAGAATCCACGGAAAAGACGCACTTACGAGAATTGAGTCGGATATTATAGCATCGACAGCGAAGGAAAATCTGGCGAAGATGTTCTGGGTGGTCCTCTCGCCGAGCTGAATGAGATGGAAAATCGTCCAGATAAGGCTGAACTATATGGCATATGTCATGGAACGCGTAAGACATAGCACGCTGGAAAGTGGCTCCAGCATTCTTTAAGCCAAACGGGAGCTTTTTATAAGCAAAAGTACCCCATGGACAAATGAATGCAGTCTTGTGTTGATCAGCGGGTAGAATATTTATCTGATTATACCCGAAAAAGTTGTCCATCAGGGAATATATCTCACTCCCAGCACACTCGTCAATGATTTGATCTATGAAGGGAGTAGGATAGTTATCCTTTGGACAGGCCCGATTAATATCTCAGTAATCAACACAAACTCTAATCATGCCTTGTTTCTTATCTATAGGGACAATGTTGGAGACCCATTTTGTGAGTGGAATCAGGTAAATGAAGCCCGCGTTCAGAAGTTTTTCAACTTCTAATTTAATGGCAGCGGCTTTGCGAGGATGCACCGGGCGCAGGCATTGGCGCACGGGTTTCACACCAGGATAGGTAGGAATCTCGTGCACTACTATGCTGGGATCAATCCCGGGCATTTCCTCATAGGACCAGGTGAACACGTCTCTGAATTCTCGAAAAAGATTAGTATAAACTCGTATCTCATCAGGAGAACAAGTCACTCCCACGTGTATATTCTCAACTATCCCTGGTTTAACGGAGATTTCGATTGGAATGGTTTGAGTAATGTTTCTTAGGTTTCCCTCTGAAAGCACCTCATGTGTCAATATGGGCGTCTGGAGAGGTGTAGTGGGAACCTGAGATGCAAAATGCTCTAGAAAATCTGAAATTGCGCCCAAGCTAGGCATGAATGAGGAACGATGATGTCCATCACTCCAAGGCAGCTCCTCAAGAGACATTGTTTCAACAATGGCTTCATCAGAAGGGAAAATCTCTTTAAGAGGATCAAGCAAGTCGGTCTCGCCGAGCCAGGGGGATTGAGAATAGATGTCTAAAGCCATGCTCGAAGGAGAATGCTGAGGAGGGGGAGGATCAGATGTGGCGACGATTTCACCTTAGCTAATCTCTACCAGAGTTAAGGGCATCGATTCTCCAAACTCAGCCACTTACTCAGGCGAAGGGATGAGCCATGGGTCATTAGACCTAGAGATCATATTAACTTGAGCGGTGTGTGGTGGTGTTGCGGGAAAAATACCCATGAGAACAGGGTCCTTAAAGAGACCGGGTCCCACACTGTCAGGGGGATTTGGGATCTTATCCACGTACGAAACGTTGTTCTCGGAGGTGGAGGTGAAGAAAGACAACTAATCCACAGTAACGATTTTTCCCTCATGAGGGAACTTAATAAGTCGAAAGAGGGTGGACGACACGCATAACATGGCGTGAGTCCAACTACGGCCAAGAAGTATATTGCAGTTAAGCTTGGCGTTAACTACTTCTACTTCTACGTTGACTGTCTTCCCCTGTAAGGTAATCGCTAAACTCTCGAGAACACCCAGGGGTTTCGATTCCGGACCATCAAATGCCTCTAGGGTATTAGGAGATGATGAAAGTGTCGGAGAGCCAATGGCCTTCCAGCAAGAAGATGACATGACACAGGTAGAGGCACCTTCGTCCACAATATCCCTATGGATATTAAGACCGTTGATCCCGACTTGAATAACAAGAGAAATCTGATGTGGAAGTTGGGGGGTAAAGTTCTCTATGTCGAAGGTGAGAAGATTAGAATCAATGGGATCAATCCCACCAATTGCAGAAAACAAAGCTTTTCGTTGTGACGGGCAACTTTGAAGAACTTCGAATGCAGACATGGCAGAAGGCACCTGTGCCAAATCCTCAACAATACTGTAGTGCTGAGCAGCACGGGCATTCGGATTGTAGGAAGATATTCGTAGAACACCTTTAGAAGGTGGCCTCACAACAGGTTCAACAGTAGGCTTCTCAATTTCCAATGAACCGGAGATAGGTGGGGGAGGTGGACCATCCACAACTGCCTTCCCAGGTGCCTGACATGATTCATTGTAATCCTTCGAACGCGTAGCAATAGAGATAGGTGCAGTACCATTCATCATAAAGACCTGGGACCCAAATGGTGCAGATGGTGAAGGTTGTTCAACCATCTAGGTCTGCTGAGACGGGAACGGTTCTTTCAGAACTGTCGGAGTCCCTTTGGAGCCTTTTAGAAGTTGACTAACCTCAGATCGTCATGGAAAATCCTTGGTATAATGATCTCCTTCACAAATGAGGTAGGGGTACTTCGGTTTGCATTGGGAACCGTCCTCGGTACGAGGTTTGGAAGATTCTGGCTTTGGAGCGTCGGATTTGGATTTAACTTTGCCCTTCTTCTTTCCTCAGGAGGATTTTTCCGTAGGATTAGCCTGAACAGCGTTAACCTCCGCAGTTTTTCCAGAATCGGGAGGAGCGGGAGGAGAAAAAGTATTGGATGAGTTGGACTTCTGCTTCCCATTTGAAGATTTCTTCAAATTCTGAGACACGGAACCAATAACACCATCCACTGCCAAGACAGGTGGAGCTTTAGAGGTTCTAGACTATGGAGTATCAGGAAAGATATCATAAAGCATGTTGGACTAGGAGTATACAAGATCCAGATATTGGGCACGCGCTATGGCTTGTTCTTCAGTCACACACGCTCCCATAGCAATATCTTGGGCGATTTTGTTAACGAAGGAGGTGGTGAACCAATGAGTTAGTATCTGATCAGGTATATGGAACTTGATCAGTCTATGACGACGTCGCCACTCATGAATGTGATCAGAAATGTGGGTGGCTTTGTCCTGCTTCAAAGAAGTCAGGAGGTGCGTCCCGGCTTCGTAGAAAACCAGTAACTGAAAGTGAGTCAGAAAAGCCATGGCTAACATATTGAAATCTTGAAAGATGCCACGGGATAATTCAATATACCACTTAGCGGCAACACCAATAAAAGTGCGCTGGAAGAGGCGTAGACGAATTGAATCATCCACCCAAGAGTTGGACGAACACCAAAGATGTTAAGTCATCACATGAGCTTGGGGGTCCTCCCCAGCTTTACCCTCAAACTTGGGGCAATCACCGGGCACCTTGGTAGGAACTGGAGGCCAATAAGGATTGTGTAGAATCGGATCATTGGTTAATTTCGAAACATCCGGTAATTCCAAGGTAGCCAAAAACGGTAATGGCAGATTGGACGGCATGCCTGGCCCTGGATAAGGATCAGTACTTGTACTCCACATTGGTTGAGAATATCCTTGCCCCTAGGGGTTCTGTCCCGTAGGATTCTAACTGTAGGGGGTATAGGTCGTATATCCAGCCTGATTTGGTTGCTGGTAACCAGTGTACGGGGCTTGATAACGAGACTATGGACCCTGATTATATGTCGGTCCTGTGTGAGCAGCATGTGGATATGGCTGCTGAGCATAGGTGTAGCTGGGTTGTTGAGAGTAATAGTTAGAACCTTAGGGCTGGCTATAATTCAGTCGATATTGACCATGAGAATAGTAACTGCCCTGAGGTCAAGTGGGCTGATGATAGGTGGGACCCTGCTGAGCCTGATAATTAGAGTGCAACGGTGGATTTGGCTACGGTATTGAATAAGTCAGCTGCTGGGCAGGGTGGACAGGATGAGCAGGCTGGCCTGGCTGACCTGGCTGACCTGGCTGAGCGGGTTGCCCTGGTTGAACAGGTTGGCCCAGATAAATAGGTTGTGCCAGTTGTGCAGGTTGTCCTGGCTATTGAGAAGCACCAGGTTGTGCCGGATGGACCGGTTGGCCTGGTGGGGGGACACCAGGTTGTGTCGGATTGGCCGGTTGGCCTGGTGGCGGGATACCAGGTTGTGACGGATGGGCTGGTTGGCCTGGTAGCGGAATAGAGCCAGGTGGTTGCTGATAAATGGTTTGACCCGCAACAGGACCATAAGATGGTCCTGGCTGATGTACAACATTGGGACCAAGAGCGTACAGTGGTTGGAAAGGTGGATAGGGTTGGACTTGCCCCCCAGGACTGTATACCGGCCCGGGTTGGTACCCCGGTTGACCTGTGAGTCCTTGAGGTTGCCCATTTGGGACTCCAGGGAGAGGTTGCACAAGTTGACCGGAAGGGCTGTAATACTGTCCTTGCGGACCGTATAATGGCCCTTGCTGGCCCGGAGGGTAGCCTTGTATGGAATGTGCCTGCGGGTCATAAGGATAGCTAGGCTGGCCCGAAGGTTGGCCTTGAAAAGGTTGTCCTTGCGAGTTATAGGGCTGTCTAGCCTGGTTATACGATAAACCCTGAGCATGAAATTGAGCCTCAGGAGCAGGTAAACGTAAAGGGTTCCCATGCTCATCATACTGATATGGAAAGACGTACACGGGCGTACCATCTTGTGCATAATGCGAAAAGTACGAGTGGTTGGGATCTTGAGAGGACTGTCCAACCTCAGGGTTCGACTGTTGCAGAGACAATCGATACTCCTCTAGAGAGATGTTCTCCGGCATAGCAAATGTTATGTAGATGTCTTCGAGAAGGGATGTGGTCCTTACGGACTGGGTAGTAACGGCGGGTGCAGATGTGGCCACACAAACAGTGGGCATGGAGGGTACAGAAGTAACCTGAGGGGATGACGTAATGGGTGTCCATGGAGACATCCCCAAAAAAAGGAACAATTAGCCTCGTAGAAGGAGATGATACCCCCATAGAGGCAGCGGCAGCAATAATCTGACCCAAGGATCTATACCCGGCTGGTAATGAGGGACCAGGAGATGACATAATAGATGGTTCAGGGTTGTCTCCTGGAAATAACCTTCGAGGAAACAACTGGTAATCTTCACCAGACGTGGGGATTTCCTCGCTAGATTCACTCATGCTTGAGCCTCCCACTAGATCTTGTAATAGACGGCGAGGAATAGGAGGAAAAACAACAGTTATAAAAGGCGAACCCGATGTAAGAGGAGGGAAATCGTCCCTACTCCCAATCCAAACCAAGGGTCGGAAAAGGGCCAATTGAACTCAACTGGTCCTCCAAAGGCCTACTCAGACAGAACCGGTCCCCCGTCGGAAAACTCAGAAACGATGGGTTGTTGGGGTTCAGCAGAGGACTGAGAAGCCTCTGATGAATCGTCCGTATATGGACTACCAGTAGACGAAACGGAAAGTTTCGCCACTATGACAACAATAACAAGAGAAAAAGATCAAACACACACACGGGCTAAAAAAGAGTCAAGACACACAATCAAACGGCCAACAAGAAAAATCTAACAAGGCGTGTGATCGCGGGTGATTAATTTTACCACATTGAAACTTAGAAACTTCACAGTTTCATGTTTTAAGAGTCGGGAAATGGATAAAAGGTGACTCTATCTCTTTTAGTTTTGAAGCAAGCGTGAAACGACAAGCGCTTGGTGATCCTTTCAAATTTAAAGAGTCAGAAAAGATCAAATGAATACTCAGGAATACTAGGCAAAGGGTGTACCAAATAACCGTGAACTGCAATATACACCTTGGTTTCAAAATGAAATAGAAATCAACCAAGGACTTAATGTATGTGCAGGAAATCTCCCCGAATGCTGTGTCCGGTGTATCACGGATATAGGGCGGCAGACTCGGCTTCCTATGGATAAAGGATAGAAACCTAGTGGGGTCTCCCTTTATATACTCGATGGTACGGGGAGCACAAGTCCGTACTAGTGCTGTCTAAAGCCAAGAGGCAAACGACAGCTACTAGGTTTAAAGACGCCGGAACACGTCTCTAGCCTAGACCACTAAATGTTGTGTTAATGTTTCAATGCTGCCTTAGTGTAAATTGAGTAAATTTTAACGTTTATCTTCAATTAAGTTTCAGTTTTTAGGCCTTAGCGAGTGTGATGTCTCAAAATATCCTAAATGCACACTATATGCCACAGTATATCATTTCATTCGATGAAAGCTAATTATGAGAGAGTTGAGAGCTTTTCACACAAACAAAATGATCAGAAAACAACCAACAAAGTCTCTAATGCAACTAATGTAAACCAAAAATTTTTCTCTCAAAGTCACTAATCACTAATAACACCGAAAATATTTTAATTCACACTAACTAATCAAAAGCAAAAGAGATTTTTTATATTTTCAATGTTTAATAGCAAAGTGCACTAAACAAAATGAAAACTAATAAAAAGAGAAATTTGAGAAGTGATGAGGAAAGAGAAAAACACACAAATTTCACTCAATGCAAACACGCAATCAGATCTCAAATCGACAAAACAGTCCCTCAAAACCAAGAGAATCCGAAAGACCCAAATGGACCATGTAATCTAGGCCCAAAGCAAGACAAAGAGAAATTCGAATGAAGAAGAGAACCAACACTCAAATGACGCAATAAAATGATAAACAACTTCCAAACGAATGTAAAGAAGAAATCACAAGGTTGAATGAACAAATAGAAACCAAGAACTCCCAAGGGAGGATCGACACACAAGAGCACCTAGATGCCCTAGGGCTAGAATGTAAAATCGATGGAAACGGGCAAACAACCAAAGGACGAAGGTCATATCCAGTCAAACAAGGCTCCAGAACACTCAAGCAGTTGAAAAAACAAAACCAAACACACTGATCAAGCCTAGGAAGGTCAGAACAGAGCAAACCCTAGTGCCTCACAGGATTGGCGCAACTGTGAGGCTAAAACTAGTGCTAGAAAGGAATTGGCGCGGGTAATACACAAGCAACCTGCGCCAATGGGCACGACTGTCAGGCTATAAAGCGCACTAGTCGATTTTTCTAAGAAAAAAAAATAGACAATCCAACAAGCAAACCAGTGATAAACAAGCTAACCAAAAGCCAAAATCACAAAAGAGCCAGCCAAAAGAGCCGATCAAGCAAGCAGAATCGAGAAACAACCGAAAATACAAGACAATACTCCGAGTTTTCAGTTCATAAACCAAACCGGAGATTGAATGAAGCAGCGTTGATCTACTTCGCAATTGCAGAGCAAGAGCGTTTCGAAGGCTATATGGCTAACTTCAGGCTCTGTCTATAGTTTATAAAACAAACAACAACAAGCTAGCTCCCCATTGGAGTCACCAATTTTTTGTGGAGGTAAATCCCCTCTACGGACAGAGGCGATCCCTACTAGCCCAAAATGGGTCTAGCAACAATCGTTCACACTATAGTGCAAGTTCCTAATTGCAAATAAACAAACTAGTGATGAAGGCTTACCTGGAATCCGACGCTATCGCTTGTAGATAAAGTAGTGCTCCCGTTCGTTAGCTCTGGCAGGTCACAATCCTCACGATCTCCATGATCGGATACCTGCACGCGCAAGAAACAAAACAAACGCAAGCATAAAATCTAGTATATGCAAATATATGTCAGTCAGAGAAGACATAACTCATCATCATAATCAACAACAAGAGTGGAACCATAACCAATAGTCTCTTATCATTAATCAATCAAAGAAGAATACAACCATAGCTCTGACATTGAATTCTCCTTCAGAGAGTCGCCAGCGGAACACGTCTCGAAGAAGCCTATCAGGGATGGGACAAACCTCTCTCTCCGGGTGTCTGGACAATAATCTCCTTGCTTGGATTTGGCCTTAAGAGAATGAATCAAGGCTCTTGCAGCATAAGGCTTTGATGGCTCTTAGGAACTTGGAGAATAGCTTGCAAATGAGATGAGAAAGCTTTTATAGATGGAGGAAGGGGAGTTGGGATCCCTATAATCATGGGATTGGCCCTATCCTCAAGGAAGCTTCCATGAGAGGTGGCAAACCACTTTCTCTACATGGAGATCCGGAGCCAAACCTCCCAACTCAAATTAGATACCAGTTTCTGGATCAGTTAGGATGAAACTTCCGCCATTTATTTTTAAAATACACTCCTTAAAATGGTTGGCGCGAGTGCAACTCTGGGACAGAGCACCAATTGGCACGCCCTCTTTGAAGGATTTCCCCCATTGGCGTGGGTACTGAACTGGATACCTGCGCAAATCAAAAAAAGGGGTGTTTTTAGTGTTTTTCACAAGGATTTGTCTTCAGGGCAATGAAAGTACATGTTAAGGGGAATGCCATGAAAGTGTTTTCAAGTTATGTCACTGCTCACAGGTCACGGAATGAGCCCTCCAATTGTGTGGGATGGGGAATTGCAGGGACAGTGACAAATTGCTGTGTAACACTCTTTTTTTCACACTTGAAGATCCCAAGCCAAGCTTTCAGTCAAAGACCAAGTCAAAAGAGCCCCCCACTAGGTCTTTAGGGTTTCATAGGTTGTAGGGTTTTCTTTGGTGTTCCAAATCACTCTTTTTCATGTGATAGAAGATGAATCAAATGTGAAAGAAGGTCAGTACATGTTTGTCCAAAGATGGATCAGAAAATTCTCCAAGGAAGACATCCTTATCAAGTTCAAATTTTGCAAAGGACAGTTGTTCATTTTTGAAATTTCTGCAGGAGTGTCAAGGTGACTATTAGTAGGAAAATTGGTAAGGTAAAAAACGTACTACTCATTGGAGATATACAAAAAAAAATGGAAGAGGAAGAAACCTATTTTCAAGAAAAATTAGGGTTCATAAGACTAATTGGGCCAGCAGTGTGCTAAACAGGGAGCCAATGTAGCAAAACACATGGAAGAGGCACACTAGTTCAACCAAGCATGAATTGAAGATTTTTAAAAATCATAGATGGAAAAGGGAAAAAGGTGAGGTGAACTAAACATATTAATGAACTTGAAAGTGCTATAGAGAACTTAGAAGAAAACACTAATCAATCTTCTCAGATAGCCCAGAAACCTAGGATTTTGGTAAGATGATCAAAGAAGGTAAAAAGGAAAGTTTGCAATCCATAATAGCAGCAAAGTTTTCCTGAGGATATCAGTGCCTGCAAATATTCCAAACTCATTCCAAGTCATTTGTCACAACAAATATGGTCAAAAGATAGGCCTCCATCATGACAGCAGAAGAATATTTCAAGAGACTGTTGTGTGTGTCATTCTAGGGTTTTCCAAGGTAAAGTATCTCACTGCATCAAAGGGAATGAATGCAAAGACTATCAGTATAAGGAAGGTCAAGCCTTCTTTTTTAGTTGTTTGCACTCAATGATCAAAGGAATAAAAGCATAGGGTTGAGTTTTAAGATAAAAAGCCAAGCTGATCATAAGGTTGCTACAGTTATGTAACTAGATGTGTCGAACAACAAGAACATTAGACAGGGCTAAATCATTATGTCATGGCACCTACAACAAATTAGAAGTGGCCAAAGAGGAGATATGGAAAAAATGATTTTAGTCGTTGTAAAAGGTAAGTTTGTCTTGCCCAAAAATCAGTGAAAAAGGGAAAAAACCATGTTCTTAAGTCACCCACACTCAGTAAGTTCAAAAGGATTAAAACATGATTACAAATTCACCAATGCAAGCAAAGAAAGGCTTTGATAGTGCTAAGGTAAGGACAGGTCCCTCAAAATGTTTTAAAGAGCTTACCATTACTAAATGAGATAAAAAGATGTGTTAGATTTCAGATAATAGAGAAGGCATTTTTTTGTTTTCTACTATGTCAAAATGAGTGAAACAGAACCTCAAGGCTAAAGAAGGACCATTTCATTTCTCCAACAAGCTGCCACCAAGAAAAAAAAATCCACTTAAAAAGTTTTCAAGTCTCCTGCACAGCCAAAAGGTCAAGGGATTATCAGTCAGATAGAAAAGCTCAAAAAACATTAGCAAAATGGGTTCTTTCATTTAAATTTATTTTCCTAAAAATATAAAAGACCTTTTTCTCTCCCCCATCTCATTTTTCATTTGTAGAAACATTCAGGGCATTCAGGAGAAATTTGGGCATTTTGAGTGAAAAATCGGGTAAGGTTGCCTAGCGCTACGCATTCGTTCAGGCGCTACGCCTACAACACTCAGCGCTATGCGTTCGAGACATTTCTCTGTGTGAAAATAAAGTGTGTTGCACGTTCAGGCAAGCACTATTTGTTCGCCCAGAAACTGCCCGGTAGAGATAGTGAACGCGCTCGGTGCTGCATGTAGGAGACCCGACAAGCCCAAAACGTGCCTGACGCTGTGCTCAGAGAGCCCAACAGGCCCAAAACCCATTCAGCGCTACACTCAGGAAGCTCGGCAAGCCTGCACGCATGCAGGCGCTGTGCCCAGGAGGCTCGACACTCAACAGTGCATTCAGACGTTGTACCTAGACCAGAAGCCTTCCTCCATTTGCAAAATTTCCAAAAACCACAAGGGAGCACCTCCAAGATGCACCCGAGGACCTTCAAAGAAGTTAAAATTTGGTAGGTGCATGTTTTTCCTTCTCCTCCAGTGAATTTCATGATTTTGTGCTTAAGGAAATTGACTAAAACCTAGTGACTAGAAACCCTAAGTCCTTATGACAAACACTCTCTTTTGACCTCCAAGCAAGAAATTATCAGTCAAGAAAGGTGTCCATTAGGGTAATTAGAGTGAGTTAAAGTTAAACCTTCATCAAATCTAAAAGGGGAATCAGTCATAAACCCACACTTCCATGTCACTCACTTACAAGAACTGCCTTTCACCATCATTTCATTTCATTCCTCCTACCAAGTTTCAAAAGTAAGCCTAGATTTGTTTAGAGGCAACACTAATCACCATGTTAGGAGAAGAAGGGAGTGTGAGCAGTGAAGGAGGCCAGGTGCCTATGAGGCAAAAGCACAAGGGTGGGAAGGTTAATATATTTTAACCCCAAGACACTGTGGAGACTACTACCTCTCCCATGATTCTCACATGCTTCAGAATGTAGGGTCTTTTTAGTTTTTTGAAAGGGTCCAACAAGTACAAAATCACCCAGAGATCACAAGGTTATTGATTCTTAACCTACATAACAAACAATCAATCTTGGCAGGGGTGACCTTTGAACTCTCATCAGATACCATTGCTCATGCTACTGGACTTCCTGATGTTGGTGAAAAATGGTTCAAGAGAGAAAATATGGACATGGGATGCTATGAGCCTTTCCTCAAGCCTAGGTACAAAGAAGGCTGCAAGAATATTTTCCTTTTCTCACACCTGCTGGAGAGGTATGCACCCTTAATGAAGATCATCATGAAATATTTTACCTATGAGGGGAGATAATCTAGGCTCTACTCCTACCATATTAGATTACTCATGCATTTGACTAGGGTCAAAATTATTCATTTTCCCTATTACTTGTATAGGAGTATCAACAAGATGTCTTTTGTTGTCTGAAGGAGGAGTTATTCCCATCAAATGCAAAGATTTTTCCACCACTCTTTGATCAAGATGGTGGTGCTACATCAGTTGGAGAAAAAGGGCATACCATGGGAGGATTTTATTACTCATGAGGTCTTCACAAACCCACAGCCCCATCCTCAGCCAAATTTACCCTCATCATCTCATCCTCCTCCCTCCAATCCTCCATCACCTCCTACTGACCATGCCTCATCCTCTACACATGTATCCTCTCCTCAAGAATACCTCCCTTCCTCACCTTCTCCTAATGCATCAGATCAAGAAAGAAGTGGCAGTGAACAAGCAATTGACCATGAGGGTGAGGGTGACAATGAATCATACCAAAATGAAGATGAGGGTGATGATGAGTCAAGCCAACAATAAGCATAGAACATGGAAATAGAGGTAGAGGATAACAATGAAGAAAATGAGGAAGCTGACAGTGGAAATGAATTAAGCAGTGATGAAGAAGAGGTTAGCAATGAAGCAGAAGACATGGAGGTGGATAATGATGAATATGGTGCAAGTGACAAAGAAACAGAGGATGATCCTAAGGACAACAGTGAGACTAAGAGCCCTAATGATAATAAAAAAAGTGAGGCTCCTAGTCATGACATATATGAGGGAAAATATGAAGAGAGAAGTCAAAATGAAGAGGATAACAATGCAAAAAATGAAGAGGTTGAGGATAGTATGGACACCAATGAAGCAAGAATTAGTGAGGAATAGGACAGCAAGGAAGAAGACAGTCATGAAAAAAATGAAGGAAATGAAGAGGTTGATAATGAAAATGAAGATCACAGCAATGATGAGGCAAGATGCTACAATGAGGAACAAAATGAAAGTGAAGAAATCAGTGAAGAGACTAAAAGTGAGGCCAATGTTGAAGGTAAAGAGGTAAGCAACAAACCAGGTGATGAAGAAGAAGACATGGAAACAAATTATGGTAGCCATGATCAAGACACTAAAATGATCACCATCAAACCTCTTCCATTGAAATATCAAAGAGGAAAAATTATTGTGTTTGCTGCCTCTAAAAGGCAAGGGACCATGCCATCCACCTCAGCCCATAAGCTTTACAAAGGTAAATAAAAGGTAAAGGAAGAAGAACAAGATCAGCATGAGGTTGAGAGAGGGTTTGAAATCATTCAGATTGATAGTGACTAGGAGAATGAAGAAAGGATCTCAAACTTGCTCATCCAAAACAAAAATTCCCTAATTGAAGATCTCCAAGCAAATCTAAATAGGGCCAAGAGTGTGAATGATGCCCTTGAGATGGAGAGTAGGCAGCTAGGAGCACAAAATTCCATTTATGAGGCTAGAGCAGTTAGGGCCCGGAAATAAGCTCAAAGGGCACAGGTAAAGCTAGAGGAATTCATGGGCACTTATGACGAAAGCGGGGATGAAGAAGGACATTTTAGGAGGAGACCAAGAAGCATGGGTTTGAAGAAGGCCTTGGCAAAACAAAGAGAACAAGAATCAGCCTTGGCAGAGCAGCTCCTTCTAGATGAGTTTTTGGCCATAGAGATAGCATATGATCAGGAGCCTTGGCTAGAAATAACCAACATACACTTGGAGGTCAAATTGGAAAAAGCCAATAAGGATCTTGATCTCCAAAGGAAAATGACCAAGCATTATGCATGGAGAAACCAAGTTGCAAAGGCTAAACTCAAAAAGGCCCATGCCAAAACCCAAGCATTCAAAGAGGAAAAAAACAAAGAAAACCTTGGAATCATGGCTAAAGCTTCTCTACACGCCTCTCAAACCCCATGAGGAAGACATCCACCAATTTTGGGAAATTTTTGACAAATTTTGGTTTTTTGCAAATTTGGAGGCCTCTAAGTGCATCACCCTTGGCGCTACGCTTTCATCTCAGGCATATTTAGGAGGAAAAATTGGAATTTTTGGAATCCTCAGCTCAAGTACAGTATCCTGACCAATTTTTAGAGAATTTGGAGCATTTTTGGTCCCTCAAATGGCCAAAAAACACCTAATTTTTCACCTTTCTACCTCATTTTCAAGCTTGGCGTTGCGCCTAGAGAAGATTTGGGAGATTTCCATTTTTGACAAGTAAATGGAGCCCAATCAAAAAACAAAGGGAATTTTTGGAAATTATACTCAACAGGCTTTCCAACGGGCCATCACGGAGCCAATTGCCACATTAGTAAGGGCATCAAAACTTGGTTGCAAGTGGACCTAATTTTTCCGTGCAAACACTATGCGTTCAGACCTCTGTGCTGCATTTTTGGCCAGAAAATCAACAAAACACACTCATTTATGGAAAAATGATATTTTGGTGTTTTTTAGGGCAAATCACTCCAAAATTAGGTTCTAGGAGTTATTTTTGCATTTATTTCATGAGATATTTTGTGTCTTGGGCCTTGCATGGTCTCTTAGACATAAATGACATTTATGGGTGTTTTTGACATTTTCAAACCCTAAATAGGGTTTTTTCCCTCCTTTGCTAGATAAATAGAGCATGAGGGCCTTATTTTAAAATTTTCACATTTTATTACTCTTGAGAGCAATATATGGTTTTTTGGATATTGAAGAAGAAATTGGTGTTGTGGAGTTTGTGAATGGCTTGTCTTGATTGATGATGGAGAAGGCTTGCTTGGAGGATCCCCGAGCTTGGTTAATGGTGATGTGCTTCTATTCAGTTCATGTTTTCTTATGTATCATGTTTTTTCATCCTTCTATATTTCAGTAGGACAAATGTTTTAGACTAAGAAATGTTTTTCAAAGGCACCTTAGCTCTGTTTGTTCTTCATTGCCTCTATGTTTTCCTCTGCTAGGTCAGTTTAGAGAATTCTTGGTTGCTCTCTAGACCCATCCAAGCTTGTTTATCTCATGAATGGTTCAATATAGTAGGCATAAAATATGATTTATGGTTAGTCGTGCTTGTTTGATGTCACTAAAACATTTTTCTTGAGATCTATCTTTGAAGTACCACTAATTAGGTTTTTCCAAAGAGGGTATGTTTCAATCATACCCTTTTTCCATGCTTGGATAGTTATTTTGAAGATATTTATGGCTATGATCAATGGCGTTTAGGAGTTCCCTCTTCTTGATTAAAGTTATATGTTTATCTTAAATTTTTTCTAACCTTGAAGGTCAAATCAATAGAAGTTAAATGAGTTTCTCACCTTCTATATTTCATTGGATTGTTTGTCTTAAATGCTTATTTGCTTGAGTTGAATTAAAGATTTATTGGTGTGCCTTGTCTATTGATTACTTCTTTATGCTAAATAGTGTTGAAGTCCCTTCTTGTAAAAGTATTTGAAAAATGATTCTTAAGTGCCCTTTGCCCTACTTTCTTCAGAAACTTGATGTTCATTTCATCTCACAAAAACCTTGAAAATCCATCTGACCATGCTAGATTTTCCCTATGATCCATCCTAATTCATTATTGAAATTTCCATGGCTTTTATTGACTCCATAGCCCAATGACTTGAATATTTAATTACTCCATCTATTCCACTTGATCATCTACCCAACCAAAAAAAACAAAGAAACCCTAAACTTAACAACTAGCCTAAAATCAAACCCTAAAAGAAAACAAGTACACATCCTTTTCACAAATTAGAGAGAGCCCGCTTTGATTCTAAGAAGGCTAGGTCCTAGGACTCCAAACACTGATCTGATGTTACCCGGTGCATTTGATCTCACCAATATAACAAATCACGGGAACCTAACACCACATCCAAAACTGTATCAATTGGTTTGGATTTGTAAGAATGAAAATCTACAAGTTTCAAAGAAATGTATATTACGGTTTGCAATAATTACAAATTTTGTTGACATAGTTGAACTAGATGTGGTCCCGCTTGACATCACTAGTATTGTATTAGGGAGTCCTTACTTGTATGACAAGAAAGTAATCTTCCATCACCATGAGAACAAGTATCATTTATTCAAATATGTCAAGGAGTTGATCGTTAGAGCACATCGCAAGAAGACAAACATTGCTATGGTAAATGCTGGACAGGTAAAGAGGCTGGTAAATTCAAGTAAGAAGTTTGTTCTTATTATGCTTAAGTCTAAAGATGATATTAATCATGAATAATTTGAGGGATGTGATATTAAGTTAAAATCAGGTTTAGATGATGTAGTTAATGGACATCATTAGATGTTTCGGGAGCCAACAGGATTGCGTCCAAAAAGGGAGATTCAACATGAGATTCAGTTACAGCAAGATTGTCCTCTTCCAAAAATCGGTATGTATCACATGTCAATAATGGAATGCTGAAATAAAGAGGAAAAACAAAGAGATATTGGATAAAGGAATCATAAGTCCAAGCACCTCGCCATGTGGTTCACCCATAGTCTTGATACCAAAGAAAGATGGGACTTGGCACATGTGTGTAGATTTCTGAGCTTTGAACAAGATTACAGTAAATAATCGTTACCCAATCCCAAGAATAAATGATTTTCTTGATCAGCTGAAAGAATTTTTTTTTTCACTGAGTTAGATTTATGAAGTAGATATCATCAAGTAAGAATTGCAAAAAGTGATATCTGGAAAACTGCATTCAAAACCAAGCAAGGAATCTTTGAGTGGCTAGTTATGCCTTTTGGTTTGTGTAATGCATTGGTAAATTTCATGTGTGTTATGGATAGTGTTTTGTGTCCATTTCTTGATGAATTTGTGATTGTGTACTTAGATTACATATTGATTTTCAGCAAAAAAAGAGAATATCATGTCTTGCATGTGAATAGAGTGCTTGATATTTTGAAGAAAGAGAAATTGTTTCTTAAGATGTCAAAGTGTGAGTTTGGAAATAATTATTTGGTCTATTTGTGACATATTGTAGGAGGAGGAGAATTGAGAATCGATCCTTCTAAAGTGGAAACCATTGTGAATTGGCCCACACCCAAAATAGTTATCGAGGTAATAAGTTTCTTAGGTGCAAATCAATATTGGAGAAATTTTATTGCTAACGTTTCTTCCATCGCAGCTCCTATGCATGCAGTGACAAGTGTGAAGAAAGGATTCTAATGGGGAGGAAAATAACAGCAAGATTTCGAAGCTATAAAAGACAAGATTAGTTCAACTCCCATCCTTGCATTACCAAATTTTAGATAGCTATTTGAGATTCAAACTAATGCTAGTGATTATGCCATGGGCACAGTACTTTTGCAGCATGGCAAGCCTATCGCTTTTCATTCTAAAAATTTTAATGGTGCTGTGACTAATTATCCTACATATGAAAAAGAACTATAAGAATTGGTAAAAAGTGTCAAGAACTGGAAACACTACTTGATGGGTAAAGATACTATTGTACATATGGATCACCAACCATTACAGTACTTTTAGTCATAAACAAAATTGCAGCAATCAAGATATTTCAGGTGGATGGGATTTCTTCAACAGTGTCACTTGGTTATAAGCTACAAGAAAGGTATTTTCAATAAATTTGCAGATATTCTTTCAAGACCAATCATTATTGCATCTACTTTACTAAAAAATGATCCTGTTGTACATGAGAGTTACATAGAACAATATGCACATGACATTGATTTCCAAGATGCGTATGCTAGTTTGAGTGAAGGGAATCAATTTGAAGAAAAATATTATCACATGCATAAAAATTTGTTGTTTCATATGGGCAAGATGTGTATTCCAAAATGAGAGAGGCTAAGTGTCATGAGAGAAGCTCATTCATCTCTTATTGCTAGACACTTTGGGGCAAGATAAACATTGGTGCATCTACAAAGGTATCGTTATTGGCCTCGCATGATAGATAGTGTGTCACGTTTTATAAGATGTTGTTCTATGTGTGCAACAAGTAATCCTAGAAATATGAAGCTTGGATTGTACATGTCACTACTGGTACCATCCAGGCCATGGGAGAGTGTCTCCATGGACTTTGTTGGAGGTCTACCTATGTCAAGAAAACAACATGATTAATTTTATGTAGTTGTGGATAGATTCAATCAAATGTGTATTATTATGCCATGTAAGAAAACTATTACTATTAAAAAAACTACTGAAATTTATTTTCAACGTGTTTGGTTTAATTTTGGATTGCCAACTTCTATTGCTAGTAATATGGATTCCAGGTTCATTGGGAATTCTTGGCCAAATCTATGGAGAATGATGGACACAAAGTTAAAAAAGAGTACCACTTTTCATCCACAAACAGATGGATAAACCGAGGTGGTGAATAGAATCATTGTGCATCTATTGAGAGGATATTGCAGCAAACATCCTAAGTTGTGGGATAAACAACTGCATTACATTCAACATCCTTACAATCGGGCAAAGCACTCTTCAACAGAAACATCACCTTTTGAAGTATGCTTTGGGTATTTTCCAAAATCTCCATTAGAATTCATCTTTGGGAAGGATGTTGTAATTGATGGCAATAGTGAGATTGATAAGGCTCAAAATTTCATTGAAAAATTCAAATTATACATCAACAAGTTCAAGAACAACTTGAGAAAAGTCAAAGAAAATGCAAAGAGAGGCATGAAAAACAATTGGTTGATCACAACTTTCAGGAGGGAGATGAGGTATGGTTGCACATTAGAAGATAAAGGATGCAAGCAGAAAGTTAAAATCTCAAACCTATTTGTTATGGTCCTTTAAATATCATAAAACAAGTTGGTAATAATGCATTTAAGCTTGAATTCCCTTCCTACATGAAAATGTATTCAGTTGTTAATGTTGAAAAGCTACACTTGTATGAGCCAAATTTGATCGATGATCAAGGAAGTGATGTTCAACTACCTTCTATTGAATATTTCTTGCCATAATTTCTGGATGAGCTCAAAGAAGATACAATTCTTGATAGGAGGAAAAGATCATCAAAGAGGGGAAGTGTTGGCTAGCTTCAAGTTTGGCTCAAAGGAACTAAACCAAGAAATGAAAAATGGATGTAGGTTAGAAAGGTGAGGGAGTTGTACCCTCATCTACTGAATAGGTAATCAAGTATTTTGGGGTCCAAAAGCTTCCCAATGGGGAGGAGTGACCAGGAGTTCATAAAGTTTGCTCAAAATTAAAAGTTACAGGATTGGGTTGAAACTAGGATGGTTGCGTAGATCTCATCTTCCTATTATGATGTCATGAACGGTTCAAAAAATCGATGTCCTATGAGGGATATATCTTGTTCTGATCGAAATGAAAAATAAGTAAAATTGTGATAGTTTGACCAGATTTGACTGGGATGCACAGTCAGCAAAAGGGAATATTTTGAGTAATATTCCTTTCCTCAAAAATAATTATGGTTTGATAAGTGTAGATTCATTATTGGTTGTACAGGGTTTCGAAGGAGACAATCACAGGGTGACATGTGGACAGCCCTGAGGCCACCACATGTCCTGCAACTGCACGTTAAAATTTTGTTGGAGGCCACAGGAATTGACCCCTGGACATCCTGCCCAGCAAATGCACACCTTATCATCCGCACTACACATTTTGAGTTAACAACTATAGGGCACGACTTGTATTTAAGGTTTGCTACATTCATAGTTGTGGGTTGGGAACCGCTAGTCGTCCTAACCCACCAACAGTCCCCAAAGGTTTGATAACATGTTAAACGACAATACAACCAAACTGTGTGGAAGTGTTAAACGCAACAACTAATTTCCAACATTTATGATGGTTTTCACATGGAAAATGGTTAATGTAACCACCTTCCTCACGGTCAACGTAACCCACAAATCAACTGGATTTCTGCCCTTGTCGACTGCAGTTTACACCTTGGGTTCTGCCTATCCAACCGTTATTGTAACCACGGGATTTGGGGTTTTCATGTGGCCACCCCAACTAAAAAATTTATTTCAAATGGTTTATTCAGTGGAAGTTTTGGCAAGCATGCCATTTTTGGTGGAAGTGTTATTTTAGCTCCAGTTAAGTGGAGTTCTCCACTTTTAGTGGAGCTTTTCTAGGTGAAACTGGGAAAAAGAGTAGGAGACTCAATGTTTGCCCATTCAGAGTGAATGAAGGGTCATTTTCGACTAATTGGAGCATTATGCAGCCATTGGTCCAAATAAAACAACCATTAGAGCATTGTAACTACATGTATTAGAAAAATTTTGAGCATAATGAAAGATGGACATTCCATTGGGAGATGGACTAGCAGATGTAGCCCAGGAGGGGTGAAATTATTCATCATGCCTGCTATGTAAATTTCATGTGGTGACTTATTTATCTATTTTGCAATACTGTTCAGTGTTATTTAAGTTATTTTTATGCTTCTAATCCACTAAAAATAATTTACAATTCATGGAAAAACACCACATTCCCTATGCAAACTAATGAACTGATTATGCACATTTTTATAAACTAAAAAGACACTTAGAACATCAAAACTAATACATTCATTTCAGATAACTAGGTGGTCTGTGTTATCACTCTAGTAAATTTTCTATCAGAAATATTTAAAACTTTGTAACTTACTAGAGGTAACCATGAACCTCTTTTAGATTTCAGGATCTAGCCTTCCTGAATTCCGGAGAGGGATCTCTCCTTATGATTTAACCTTGTTTTTTTTTATAAGATTTTAGGCTAGGTATGATTGGACAATTGGTTTGTTTTGAAATTTTGGTGGGAATAAAATTTACTTCAAGGTAAACCACAGAGGGATCTACCAGACCATTGGGCTATGGAGTCAACTTCTTGGCAAGCAGAGCTAGGAAATAAGGTGAAAAGAGAAAATGTACTAAGGGCAGGGTAGATGACCTTCAAAGGGTTTTGAATAAGCTTCTTGATGAAATGGGTTAAATCCAAACAAAATGGAAATTAAGAATCCTTAAGTTACAAAAATTAAGATGAAATAAATGGGTCAAACAGGGACTAAGAGCATTTAAGAATTCTTAAGTCTAGTTATCAGCAAAAAACATAACAATGAATAACTAGTAAAAAAAATGGAGCTTTTTAACGCTAATCCTGTTTAAGCTTTCCTAATTAATCATTAAAGACAGAAAACATTAAAACGTATGTATGGAACTTTGAAAGATAAATAGTGAAAACAGGAAAATACTTGACTTATCTGATCATCACAAGAATCCTGAGTTATGATGCATGTTTGACTTAGTTCCAGTCTGCTGCTTTACAAATAGACTCACACAAACTCCAATATATTCAGCAAAAATGTCTATAGTAGTCTTGAAAAAATTTATTCCACACTAAAATAATTCAAATAGTGAAGTATTTATACAAATTCTAAACTAGAATATCTTGAAACAATATCAAGATTAGTTTACAAATATCTCTAATTATTTTACATAAATAGAACTTAAGTAAAGGACACTCAAGACTAATGCATCTATTTGGCACTATTTTTTATGGATATGTGATTACTAAGATGATAATTCGAAATTTTATCCAACTCTTAGTTGATGATGAGGCATCCAAGTCACTAACTCCTTCCTTTCTTTGTGCATTATGCTCCAGCAATTCTGCAAACTTGGGGTCCAATGATACCTTTTTATTTATCAATACGAAATATATATGTAAAAAGTGAACGAGGTTATTATGGATAAATATGTTGGTGAAATAAACCTCTTTCTGTTTCCTAAAATTCCTCTCCAACTGTGCACAATAGGCTCGGAACAAAGATGTTTAAAACAGAGTTTTATAGAGTCTGAAAAATAGGCTGTAAATATGTGAATGTGTCTCTCATCTTGAAATGAGTGTGCAAAAAGTGAGATAGGTTTTTGTAGATGGGTCTCTTAGGAACAAAAACCTCCTTCATGTTTTTACAATGTGTTTCTAATTGGCCACACTCTTCTCTGCAAAATGATGTCTTAACAGGAATTTTCTGCAAAAAGTGCTCTCCAATATTGTTTACAATTTCGCAATATATAAGGGTTGTTAGAAAAGTGAGAGAGGTTTTTGTAGTTGAGCATCTTAGGAACATAAATAGCTTTCATTTTTGCAAAATTCATCTTGGATTGGTCACAATATGTTCTGCAAAACAATGACTGAAACAGGAAATTTGTGCAAAAAATGTCCCTTCGTGCTCTCTTTTTCATCTTTTCACCTTTTTGTTCTTTTAATTGTTTTACTTTCACTTTAGATAAAATTCATTTTTGGTGAAAGTATTTTCATCTCTTTTTACCATTTTACTGCCTCTGTATTTACTTTTACTTTTTACCTTTGACTACTCTTGTAACTTTGTTTTAACTTTCACTCTGACTTTTACTTGATACACTTTAACCACTGATACTCTTTAATTGTTATGTTTTCAATGTCATTGTGAATTTTGATTTAACTTTTACCATTCACTGTGAAAATTCCATCATTCTGATCTCTCTTTGACTTGATTTTATTTTTTCTTTGTATAGAAATTGTTTGTTGAATGAAACTTTTGATTTAAGATTATGAGAATTTGGAGCAAACAATTTTGTCAACTAGTATTGAAACTGTTGGCCCAAATCCATATTCTGATAATAACCTGCAAAAATCAAACAATTTGTTAATGAAATCCAGGTCTGCAGGGAGGTGATTGAAGGGTTTTTGAAATACTTGTGGAATGGGATTAGTATGTGGAGGTTTAACTTTGTTTATTAGGCATTTTGGGTAGCTACTACAAGATTAGATTGTTTGCAGGAGTTCTTCACTTTAAGAGAGACAAAGCTGAGCAATTTAGGCTAAGGATGGCTTCTTTTGGGCTATTTTTCTCAATTTAGGTTTTTTGAATGGGTTTGATTGAAAACAGGGAATATCAAGGTAATTCAGAGTTTTTAGTTGTTCAGATCCTTGAATTTAATCTTCAAACTGTGAAAATTGAGGAAATTGGCTTTAAAAAGGTTCACAGTCGGAAACAGGGCTTTCTGGGAAAATTGGGCAGGGTTTGGCATGCTTTTGAGAGTTTTTGGGAAAATTACTCATATAATTTATCTTTTTGAATCTCAATTGGTTCAATTTCATATTAATTCATTCAAATGAAAGCTTTAAACTGTAATTTTGAAGGTTGAAATGTCGAAAAATACCTCAGCTTCAGGTATTTTTACAGTCGGGAGGGTTTATGGTTGGCTTTGTTTGAATTTGAGCTTTAAGGCTAATTGTTTCAGTCGAAGGAGTGTACTTTGGCTTTTGAAACAGGAGCTCTGCGGTCAAACATGCTTCTGGATAGGAATTGAATGCTTAAAAACTCAGGGATATAAGCTTGAAAGAATGGGCAAAGAAGATTTCTCTACGGTTGAACAACACATATAACGTTAATAAGACTTATAACCAAGTTTTAAATATTTTCTATAATCTTATAAACGTATTAAATGGCGAGTTTAATGACTGGCAGGAACTATTTTATATTTTTTAGACGTGGAAAACCAGCGATGGTTTTTGCGTTGGCATCAGGATATAAGTGGTATCAAGCCAATTGAATGCGATCAAATGAAAATAGGACACGTTGCATTGGTGGTTTCGTGAAACAAAATTTATCGCAAAATTTTTTGCCAACTTTGCCCGATCACTTTTGTAATGCGATATTGAATACGCGCCATCAGATCACGATGGATGAGGCGAAGGGTCGAGATCTTTCGGAAAGTTGCAGGGAAACAAGGTGGGACTGGGCTTTTTGATATGCGTCGTTGATTTGGTAAGTGATGATCAATGGTTTAAAAATCAATGCGATGAGAAATGGTGAGGCTGGAGGCCAGTTGATCGTGCTCAATGCGAATCATTGGATTAGGATTATAAAAATGATTGGAGGGTTTGGAATGAACCCGAGGGTGCTAGGTGTATGTATTGAATAACATGTTTATATATAGGGAAATGCGCGTGGGAAGGGTTAATGGGATTTTAACCAAGGTTTAATATTCATATGAAACAAGAGGTTTCATATATCATGAAAGGGAAAAAGCTTAAGGCTCTTAACCTTAGGTTAAAGTATGCAGGAAATGGGAATGTAAGCATTCTTTTTCTGAGCTTTTTGCATTATTTAAATTTATTATATAGTTTTAGATTGCGGAGGGGTCTAAAACCATAGGGGAAAGGGGTATATTTTTATAGATAGTTTTATGTCAAAGGGGTAATTTCGGGATGTTATATCAACATGTGATAAATATATTTGACACAAAAGCATATAATAAGGGGTTTTTTTGGGATATTAAATAAAAGGGGTTATATTAATAGGACTAGGACATTTAATATGGAATTAATAAAATAATTTAGGTGTTAATATGACTAGGGGAAAGTGAATACTCAAAACATGCAATTATAACCAAGAAAACTAAAGATTTAAATCCAAGCTTTCAATATGATAATTTCATCACTTCACCTTACGATAAAATGCTATTTTGAGGGTTTTATGCTTCATGAGATGTAGGAGGTTAATCAAATGAGGTTTTGAGCATCATTAAGTAAAAAATTGGATCTTTACTTATTATTTTTCATGATAATGAATGCATGCAAGGAAAATGATGTGATTTCTGGGATTAATATAGAAACTTAACACTTTCAACTAGTTAGTCATTGAGCCTTGGGTCCAATCCCAACAGAAGTCAAGGAAATTCCCTGAGCCTCTTTAACTGATAGTCTAGAAGGTCAAATAGCTATGGGGAGGGGAAATTAGTTATTGTAGCCTGGTGAAAGATATTTACAATGGATTTATTGCCTTCTTCTACCTACCCAACTATCTCTTCTAACATTTTTTCCTTCAATTTTAATCAGGTGCGTTTGAACTGGAAACCTTACAACCTTGTATTCTCTTTTTTGAAAGCTAAACTAGCTAATTCTACACTTATTTCATCCCAGAATCTAGATTAAACTGTTGGATTCTTTTATTCTCTACCTAACTACTGAATTTTCATGATTAAACTATATGACAATTTTTTATTCGCTATCTACAACATTTGAAATTGAAAGATGACAAGTCAAGATTAAATTTTTCAACTCATCACAGATCATGGCATTTATTAAAACTCTGCCATAATCATCTGCAAGAAGTGAAAGTAGTGGCATTTAGACTTGCACGCTTCCATGTTTTATTCATATTTTTTCTTTTGGAGTATATTATTTTTTCTAAGTCCTTTGATGTTTCTTTTAGGAATTTTTACCCTGTTTTTGATTTTTTGATTTTTAATTTTTTTTTTTTTTACAAAATATGGCAAAATAACTTGCAGAAAGCAAAGTTTATACATATTTACAAGACTGCCATCAGTCAAGTCAAAATTATGAATCCTATATTTATAGGTTACTAACATCGGCTTCACTTTGGGATGGAATTTCCTTTTGATATGTCAAGAACACTGTTGACTAGTAGCTTGATCCATTGGGCTAATCCTAAACATGCATTTGTTGTGGCTGAAAATCTTGAACTGAATATAGTCCTTTTTCTGCAAACTGAAATCTGATCTGAAACTAAAAAAAACATACTGCAAATCTCAAACCAAACTGATTAGATCTTAAATATCTTTAGGACCTTCTCCTTAGCTTTAAAACTCAATGAATTATTCCAAAACTAGCTGAAAAATGAATACTGAAATAAGTTAAAATCATACCTACTTACTCTAATCAGCTGTCCAACTGCTGGTTAGGTAAAATGAAATAGCCAATGCAACCATTCAAGCATTATTTACTTTGATATATTTTTTTTCATTTTCATGTTGATTATCAAAACTGTACTTATGCAACCTATTAAAAACTTGTCAACAAATGAGAGGATATGAAAACACTTGATTTCCTTTGTTGACTCTAGAAACTGTACAAAAGGATCTTCCAAAATATATACATTGATGTTTAACTGATCTGAACAACTGTACATATGTTCTGGATGGCCTACATACCATGAATATGAAATGTTATTTTCATTTTTATCTCCCTGTAAACTTTTAGATAATATTTGTGATGATATTGCTACTGATTGTAATGTTTGAATATTGAAATCATTATCATCTTGATTCTAAAAATCATATTTAGTTAATAGAGGAATGCTTTGAATGCCTTCAATATTCAACATATCTGCTATTGAATCCTGAAAAACTTGGGAAAATTGCTGCAACCTATGGCATATAGGTTTCCATAGGACTTCATAAATTTCAACAAGTTTCTCATCCTTTTATTTAAATATGTTATACCACATTTCCTTTAAAAGATGAAATGGTTCAAAACATAGTGGTGTGGAAATTTCTTGTGTCATTTGATCATTTATTTCAATGGGAAATGATAACTGCAATTGTGAAACTGAAAAATCTTGATCAATAGTTTCATTATCTTCTTTTTTGTCAATCACAATTCCTAAAGATTTCTGATTATTGACGACATGAAATTTGTCTCTAATGAACTGAAATGAAGCAAAACAAAGAGGTAAAGAATATTTATTTATTTCCACATTTTCTGCTCTTTCTTTCTCACTCTCATGGCTAATCAGTATTGGCTGATCACTATCTTCAATCTACTAAAACTACATTTCTTCATCCTCCAAACTAGCTTTTGATTACTCTGTAAAGTTAGCTTGAGTTTAGAGAACATAACTATCATCATGATGATCATACTTAGGAAAATCATCGAAAGAAGGAATGTAATCAAACATACATATTAAATCAGTAGATTTCTCTTCCACATATTTATCTGTAAATTCATTTTCTGATCTATGATAATTGGAATTAGCAGGAATTTTTTCATGCCTATCAACCTTTTCTATTTCTTCATGGTGATTTTGAGTAAAAAATTCATCTTTCATAGTGATCTCCTGTGTTCTTTCATCTAGTTTTCTTACCAAAAGGCTGAGTTTTACCTTTGCAATATTTTTCTTTTCTTCTTCTTTTGCTTTCAACTTTTCCTGTCTGATTTGCAAATTAACTTCTACATCAACTGCAACGTTCTGCATCTGTACAAGTTTTTTTGGATCTCTTTCTCTTAACCAAAATTCTATTTCTAGATTAAAAACACTTGGATAATGCAAGAGAGCTGAATCATGAGGAGGTCTAATATTTTTTGGCATTGAATAATAAACTTGATTAAATCTGTCAGAAAATTGTTGTATTGTTTCATTTGGATGTCTTTTTAATTGATTATATTCTTCCATGATCACAAAAGGATTAAATTTGATTATCCATCTATCAAGGAAAAGTTTGATAAACTGCTGGAAATTAGAGATGCTAGCATTAGGGAGATTTTTGAACCAACTCTTTATTCTATTTTGCAAAGAAAGAACAAAAAGTCTGATTTTAACATCATCTTCATCAATCTCAAATAAATCCAAACAATTCTCAAAACCTTGAATATGTTTTTGGGCAGTGATACCATTCTCTCCATCAAATCTAAGAAGATATTTGTAGTAGTTTTTAGGAAAATCATGGAGTATAGGAGGTAAAATAAGGGGCTTATATATATCTGGAACTTTATATGGTACATTAATATGTACAGGGATTGTAAGATCAATATTGATTATTTGAGGCTTATTTATTGGATAATGATCATCATTAGATTCAGAAGAAAGCTGCTCAAAGAGATTAGAAGAATTGTTATTTACAATTTTTAAGGAAAATAACTAAAAACTAATCTAAGGTCTTCTATAAAATATAATATACATTGAAAAACTTTCTTAATGAGAAAGAACATAATGTCTTGGATTAAGATCCAAGTTAAAATCCTGATCTTTCCATATTTTTCTTTCAAGTTCATTCCTCCAGTGGAGTCTTGATTGTGAAATTTATTTGGAGTCGCCAGGTGGATGGTTTTAACCTTTGTGTGTCTGATTACTGACCACCATCATAGATCAGATCTGAACCTATAAAATATTTCTGAATAAAATGTTAGACTTCTCCAGTGGAGTCACCAGTATGTTATCACTCTAGTAAATTTTCTATCAGAAATATTTAAAAAATTGTAACTTACTAGAGGTAACCAAGAACCTCTTTTAGATTTCAGGATCTAGCCTTCTTGAATTCCGGAGAGGGATCTCTCCTTATGATTTAACTTTGTTTTTTTTATAAGATTTTAGGCTAGGTATGATTGGAAAATTGGTTTGTTTTGAAAGTTTGGTGGGAATAAAAGGTACTTCAAGGTAAACCACAGAGGGATCTACCAGACCATTGGGCTAAGGAGTCAACTTCTTGGCAAGTAGAGCTAGGAAATAAGGTCAAAAGAGCAAATGTACTAAGGGCAAGGTAGATGACCTTCAAAGGGTTTTGAATAGGATTTTTCATGAAATGGGTGAAATCTGAACAAAAGGGCAATTAATAATCCTTAAGCTACAGAAATGAAGATGAAATAAAGGGGTCAAACAAGGACTAAGAGCATTTACGAATTCTTCAGTCCGGTTATCAACAGAAAACATAACAATGAATAACTAGTAAAAAAAAAGGAGATTTTTAACACTAATCCTATTTAAGCTTTCCTAGTTAATCATTAAAGATAGAAAACATTAAAATGCATGTATGGAAATTTGAAAGATAGACAGTGAAAACAGGAAAATACTTGAATTATCTGATCAACACAAGAATCATGAGTTATGATGTATGTTTGACTTAGTTCCAGTCTACTGCTTTACAAATCAACTCACACAAACGCCAATGTATTTAGAAAAAATGTCTATAGTAGTCTTGTCAAATTTTATTCCACACTAAAATAATTCAAAGAGTGAAGTATTTATACAAATTCTAAACTAGAATATCTCGATAAAATATCAAGATTAGTTTACAAATATCTCTAACTGTTTTACATAAATAGAACTTAATTAAAGGGCACTCAAGACTAATGCATCTATTTGGCACTATGTTTTATGGATAGGTTATGAGTAAGAGGAGAATTCGAATTTTATCCAACTCTTAGTTGATGATGAGGCATCCAAGTCACTAACTGCTTCCTTTCTTTGTGCATTCTGCTCCAGCAATTCTGCAAACTTGGGGTCCAATTATACCTTTGTATTTCTCAATAAGAAATAGATATGTAAAAAGTGAAAGATCTTATTATGGATAAAGATGTTGGTGAAATAAACCTCTTTCCGTTTCCTAAAATTCCTCTCCAGCTGTGCACAATAGGCTCTGCAAAAAGATGTGTAAAACAGAGTTTTATAGACTCCAAAACATAGGATGTAAAGATGTACATTTATCTCTCATCCTGAAATGACTGTGCAAAATATGAGATAGAATTTCGTATATGGGTCTCTTAGGAACCAAAACCTCCTTCAGTTTTTTAAGATGTGTTTCTGATTGGCCACAATCTGCTCTGAAAAAGGATGACTTAACAGGAATTTTATGCAAAAAGTGCTCTCAATAGTGTTTAATATTTCCCAATCCATAAGGGATGTTAGAAAAGTGAGAGAGGTTTTTGTAGTTGATAATATTAGGAAAAGAAACATCCTTTAGTTTTGAAAAATTAATCTTGGATTGGTCACAATATGTTCTGCAAAACAATGACTTAAACAAGAAATTTGTGCAAAAAATGTCCCTTGTTGCTCTCTTTTTCATCTTTTCACCTTCTTTTTTTTTAACTGTTTTACTTTCACTTTAGATAAACTTCATTGTTGGTGAAAGTATTTTCATCTCTTTTTACCATTTTACTGCCTCTGTATTTACTTTTACTGTTTACCTTTGACTGCTCTTGTAACTTTGTTTTAACTTTCACTCTGACTTTTACCTGATACACTTTAACCACTGATACTCTTTAACTATTATGTTTGCAATGTCATTGTGAATTCTAATTTCACTTTTACCATTCACTGTGCAAATTCCATCATTCTGATCTCTATCTGACTTGATTTTTTTTTTTTTTTTATACAAACTATTTGTTGAATGAAGCTTTTGATTTAAGATTTGAGAATTTGGAGCAAAGAATTTTGTCAACTAGTATTGAAACTGTTGGCCCAAATCCATATTCTGATAATAACCTGCAAAAATCAAACAATTTTTTAATGAAATCCATGTCTGCAGGGAGGTGATTGAAGACTTTTTGAAAGACTTGTGGATTGAGATCATCCTGTGGAGGTTTAACTCTATTTATTAGGAATTTTGGGTAGCTACTGAAAGATTAGACTGTTTGAAGGAGTTATTCACTTTAATAGAGATGAAACTGAGCAATTTAGGCTAAGGATGGATTTTTTTGGGCTTTTTTGCGCAATTTAGGTTTTCTGAATGCGTTTGTTTGAAAACAGGGAATATCAAGGTAATTAAGAGGTTTTTGTTGTTTAGAGCCTTGAATTTAATCTTCAAACTGTGAAAATTGAGGAAATTGGCTTTAAAAAGGTTCACAGTCGAAAACAGGGTTTTCTGGGAAAATTGGCCAGGGTTTGGCCTGATTTTGAGAGTTTTTGGGCAAATTATTCATATAATTTATCCTTTTGAAGCTCAATTTGTTTAATTTCATATTAATTCATTCAACTGAAAGCTTTAAACTGTAATTTTGAAGGTTGAAATGTAGAAAAATACCTCAGCTTCAGGTATTTTTACAGTCGGGAGGGTTTATGGCTGGCTTTGTTTGAATTTGAGCTTTAAGGTTAATTTTTGCAGTCGAAGGAGTGTACTCTGGCTTTTGAAACAGGAACTCTGCGGTCAAACATGCTTCTGGATAGGAATTGAATGCTTAAAAACTCAGGGATATAAGCTCGAAAGAATGGGCAAAGAAGATTTCTTTACGATTGAACAACACATATAACGTTAATAAGACTTATAACCAAGTTTTAAATCTTTTCTATAATCTTATAAATGTATTAAATGGAGAGTTGAATGACTGGTGGGTACTCTTTTATATTTTTTAAATGCAGAAAACTAGCGATCGTTTTCGCGTTGGCATCAAGCTGTAAGTGGTATCAAGTCAATTGACTGTGATCGAATGAAAATAGGACATGTTTCATTAGTGGTTTCGTGAAACAAATTTTATCGCAAATATTTTTTCCAACTTCGCCCAATCATTTTTGTAATGCGATATTGAATACGCCTCGTCGGATCATGATGGATGAGGCGAAGGGTCAGGATATTTCATAAAGTTGCAGGGAAACAAGGTGGGACTAGGCTTTTTGATATGCGCCGTTAATTTAGTAAGTGATGATCAATGGTTTAAAAATAAATTGGATGAGAAATGGTGAGGCTGGAGGCCGGTGGATCGCGCTTAATGTGGAATGTTGGATTAGGATTATAAAAATGATCGGAGGGTTTGGAATGAACGCGAGGGTGCTGGGTGTATGTATTGAATAACAAGTTTATATATAGGGAAATGTGCATGGGAAGGGTTAATGGGATTTTAACCAACGTTTAATATTCATATGAAACAAGAGGTTTCATATATCATGAAAGGGAAAAAGCTTAAGGCTCTTAACCTTAGGTTAAAGTATGCGGGAAATGGGAAAGTAAGTATTATTTTTCTGAGCTTTTTGTATTATTTAACTTTATTATATAGTTTTAGACTGCGGAGGGATCTAAAACCATAGGGTAAAGGGGTATATTTTTATAGATAGTTTTATGTCAAAGGGGTAATTTCGGGATGTTATATCAACATGTGATAAATATCTTTGACACAAAAGCATATAATAAGGGGGTTTTTTGGGATATTAAATAAAAGGGGTTATATTAATAGGACTAGGAATTTTTGTAGGGAATTAATAAAATAAGTTAGGTGTTAATATGACTAGGGGAAAGTGAATACTCAAAACATAAAATTGTAACCAATAAAAGTGAAGATTTAAATCCAAGCTTTCATTATGATAATTTCCTCACTTCACCTTAGGTAAAATGCTATTTTAAGGGTTTTATGCTTCATGAGATGTAGGAATTTAATCAAATGAGGTTTTGAGCATCATTAAGTAAAAAATGGGATCTTTACTTATGATTTTTCATGATAATGAATGCATCAAAGGAAAATTATGTGATTTATGGGATTAATATAGAAACTTAACACTTTCAACTAGTCATTCATTGACCTTTGGGTCCGGTCCCAATAGAAGTCAGGGAAATGCCCTGAGCCTCTTTAACTGATAGTCTAGAATGTAAAATAGCTATGGGGAGGGGAAATTAGTTATTGTAGCCTGGTGAAAGATATTTACAGTGGATTTCTCGCCTTCTTCTACCTACCCAATTATCTCTTCTAACATTTTTTCTTTCAATTTTAATCAGGTGCATTTGAACTAGCAACCTTACAACCTTTTTTTTTTTTTTTTTGAAAGCAGTAAAATATCTAATTCTACACTTATTGCATCCCAAAATCTATATTAAACTAATGGATTCTTTTATTCTCTACCTAACTACTGAATTGTCATGATTAAACTATATGGAAATTCCTTATTCACTATCTACAACATTTGAAATTGAATGATGACAAGTCAAGATTAAATTGTTCAACTCATCACAAATTATGGCATTTATTAACACTTTTCCATAATCATCTGCAAAAAGTAAAAGTAGTGGCATTTAGACTTGCAAAATTTCATTTTTTATTCATCTTTTTTCTTTTGGGGTATATTATTTTTTCTAAGTCCTTTGATGTTTCTTTTAGGACTTTTTACGCTCTTTTTTATTTTTTAATTTTTTAAATTTTTTTTTACAAAATATGGGAAAACAACTTGTAGAAAGCAAAGTTTGTACATATTTATAAGACTACCATCAGTCACATCAAAATTATGAATACTATATTTATAGGCTTTCATAGGTTACCACCTATGAAAGCCTGCGTATGACTACTCCAGGGTATTCCTAACAGAAGAACACCCTTATAGAAGAGAAACATCAGCTTTCAATGGTAAACCAAAGAGAACTCGAAGGCCTACAATAATAACACCAGCTAAATGGCTTATATAATATGAGAGCGAAGGAGAATGGGTTTTCAAAAGTGTTCGATTCAAATCTGTAGCCTATGTTCGATGATCCAGAAATCTTGGACACCTATGTTGAGAAATTTCCCATTGGGATGAAAAGGAAATTTGTCTTTTATGAGCTGCCATATTCAGAGCATCTTAAGATTTCCCACTTACTATATCCCATGCATATATTAAAAAAATTTCATCTTATTTATGGAGGAACATATGATTGAAAACGAGTGACACAATGGTTGTTAGGAGAGATCTTATTTCTTCAAAAAATCAAAAGAAACATTGGCCAAGACAGTAAACTAGAGGAGAGGTTGGTCCCTGTTTGTATTCAAAGAAGGTGATGTCCCATGGATTTTAAAGAAAGTTTGTATTTATTTGGAAAAGGAAGTTATAATGAGTGTGAGGGTGACTTATTTATATGGATCTTAACTACAATGCCTCTTCACTGTGGAATACCGTTTTCTGGAGTTAAAATCACATGACTATTTTAACCTTCTAAGAATATACATGTAAAAAACCTGATTTTATTATTTTATTTTATTTTTATGTAATGGGATATTTTATAATTATTTTTTGCATAATTTAATATTTACTCCACAGTGTCATTATCCTCTTCTCGTGCATGGGTGTGTGAACCATGACTTCCCCAAAGACCTACGATGCGCCATATATAAATTATCTACATTTTTAATTTGGATCACCTCAAAGGAGATTCATATGGCTAGCATTCAATGGTGACGTCAAGAGATAGTTGAGGTTTTTTGTATGCTTGAGAAGGAACTTTCGACGAATTCCATGTACTTGCAGGTTCTTCTTTTAATTCACCTATTAGATGAGTTTGAATTAGTTGGGTTCATTTCTTGTCATTAGATATTCTTCTTAGATAGGCACATGAAGAAATTGAAAGGTTTTGTTGAACATAAGGAAAAAATTGAGGGCATTATGGAAGATGGGTCTATATTGTATGATTTTTTTGATTATGCCAGTGAGTACATCAAAAATATCAAGAACACACCATTTGTAGAAATTTGGGACGATAAAAGGGATGAATAAAAAAGAGAATGGGAGTTTCTCAAAATGAATGGAAAGAGGCGCATGATAAAGAGTAAGTGAAAGCTTATCATTTGTCAAATTATTACTGAGTAACTATTTACACTGAACTTCGTATTAAAGCATATTTTGATCTCATATGTGTGTGTGTGTGTGTTGGTTTGATTTGATCATGAATGAATTAATAAATTGAAGCCATCAAAAATTTCATTCTTTACAATATGGAAGTGGCACAACTGTGGGTCGCATTTTATAAAGAGAAGAGGAGGAAATGGGATAGTGACAAGAAATAATGCAAAGGGTTGAATGGTACAAGCATGCTTTATCAGGATCATTTAAAATAAAATATGCCAATGGCATGAACTTACAGTTGGGTTGTTTCTCAAATGAGAGAGAAATACGATGCATCTAGTCATTACCCACATGCCGAAGAGGATGTGTTAAACATATCGATTGGGTGCGACAGCTTGGTAATTATATTCCCTTTCTTTACAGTTTTAACTTTGTACTACACCTTTAAATTATAACACACACTGTTGGCTGGATAAATCGATCTTGCGGACAAGACTGATCTCCCTAGTATCAGAAGATATTCTAGCAACAAACATATAATTAAATGTATCTTTGTCTAGATATATCACGATTTATAAGTAAATGCTACAAAGGTGTTACGATCCTACCTTGATCCAACGCTTGTTTGTAGTAGTCGTCCTTCAGTCGCCCGAAAGAGTTATCTTCGAAGATCTGCAATCACAAACAAACAAACATCAAATAGCACGTGCATAGCATATATTCATAAATCATATCTACTGTGGTGATATAAAATAAACAATGAAATGACAGCTTATTGAGAAAAAGAAACTTATTTGTATTAAATTTGAAATATTAGAAGAACCTTACAACCTTTTCAGCCTTGATGTTGAACAGGACTTCCTGGGGTCTGAAGCAGGAATTTCCTTCACTCGGACAAACCTTGCACTCTTCCAACTGAGATACATACAGGTATGTAATATTTCCTCATAAAATCTCATCTAAAGGAGTCTAAATTCCAACATCACTTTACCTCAAATAACACTAATGCTTGAACTCCCTTTGAGGCTGCCCAATGCCTCTTTTTATAGTGCAAAAGAGGAGGTTAAAATTCCACCTATGAAGGGATATAATCCTCTTTCAAAGGGATAAGCTCCTCACATCAAGGGGTTATCTCCTTAAGGCATGGGATACATGAACCTGAAAAGAGCAGATTTTCCACCACAAGATTCCTTCCAGAGGCTTCTAGAAATGACTAAAAGTGATTTTTTTGAGTTTACTTGCACCTTTTTAATATTTTACAAGGGTACGCACTCTTAACAAAAATAAAGTGCGGTCAGGTATGCAGGAGACATGACCATTAGGTGCGAGACCACAGGTAAGACAAAGAGAAAGTGCGATACTAGAGTTTTAAAGAATTTGAGAGATTTTCTCTTATTTTTAAGGCTTTACATGAGGAACTGATGTTTTACACTTGCAAAGGAGGAAATTATGAGTGATAATGAGCTCATACAGATAGCATAATTTCAAGGTGACAATTTTCAATGCAACAGATTGCCCCCTAAAGTGCGAAGTCTGTAATAGATGAAGATAGAGTCTATCATGTATGAAGAGTGAAGTACTTTATCATTTCAAGGATCATCCTATGGACACCGCAGTTAGAACCTATAAAAACATTTAATGCAAACTATATATATGTATACATATCATCGTTGAGGTAGGCATTCCCATACTCAGGTCAAAACTAACTAAAAACTAACCTAAACTGTTCTGATACAGGAATGATTTTTCAATACATCAACAGTATAGACATGTGTAGACACAGTATGGATGCATCCATCTGTTTATGAATATTCCACTGTATAAATGAATAAAAAAATTCCTCGCAGCCTGGATGGTAGAAACTACATCCAAGGTCTTGATTTCCGCTTCTCGAACTAGTACAATTCTATCCATGTGAATGAATGTGTCGAAGTCGAACATGGTAAAAACCATTTGATTACCAGTCAATAATGTGAACTGTTAACAAGTGTGAGAGTAACCACCAGTAATTTTAATGGTCCTCAAAGTACTCAGTACAATCCATGAATTGTGAATGAATGAGCTGAAGTCGAACATATCACGGAATCATCCGATCGAAGGTCAATGATTCAACCTGTCATCGAAGGCGAGAAACCTGCCATTGAGGCATGCAGATTTCAAGGTACTGAAGATTTCTATATCAAATTCATAGATAATGAGCTGTCATCAATTGAAAGTGATCCGTCATAGGCAATTCTACAACACAAAATCATAGATCAAGTTTTGAAGAAATATATTGGCAAGGACTGACTCAGGGATGGTCAAAATGGAAGATAAATATTTTGCATATGAATGGTTTGTTTGAACTATCCTCTTGAACACATAACAACACTGTAGATGGCTTGGTCACAATTGACCCAAAGATAATACCCAGAAACCGGCTGAAGACTTTCAATATGGTTTGATTAACTGTTAGGCAAAGGATTTTCCCAACCCAGGTGAAAAAAAGTGTCGTGTTCAAGAGTGGTCAATGGTTTTCCAAATAATCAAAATGTAACAAACAGGTTCGTTTTTCTCTCTTTTCCCCCACCATTTCTGGCAAGTAACTCTTTATTTTTTGACAAGCTTGAGGAGGATAACATTTTCTTGTTTATAAGCTCATACTTCGGATGAGTCCAACTTAGTTTAAAATTTGAACCCTAAGAAGGAGTGGTTCGTTCCTGCTTAAAATTAAACAGATCCTTTACTGTTAAATTTTAACAAGTCCAGTATAGGAGAAACTCGGTGTTTTTCATATTTAGGGAGTTAGAAGAAAAAACTTAAGAAAACTCCATGGGTATACTTTTTCGTAAATTGTCTCTCGAGCCTGAAAAAGGATAAAATAATGCGGGAGAGACCTCTATTGACCGTAATTAGTCAACGTATACCTTTTTTGTAAATAATCCATTTCAGTCCGTAAAAGGGGTAAACTTATGCTGAAGGGAATATTATTCATTTATTTTAACGAGTTCGAATAATAAAGTGCTCGACAATCTTTTTAATTTTTGAGAGTCTGAAAAGGGCTTAAAAGAGGACTCCAATGTTTTTCTTTTTCGTAAATTTTTGAAAGAGTCCGAAAAAGTGATAAAAGTATTCTCTTCATCGAAAAACAATCAATTTTCCCGAAAAATCCAATTTTCTGCACAAGAACGCAAAACACTACACATACCTGTTTAAGATAAATAAAAATGTTTTCAAAAATTACCTTTTTAAAGTGAAAAAAAAACAAATTAAAAATTCATTTAGTCGAAAAAACTTATAAAAATGGCTTTTCTAACTTCATTTTTACCATTTGAGTTCAGAGTGAAAAGTGAGAGCTTTTGGGTAAAAAATTTCCTGTGAAGATTCTGGAAAATCCATCCGTTGGAATCGAAAACCGTCAGCTCCAGGTAATCCATGTCCTCCTTAAATTGCATTCCATCCGTTTACATTTTGTTTTTAGGCTTTAAATTTCATTTTTTAAGGGAAAATAGGTTTAAAAAATCACTTGTGGGGGTCTGCAGGTTCAATACGCGGGTCCTGTGGACCCCGAATTTTTTCTACAAAGAAAAATGTCATGGGTTCGCACCTATTTCACAACACCCGTGTGTACCTACACACTGTGTGTGAGCAAAGGGTGCCGACCCCGCGCAATGAATTTTAAAACTTAAATTTTTCAATTTTCACCCAAAATTTTTCAAACAAGTTTGTTCTAATATGTCTCTTTGTGTATTGTAGGACATTCAAAATGATTACTTGGCGAGAACGAGAGCACGAGGATGTAGATGACACCGCAATGAATCATATTCCCACACTTCAGGCATTGAGAGCATGCAGATTGTACAAGTTCTAGGCCATACATGGCATCAGGGCCCAAGTAGACCTCCTGACATGCCTGGTAAAAAAATGGGACACTCGGGACCAACGTTTTGTGATAGGCAGCCACCAGCTCGAAATTGAGCCAGAGGATATATATTTTTTGACTGGATTTCCCAAGAGGGATGAACAAATATCTATGCTTGGGACTAGGCCAGGTGGCCAGTCTATCGCTAGTCTTTGACTAGAGTTTTGCGATGATCGAGCAGACCCCAAGGATAAATGGATTGATATTAAAACTATCATCTGACCTGAACTCAATTTTATTGCATTCACTATTACTAGACTATGCGGGAGTGTAGCATTGCATGTGACTACTGGTTCCCAGATGCGGATTGTAGTAGATTGCTTCCAAGGCACCATATTCAACTGGTGTGAAGCAGTATTGGCCAATGTGAAAGGCCAACTAACCAGAGAAAAAAATGGAAAGTTAAAAAAATTTGGTTACAGATCCATTGTGGTTACATTTTCTTTGGAAAGGATTCCTTTACTAGCTCCACAGCTCATTCCAGTCGATCCAGGTAGTGCCCAAGAACATCAGATGGTTTGATGGGTAGCTTTGATGGCCCGTCACGCTGAGGATGTAGAGGTTGTTCAATTTACGTTTGCATATTTTTGTTGGTTGAACAATCAAATTTTTGTGATTGAGGACTTTCGATACGTCGGGATGGACTTCCACGGCGACTGAGACGTGGCTCTTCTAGCAGGAGAATAGTGGGATGATTCAGGTAAAAATCATTTTCAACATTTTCTAAGTTCTAAATTTTTTTGTATTTTAATCGTCCAAAACTAATAATAGAAATTTTAAATGCATATGTGGGCCCACAGTGACCATCCTCTCTTCAGCCTTATGAGAGGAGACACCCAACTACAACAGCACCAGCCCCACAGGGCCAATCAGCAGAGATCCTGACCGACTTGGAGCATCATCTAGAGCACTTGACACTAGATATTCGAGAAATTGATATAGATGACATTCCACTTAGGTTACAGAGATATGTTATTGGGGTTCCAGGACATTTTAGGAGGTTCCTATGTAGGGTGGGCTGAGCAGCAGTTTCTTATCGTGATCATCACTAGGGATAGGATGATCAATTTTGGAGACTCATGACATTTTTGACTTTTTGTATTATCATTTTTGCCGATCATAATGTGTTTTCAACCTATGATCGAAGATGATGTATATTTTGAAACACACTTATATGCTATGATATATCATTATTACCAACTATCTTGTGTAACATGTTATTGAATGTTGCGTAATTTACTATTTTGATTATTGCAAATGTCTATTTATCATACTAGAAGCAACTGCATCTGCTAATGTATTTAAATGTCTTGGGATATGCTGATATTCAATGTAATAAAATTCACGTTCCAAGAGACGAACTCTCAAAAATAACCGTAATAATACTGGATTTCTAATGCCATAAACCCTATTAAGTTGTAATACAACGAGTTCAGTATCCAACCTAACAATCAAACTCCGAATTCCAAACAATATGGATTCAGATAATAACTCAATCACTGCACTATATTCTGTAATGTTATTCATTGTTTGACCGAGGCTTACCCCATGCATAGATACTAACTCATCAGAGGGTGAATAGATAACCCAAGCTGCAGAAGAAATGTTCTGTGTACTACGACAAGCACCATCAACAAAATCATTGTATGTTTGAAGAGACATCGACATCTGCAATATCAAGAGTAAAAATCAAATAAGTAGGAATAGTGATAAGAGTACACTCTAAACTAGGCACGCTTTTCTAATCTAAGACACACTAGCTGTAAAGAAACTAATCTAAAAAAAATCTCCACTTAGAATTTAAGCATAATATCTCTTAAGATAAAGCCCATTTATGGGTTTATCTAAAGAGACCCCGTAAAAATATATCAGTTCATAGGCCCCTTTTTCCAGCTTTCGCTTAAAAATGTAAGGACCATGCCACATAGGTACAAATTTTCCAGCCCCTAACTTATCGTTTGCTTGATCGTATAGTAAAACTAGGTCTCCTTCTAAAAAGTTGTGAGGTGTAACATTTCTGTTGTACTGGGCTTTCATTCATTTTGCATGAGTCTCATTTGCTAACGCAGCAGTGCGTCAATTCTCATCTAGCTGAGCTAAGTAAAAAAAACGTTTCTCTTCTTCAAAAGTAGCTGGGAGTAATTCTATGGCTAATTGTAATAACAGAATTTCGCATTCAATAGGTAACACAGCCTCCAAACCATAAACCAGTTGAAAAGGAGTGAAACCAGTTGATGTTTTTACTGAGGTCCGATATTCCCAAAGTGCTGAAAATAGCATGGTATGCCAATTCGACTTATGAATACCAACTATTCGTTTAATCATAGTGACTAAAAATTTATTGATAGCTTCAACCAGACCATTAGCCTGTGGGTAATATGGAGCAGAACTATCGTGGCGCAGGCCAAGTTGATCTATTATTTAAGTCATCATGATATTTAGAAAATGATTTCCATGATCCAGAATGATAGCTTGAGGAACATCGAATCTGGCAATTATATGATTGAACACGAAAGTTGCAGTAGTCTTGTCATCTGTCGAAAATGTAGGCATTGCCTCGGCCCACTTAGTAAAATAATCTACTGCTAGGATAATATATGCATTCCCCCCTGGCCGAGTGAGGGTTACATGTAATAAAGTCAATACCCCACTTTGCGAAAGGACCAACAACAATTATAGGGTGAAGAGGAGTGGGTGGTGTACACATTTTACGATCAAAGATCTGAAAATTGTGGCATTTCCAGAATACATAGATACAGTCGTTGAATAAGGATAGCCAGAAAAAACCAGCATGCAATATCTTTTGGGTTGTGGCATACCCAGACATATGACCTCCACATGCTCTAGAATGACAGTCATTCAGAACCTTCTCATCTTCTTCATGAGTAAGACAACGTCAGAAAACATAATCCACTCCACGAAGATAGAGTGTATCACCAATAATATTGTATTGTTGGGATTGGAAACATATTTTCCATTGCTGATATCATGAGAGTTCAAGCAGAAAATATTGGGTTTGGAGATAAACAATAATATCCCCATACCAAGGATCAAGAGTATTGATAAGAAACAAGGATTCGTCCGCAATGGGCTACTCCGCCACAGTTTCAGTATTAGTACACGGGAAATCACACATCAGTTCAACAAAAACCAAAGACTTCTTTGCCTTGGATTTTTCAAATTCCAAGTCAAATTCCTGCAGGATAACTATCCATTTGGAATACTTGCCCCCTAGTAATTGTTTGGTCAAGATATACATCATGGGGTTACAGTTTGAAATCACTATGGTTTTTCGTAATAAGATGTACCGACGAAATCTTTGGACAACTTGGGCAGCTGCCAAGGCCAATTTCTCCACATGCGAATATTTTATCTCAGTCAGATGTAGATTTAGAATAAGATAGTAAATCACATGTTCATTGTTGAATTCATCTTCCTAAACTAAAACCATCCCAATGGTGGAATGAGAAGTGGCGAGGCACAAAAAATAATCCTGGTTATAATTAGGAGGATGCAGTAATGGTGCATGGGTCAACGCGTGTTTGAGTGCATCAAAAGATCGATCAACGATCTCATCCCAAAAGAATGGAATGTTCTGTTTTAAAAACCTGGTAAAACCCTTTGATAACTCGGCGTAGTTAGGAATGAAACGATGTAAAAAGTTTTCTTTCCCTTGCAAACTTTGGAGTGGGCAAAGAGTCGAAGGAGGAGGTATATTGATGATAGCTTCAACCTTCGATGGATCGACACGAATGCCTGCTTTTGAAACAACAAATCCCAGTAAGCGACCCGATTCTACACAGAAAACACATTTGTGTGGATTCATCTAAATTTGATAATGTCTACATCTCATAAAGATAGCTCGTAAATGAGTGAGATGATCGGCTCTACGTGATGAATGGGAAGGTAAATCATCAAGATAAGGCTGCACAATGTGCTTGATGTCATGAAATGCGTAAGACATAGCCCTTTGAAAAGTTTCCCTAGCATTCTTCAATCCAAAGGGTAGTTTGCAATAAGAAAATGTTCCCCACAGACAAATGAAAGCTGTTGTAGGTTGACTAGCAAGGAGTATGTTGATTTTATTGTAACCGGAAAAACCATCCATAAAGGAGAACATTTCACTACCCGCAAAATCATAAATAATTTGATCGATATAAGGGGTTGGATAATTGTCTTTAGAACAAGCTCGATTAATATCCCTATAGTCGATACATACTCTTATCGTTCCTTGTTTTTTGTTGACAGGAACAATATTCGATACCCAATCGATTAAAGGAATTGGATAAATGAAACCTGCACGAAGTAATTTCTCAACTTCGGCTTTAATAGCAGCAGATTTTCTCAGATGTATTTGACATAAGCGTTGTCCGACAGGTTTAGAATCTATGTAAGTCTTAATTTCATGGACAGCAATTGAAAGGCTGATTCCTAGAATTTCTTCATATGACCAAGCAAACACGTCATGAAATTATTGAAATAGGGCTTTATAAGTTCGGATTTCATCATCCATACAGGAATCACCTATATGAATGTTTTCAACAATTCTTGGCTTAACTGAAATGTCAATAGGAACCATTCGAGAGATATTTTCCAAATTTAACTCAGAATCAGAATGTTGCAATGGATTATATGGTTCTTTGACATAATTTGTAGTAAAAATACAATAGAAATCATTTTCAAAATGATCAAGCTCAGGTAAAAATGAAGATCAGTGATGTATATCTTCCCATGGTAAATCATCAACAGACAAGAGTTCACGAATCTGTTCATGAGTGTGAACAAGATTAGGAAATGTAGTTGTAGCTGAGCTAGATATAGAAAGTGATTCCTCATGGATCACATTCATTGGATCATTTTCGGTTGAAGAAGGATCAGAAAATGACTGTATAGCCTGATATGAAATTTCAAAGGGACTCAAAGGCATCACGCCATCAAATGAATCCACCTCGAAATTAGAAGGTACGATCCAAGGATCAACAAAAGTAACAGTATTTGATGAAATAATATGAATATTTGCGATAGGAGGTGATACATTGGGAGCAGGAAAGGAAAAAGTTCCCAATAAACTAGAATCTTTAATCAAACCTATGTTGACATCCTTGTAAGGGATAGTCGTTTTACCGATGTGCTGAATACTATCTGTAGATGCTGGATCGGATAAAAAATAAGTCAGCTGGTCTATTGTACTGATCTTTCCTTTATGTGGAAACTTGATAAGCTGAAAGACCGATGAAACAACAACAGTCATAGCATAAGACCAACTGCGATCCAAGAGAAGGTTGTAATCTAGAGGGGCATCAACCACTTCCACATCGCGATTTACGATTTTTCCTTCTACCTCTATAGGTAAATTCTACAAAATACCAAAAGGATGGAACCCCTGGCCATCAAAAGCTTTTATAATTTTCGGAGATTGATTGAGTGTGGGAGAACCAAGTGATTTCCAACACTGGATCGACATAATACACGTGGAAGCCCCTTCATCAATAATAGTACAAAAGCAAGGTCTGTTTTTTACTAAGACTGGAATCTAGAAAGACATTTGATGGGGTAGGCGGGGTGTAATATTCTCTAAATCGAAGATTATTAGGTTCGAATATTGAATATCAACAACCCCTATGGCAGACAATAATAATTTACGCTGTGCTGGGCACAATTGCAGCACTTCCAAAGCCGACATTGCTGAAGGGGAAATAGCTAAGTCCTCAACAATGTTGTAATTCTAAGCAGCTCTTGCATGTGGATTGAAATTTGATTTACGAAGTACACCTTTAGCAGAAGGTTTGATTACTAAGTCTGAGCTGGGTTTCTCGATCTGTAGCGGATCAGAAACAGGAGGTGTAGTTGATGTGTTTGAATTATAAGATTCTACTTCTTTACCACCAACAGGATTTTTACTACCATAATTTTGTGATCGCGTCGCAATCCTGACATGAGACATCATTAGAATGGGTTCTTATGAGGCATTCGAGGAAGAACCAATCATCTTACTATCTTGAGTAGGAAAAGGATCCTTCAAGACAGCAAGTGTCTGATAACCTTTAACAAATTTCGAAACCTCTGCTCGATGTGGGCATTCTTTGGTAAAATTATCCTCGTCGCAAATGAAACAACGATAGCGAGGTTTGTGTTTTTCGTCAGTAGATTCATTTTTATCTGTTTTATCTTTTGAATTTTTTTGTTTTTATTCTTTCCCTTCTTTTTACTACCAGATTTAGATTTGGTGATAGATGACTCTACGACATGGATGTTGGCAGAAACTTCAGCAAAAGAATCTCCTTTCAGGGAATCAGGTAAAGTTATTATAGGAGAAGAATTATTTCAATATTTCTTCTTGCTTTTAGTGCTAACTGAACCAATCATACCATCAGCGGCATGAGACCCTGAAGGAGTTGTATTTATTTGACCGTGTTTTGGAAGATTAGGGATTTTTTCATGTAAAGTACCTGACTACGTATAAACTAGGTCGAGGTACTGATCCTGAGCAATGAATTTCTCTTTAGTAACAACTCCTCCCTTAGCTACATCTTCAGTGATTTTGGGTAATAATGATTTAATGAACCATTTTGCCAAAATTTGATCCAGAATGAAAACTTTCACTAAACGCCTCCTACGTCGCCATTCATGAATATGATAAAAAATATACGTGGACATGGATTGTTTTAGTGAAGTCAATAGTTTCATGCCATTTTCATATCTGACAGGAAACTAAAAATGAGTTAAGAAAGCAGTTTCTAACCGATTGAAATTATTAAAAGAGCCTTGTGGTAACTCAATGTACCATTTGGCAGCAAGACCAATAAGAGTTCGTTGAAAAAGTTGTAATCGAATTGAATCATCAATTATCGAATTAGACGCACACCAGAGGTGATAAGTCATAACATTATTTGATGGATCCTCTCCTGATTTACCCTCGAATTTCGATATATCACTGGGCAACTTCTTAGGCATTGTCGGCCAATACAGAAGATAGTAAATAGGATCATTTCTGAGGCATGACAAATCAGGTAAATCCAAAGTCATAATAAATGGTAACAGACAGTTAGGGTCATGAAAACCTTGAGTAATGAGACCAGTTCTAGGAGGAGGATATCAGAGATAAATCAGAATCGGATTTGCATTAGGAATGGTATAACCTCGCGGAAAACCAGGATTAACCAGACCAAACTAGGGTTGTTAAGGCTGTTGATAAGTATAGTCAGGATACAGTTGATACTGATAAACTGGGTTTTGTGCAATGGGACTGAATTGATACTGTCCCTGGTACGGTTGATATGTGAATTGCGGTTGAATTGTGGCAATCGTACTTGTACCAGCTTGTCCTGCAGGCATCTGGACCGAAGTCTTAACTGTGGGTCCTGACTGGGGTACAAAGACTTGAGGAATTTGCACGGATGCAGGGATAGAAGAAACCAGAGCTATAGATACTCCAGAAACAGGTGTTGTAGGTTGAACAGATGTTGCAGTAGTTGCAGCAGTTTGAGGCGGATTCTGAGGTGTACTAGACCTAGGCTTCTAAACAGAACCAGGTGCAGGGACTTGAATAGTAGGCTAGACAGGTTGTTGGGTTGGACCAGAAACCAAAGGCTATCCATGTTGATTAGGTAAATACACATTAGGTTGCGTAGTCTGTTGAATTTTATATGGATTCCACACCATGTTCATTCTGGGTTATTTTTCCATAGAAGGTTGTACATATGAAGGAAAATAGCCTGGTTGAACGTAGGGTTGATAATTAAATGGTAAATTTCTAGCTCCTTGTACAAATGATTGACCAGAAGGTGGTTGGAAACCTTGAGTTGGGTACTAACCTTGAGGTTGATAACCCTGAGGCATGTACTGAATCTGGGGTTAATAAGGACCCTGAGGAATATACTAAGTCTAGGGTTGAGGTATGTACTGTCTTGAAGGTTGATAACCTTGAGATATGTACTGTCCTTGAGGTTGTTCTCCAGGTAAATAATACTGTCCTATAGTTTGTCTTGGTAAAAAATTACTGTGAAGTTGCCCCCCAGGTGGTAACTGTCTTCCTTGAGGTTTCCCCCCAGGAAGTAACTAACTACCTTGAGGTTTCGCCCCAGGCGGTAACTGGCTGCCTTGAGGTTGCCCCCTAGGCAGTAACTAACTACCTTGAGGTTGCCCCCCAGGCGGTAACTGACTACCTTGAGGTTGATGATTTGGGATATTACCAGACATCATAAAGATTTGTTCTTCATTCAACATTTCAGTTTTAGCTCCATTAATAGCAGATGATAACACTTGTTCAATCGGTCGAGGAGTTGCTCCTGAGAAAGTACCAGAGAGAGCCTAGTACCCCGAAGGAACAGAAGGACCACCATATAAAAATGTTTCTGGTGATTGAGAAAACATAGATGACTCTCCTGAGATGATCGATGAAGGATAATAACCTCTTGGTGTAGGATGAAAATGTAGGTTTTAACCCTAAACAGAAATTATCTAAACATGAATCTTATAACAGAAAATAAACAATAGCGAGAGCATAAAACATAAAACAGATAAACACAGAGATTTTCCCCTGGATCCCAAATCAGGACGACCAACTTGATTTTTCATTATATTCATTTTAGTGTTACAACACATATATATACATGTCAAAGAATACATGAACCCTAATCCATTAACCCTGGATTAGAACATAACCATAGTTCCCTTGACCAGATCTACAAAAATACCAGGGGCCGAAAACCATCGTACCGTAAAACCATCTGCAAAACCATGCACAAAACCATGGGCGTGGACTACCCACCGAAAATTAAGGATAAAAAAAATTTCGTCGGGGCACTGTCCCGGACCCCTTGCACCCAACGAAAAGGGGGGCCTATCGCCCCCCCTCTTACCCTCCCACGCATGCTTAGTCATGGAAAGAATATAACACATACCCAACATTCTCCCACTTGTTGTCTTCTTTCCGCAGGGGGGCACAAGAGAGCTTAGTCATTGGCCCAATTCTTCAACACCCATTGTTTCTATACACAAAGAGAACTTTTGAGTGCTCATAGACTTCATCAATGCATCTGCAACATTCTTCAAAGTGTCCACCTTTACCAGCAACACCCTTTTAGCATCAACCATATCTCTAACAAAGTGATATTGAACATCAATGTGCTTTTTCTTTTAATGATAAGCAGGGTTCTTATCCAAGAAAATTTCACTTTGGGTATCACAGTCTATCCTTAGAGCTTTCTATACCAACCCCATACTCGAACACAATCTTTGCAACCAAACTGCTTCCTTTCTTGCATGAGTGGCTGCTATGTATTCTGCCTCTGTAGCTGAAAGAGCCACTACAGACTGTCTTTTACTCATCCAACTGATTATGCCTCCAAATAGGCTAAACACATACCCACTTGTAAATATTCTTTGGTCCAGATCTCTAGTCCAGTCTGCATCAGCAAAACCATGAATGTCCAACATTCTTTCCAATCTCGGTCTTCCCTGGTAGCACAAGCCATAATCACTAGTGTCACGTAAATATCTGAAAACCCGCTTCATTGTTGTCCAATGCTCCTTCCCTGGGTTTGACATAAACCTTCTCAATACTCCCACTACATGTGCAATGTACGGTCTAGTATAGACCATTGAATACATCAGGCTCCCCACTGCACTTGCATATGGAACATGGGACATATCCTCCTCTTATTCTTGTGTCTTGGGACACTGTTCAGTAGATAGATTTACACCTACAAGAATAGGAACGTTCACCGGTTTACTATCCTACATATTGAACCTCTGCAATATAGTCTCGACATACTTCCTCTGGTTTAACCAGAGCTTCCTCTTTGCCCAATCTCTCATAATTTCCATGTCCAAAATATAGTTTGCAGCACCAAGATCCTTCATGTCGAATTTTGAGAACAGTTGGGTCTTCAAATCTTGGATAATTTCTTTGTCATTTCCAATCAACAACATATCATCCACATACAAGACCAAATAAATAACATGGTCACCAATTAATTTAAAATAAACACAATGATCCTCCTTGCTTCTGGTGAAGCCAAGTCCATGTATATAGCTATCAAATTTCTGATACCACATTCTTGGTGATTGTTTTAACCCATACAGAGACTTCTTCAACCTGCATACCAGTTCTTTCTTACCCTTCACCATAAAGCCTTAAGGTGGCTTCATGTAGATCTTCTCTTCTAGATACCTGTGAAGAAATGCTATCTTCACATCCATCTGTTCTATCTCAAAATAAAATGCAGTAGCAATAGATAAAAGTAATCTAATAGAAGTAACTTTGGAAACAGGAGAAAAAATATCAGCAAAATCAATTCCCAACATGTGGGAATAACCTTTTGCTACCAACCGAGCTTTGTATTTCTCCACCTTGCCTTCTACAATCATCTTCTTTTTAAACACCCATTTGCTCCCGATGGGATTCCTTCTAGCCGACAACTCCACCAGATCCCATGCCTCATTTTTGTGCAAGGATGCCATTTCATCAACCATGGCCTCCTTCCAGAGCTTTCCATCCTCTGAATCTACTACCTCCCTGATATTTATGGGATCATCATCAGTTATATTTAAGGAAAAATTTGAATAGAAAGCAGATGGACTATACCTTTCTGGTTGTCTTCTTTCCCGAGCTAATCTTCTCATAGCTGGAGTTTGTGGCTCTTCCCTTCTGAGTCTTCTTCTGTTGTAGAGTCCAATTCATCCTCCTTTAGCTCAAACTCTATCTTCTCAGATTCCTTTGGTATGACTTCATGTTTAATAGCATATTTCACCTCTCTAAACACCACATCTCGGTTTTACACAACCTTCCTTGTTTTCGAGTTCCAAAGCTTGTAACCTTTTTAACCATTATTATACCCAATAAAGATGCACCTTTCAGATTTATTATCCAACTTGGTCCTTTTATTATTTGAAACATGTACATATGCATCACATCCAAATACCCTTAGATGTGAAAGAGAGGTTTTCTTACCAGTCCATAACTCATTTGGAGTCCTATCCTCCAACACTGATGAAGGTGATCTGTTAACCAGATAGCATGTAGTCTCCACTACCTCTGCCTAGAATTCTTGTCCTAACCCGGTACCACTCAGCATGTTTCTTGCCTTTTCCATCAGTGTTATGTTCATTATTTTTGAAACTCCATTTTGCTGAGGTGTGTATGGAGTAGTCTTCTATCGTGCTATACCACATTTTTTACAGAACTCTTCAAATTCCTTCTTGCAGAACTCCCCACTGTTATCTGTCCTCAGCGCCTTTATCTTCTTCTCTGTCTGGTTTTCCACCAGAGCCTTAAATTATTTAAATCTGTCAAATACTTCAGATTTCTTCCTCAAGAAATATATCCATTTATTCCTTGAGAAGTCATATATGAATGAAACATTGTACACAGAATTTCCTAGTGAAGGAACTGACACAGGTCCAAACACATCACTGTGCACAAGTTCTAATATCTTGTTTGCCCTCTTAGCACCAGAATTAAAAGTCACCCGATTCTGCTTTCGATATAGACAATGTTCACAGAAATCGAAATCCAGAGAGAAATTAGACATACCTTCTACCATACCATTTCTATGTAGTATCTGAAGGCCCTTCTCTCCAATATGTCCAAGCCTTTGATGCCATAGCATGGTCTTTTCTCCGGAGACAGCTAAGTTTTCCACTCCACTTTTAGGAACCATAGAACTGTTACACCAATCAATAACAGTGCTACCTTGTATCTTGTACAGAGTTCCAGTCCGAAATCCCCACATTAATACCAGTGCTCCCCGAACCATCTTGCAGGCATCTTTCTCGAACACTATTTTTACACATGCATCATCCATCTTGCTTACATAAAACAAATTTCTAGCCAATGCAGGAATATGAAGAACACTAGGAAGTGTTCTAATCCTTCCACCTTGTAGCTTCATCTTGACCTTTCCATGTCTAACGATTCTGGCCTTCCTATCATCCCTTAGGAAGACATCACCACCATCATATATCTCATACTCGTAGAACCACTCCCAATGGGGAGTGAAGTGAAAGGATGAACCTGAGTTAATCAACCATGACTCATGATCTACATGTGTATTTGAAGAAGAAGCCAAATACACATCCCCACCTTCATCTGAGGTGGTTTTTTCCTCTGCAGAAGGAGCATTATCATATCCCTTTCCTTTCTCAAGAGCTTTATATCTGCACTCCCTTTTGTAGTGCCCTTCCTTTCCACATTTCCAGCATACCTTTACAAACTTTCCAGGAGATTTAGATCTCCCTCTAGATTTGGATCTCCCACTCGAAACCTTATTCTTGTTTATGTTTTGGGACCTTCCTCGTACAGATAAGGCATCTCCATTCTAGCCCTCCATATTTCTCTATCTCATTTTCTCTGACAACAAGGCTGAGACAATGTCATCAAAATTCAAGGTATTTGTATTGCTACCTATTGCAATAACCAGACTATCCCATGAGTCTGGTAGAGAACAGAACAAACTGATGCACCTATCTTCACCTGAGATTTTAATATCAACAAATGACAGCTGACTTACCACAGTATTGAAGGCATTCATATGCTTTGTCACCGAGTCTCCATCCTTCATCCTTAGGTTATACAACTTTTTCCGCAGGAACAAATTATTCACCAGAGACTTATATTGGTACAAATTCCCAAGTTTTTCCCACAAATTCTTCGCCGTAGCTTTCCTAGATACATTCAACAATACTGAATCTGAGACACACAACCGTATTGTGCTCTTAGCCTTCCGATCCAGTTTCTTCATCTGACATTGCCGTTGGTTTAGTACCTAGATCTACCGCGATCCACTGATCTTTATCCACCAGCAGATCCTCCATCTTGATCTTCCATAGCTAAAAACTCTAACCATTAAATTTCTCTATCTCTATCTTCCCACCGCTCGCCATCTTCTTTCACCGCAAGAATAGATCCCGCAGATCTCCCACTAAACAGGGTCTACCTAAGGCCCGAGAAAAAAACCCTCAGCAGCAAAGGCATCCCCTTGAAGCCGAAACAGCTCTGATACCAAATGTAGGTTTTAACCCTAAATAGAAATTATCTACACTTGAATCTTATAACAGAAAATAAACAATAGCGAGAGCATAAAACATAAAACAGATAAACACAAAGATTCTCCCCTGGATCCCAAATCGGGACGACCAGCTTGATTTTTCATTATATTCCTTTTAGTGTTACAACACATATATATGCATGTCGAAGCATACATGAACACTAATCGATTAACCCTGGATTAGAACATAACTGTAGTTCCCTTGACCAGATCTACAAAAATACTAGGGGCAAAAAACCATTGTACCCCAAAACCATGTGCAAAACCATGCACAAAACCATGGGTGCAGACTACCCACCGGAAATTAAGGACCAAAAAAATTTCGCCAGGGCGCTACCCTAGACTCCTTGCACCCAGCACAAAGGGGGGGCTATCGCCTCCCCTCTTACCCCCCTGCACGTGCTTAGTCATGGAAAAAATATAACACATACCCAATGTTAGCCACCTATAAAATTTGTCATATCAAATGGTAGCTAAAACATTTTTGAAGTCTTCAAGAAACAAGTTTTATTACCAAAATTGTTGTCTCTTGAAGCCTTATGAAGATATCTCATCCTCTGTTTAATCTTCACTGTTGTTTCCCTTTCGAAATGCTGAAAATATATTGTTTTCATAAAGAAAAGACTGCTGCAAAAATCCCATTTTTCCCCTCCTTTCACTTCAAATTAACCGCCATTTTATCCCCTTTTTTTCCTCATAAAATTCCTTTTTTTTTCCTTTATTCCCTTCTTCCCTTCAAAAATCCCTTTTATAAGGTTTAAAACTCATTTTTGGACCTTACCGAAACCCCCAAATCCATTGAAAAACCTTCAAAAAATCATAAAAAACACACTTTTGCATTACAGGCTTTAGCCCCTTTAGGCTAAGTCCTAAACCACTTTCGCACATTTCCCTGGTGCTAGAACCAAGCGCTAAACCCATCGGGCGCTTATTTCTTCGGAAAAATCGGCGAGCGCAAGTCTATTTGTTACATTGAAACCTCTGATCCGATTGGCCCCTTTGATTATAAGCCCCGATCCCTTTTCCGCTTCATATAACCCAAGAGCCCGCAATCGGGCACTTAAACTTATCAATAAACCCATCCCAATCATATTTTCCCTTTGTAAATTCATAAAAACCCACTTTTCCTATGATTGTATTGAAACCCGTTGGTTCAATGTTTTTAATCAAAAGGACCGTTGATATTTTCTCCAATCGATGGTCAATACAGTATCGCATCGGAGTTTTTGATCAGGTGCATTTGAAAAGCCCACTCCTTCATCCTGATTCTGATTGGCCCTCTTATGCATATAACCCTGGTCCCTTTATCTTTTTCCATATACCCGAATGCCCCGCAATCGGGCGCTAAGCATTATAAATAACCCACCCCGAAGCCAGAAACCTTTGTATTTCATAAATAATTCAATTTTCATATGTTTCAAAGGGTTCCACTATTTCATAGTTTGAACCAATCCCGACCGTTGATCTTAAACCAAATCAATGGCCTGCGCAAAATTGCATCAGAAGATTTCATCGGGCGCATTTAATGATTTTATTTGTCACCCCCGATTGGCAACACCCGATGGCTTCCCCACTGTTGATCTCCCCCGCCAGATCCAGATCCGATGACCCTTATCACTCCATCCATAAGCCCTTTCCTCCACTGTGAACCCCTCCGATTCATTTCCCACCGTCGATCTAATCCGCAGATCGACGGTCATCATCAATCGCATCGGCACCCATTCTGTTTTGTCCCCACCGATCGCAAAACCTCCTATTACATCTGGGTTGTCCCAGAAATAAGATACGACAATCTAGATCTTTCCTCGCCACCTTGGTTAAAATTCATGAACCCCGCTGTGTAATGTTTTTTCAGCCAATCTCAACCATTGATCTCTCTAGATCAATGAACCATACTGATCCTTTCTCTGCCTTATATTTTATTCCATTTAACTCCCAGATTTAATCTCAACCATTTATTCCTTGATCTGACGGCTCAGATTGAAACCGCCCCACCTCTTTCCATCTGCGCATCTATCCTCCATCGTGCTCTCTCCCGACCGTTCAATTTGAGACCCCTGATCTAACGGCTGTTGTGTATTTTCGCACAGTTTTCAGCACGAAAGTTAATTCTCCAAGCCTACATGATATAGGTAGTTTTGAGAGACCACGTGTTGGCCAGAAACTCATATCGCGTTCAAAAATAAAAAACCGCCTCCCCGCCTTTTCGCTGCGTGACATCGCTGGTTTCTCAAGCTGAAACCACGTTTCCCTATTTCAACTTCATTCCATCGCATTTGTCTTCTGCTGTTGATCTTTGTATATCAACGACCAGCATTCAATCTGGCCATTACACTATCGCCCTTCTCCATACACCAAGGGATTTCGCGATCAACCACAGCCGTTGATCTCTGAGGCGAATCTGATCTAACGGCCCAGAATCATTTCAGAAACCCCAAAATTCATCCGGCCTTTTTCACTGCTGATTAAGTTTTTTAACCCCATTTCCTTGTATTTTTCGCCATTTCATAATATATGTGACCCCTTCACATTGTATTTCCCCGGTTGATCTCGACCGTCAGTCAACATAGATCTACGGCTCGGATTTAATCTCCCACCGTTTGATTCCAACCACCTCCCTTTTAATCTTTGCAAAGCAATATCTGCCATTGGATGGTTTCATCCAACGGCCGCGACCTAACCACAACCTCCAAAGATTTTTTACCTAGCCACGCGGGATTTTTATAACATTTGTGTGTATTTTGTAGGTTTTAAATGGATTTCTAATTATTTTAAAGAAAAGTTGAAATCTGGGGATGACGATCCCTCGACCTTTATTCATAAAAGAGTATCCATCTACAAGGTTCCATACCATGTTTCATCAGTGCATGATGAGCACTGATGCCATAAGAAATCTCTACCTACCTGCACATCAACAAGACACAGTGAAGCTTAAAACAAATAAAGAGTATCAGTGTCGAATACCCAACCACAACATAAATGAAGAATTAAACATTGATTATCCAGTTTGGGGTGGATTACAGCTAAGATCGACAATCAAAAGTGTAATCCACTAAATTAAACACATTAAAGAATAGAAGAAAGAATTTAGGCCGGATTAAGCCTAACACATAGAATCAAACCAAATTAATAGTGTTTAAAGAAAATAAATAATATCTATCAGACAGAGAAATCCTCCACCACCACATCAGAGGCTAATTGAATCCTCGCTAGCTACCAAATGCCACTTGTAGCCTCAAAGCATTCAACAGAGGCCAAGTTATTACCGAAACAAAGGATATTTACCTCACGACAGCCAAGAAGTTAATTCAATCAAAGAACTTATTGCAAAATATCAATAGAGTTATTACAAAGATGACACATAGCCTTAAAGTCAAAAAAATCATCCCACCAAGCTTAATTATTAATGTAAAACAATTAATACAGAGGAAATATCTGTAATCTTCTCCATCGAGCCCCTTAAAGGCCAATAAGCATTAATCTGTATTAATTGAACCTTGAAGATCTTTTATCCCATCCCACCTCCTCATTTCTTCTATAAATACTTCTGTAGAAGATGAAACAATGTTGGTTGCAGAATTTTGAAATATACTTGTGCTCGAAACTTCTACATGTAAATAGTGTTCAAAGGCTCTTGAAGCTCTGTTTGTGATCAAATAAGTTAGGCTGAGAAGTGAAGATGATTGCTGAACTGAAACATCGGACTTGAAGAATGTAACTGGATTGACATCAATAACAAGTTGATTCTTGGGATCCTGGTCTATATCAAGTGCTTCTTTCTGTGTAATTTTTTTCCTTTCGTGTATGCCATTTTGTCCATTTATTCTCTGATAAAGAACAACAAGCATAGAGTTATGATTTACTTTTTACAATACCCTTCTCTGACTGATAAGCTTTATCTCAATGTTTTCCTCCAAGTTGTTTATTTAAGAATGATTCAATACAGTTTGAGCAGTTAGGAATGTTGGCATTCCCTCATCCTACTGTTTACTTTAAACATTATTCTTGAATATTATTTTCATTATTATATTAGTAAATTTAGACTAGAAAATGATGGTGTGACCTGTTTTCTAGCTTCTTTCTCCAAAGGTAATTCTGAAAGTTTCCCTAAGTGTATGTTAAAAGAAGTTTAGATTTAAAAGTATCTTTTCTGATCTTCGGCTGCATTTTGTTTTCCTTATGTGTTTTCATCCCTTCTGAAAGTAATTATGCAGATTACTGGATTGTTTGTCTCTTGATTTATCTTTAATACAAACTTTCCCAAGAATTTTATGGTTAGCCCTGTCCTTGGTTGGTTTTAAATAGTTAATTAAAAGGATTTTCTTGTTTGGACAGACTGACAAATCCTAGTTGAAATTGTTGTTTGTTTCCACCCCTTCAACACTTTTATTGTTCCATTCCATCATTTTATCTCAAAGATCTTGTGATATAGATGACTTGGCCCTTGGATCACTCTTGAAATTGTTGTGCAATTAAACCCTTTTATGACTCCATAGCCCAATGGACTAAAAACTAGTGTCATATCTATCTTATCAGCCAAAATATTGTTCTGATTTCTTGCAACTTCACACCTTTGAAAGTATTGCATTTTAGGACTTTCCACTCAACTAAAATCATGCTCAACCATCCAAAACAAACCAAAACCCTCGTTCTTAATAAATAGCCTAATATCATACCAAAAATCCTTTAAATATAAATCAATCTTTTCACTTATTGGAGAGATCTCTCTCAGGATTTAGGAGGGCTAGATCCTAGAATCCCAATGTGGTTCAATTTTTCTCTCCGTAGTTCTGGTCTCACCAATCTGCTGGAATTACGGGGAGATAACACCCAACAGAAAAGGAATTCAAGGTGGTGAAGAACTAAGACCTGGATTTTCTAAAAAATCTGTCAATGATAAATACCAAGAGTCATTTCTAAAAGGACTGTAGAATATTGATTCACGCTCCCTAAGATTCAAAGTCTGTTGGTTTTTGGGAAGAGTTACGTCTTCGTCTGGACCGACAAGTTCTTCAATAGATATGAGGTCAGAAGGAATATTTTTAGTAATGATATTTCTTACCCTAGGTGAACCAGGATCACTAGAAGTTGGAGTAAAAAATCCTGAAGATGGTTCCAAAACAACAAGTTCAGTGTTAGGCTCAGAAATTTCAGGTTCTGTAGCTAATTCACTGGAAGGAGAAATACTACCAGTAACTTCAGAAATTGAAATTGGCTCTTGAATATGCTCTGTTGTTGGTATTTGATGATCAAGATGAATAATTATAGATGAATCTCCGGCTTCTATTGATATAATTCTACTGTCATTAGGTGATACTAGAGCTTGAAGCCCTTCAAATTGGCTTGGTGTATACTCAGGGGGCTTCCTTGAAGTCTACGGGACTGTCTCGGTAATTCTACCATGATTAAATATTAATTAATCACACGCAAACAAAGAAAATTTCAATAAAAACACCTAAAGTCTCTAAAGGAACAAACAGCTGAATCACACGCCTAAAAAAATCTAAGAGTTCAAACCACACACAAACAGTAACTTCCCATACTAAAAACACTATTTGGTGATGAAATCCAACTTAGTAGAAGTTTAATACAGAAATAGCGGTTGGAACAGCTACCCCAAAAACCTTCTTAATGAAACAGACTGGCACAAGTTTCTTCACAGAACCATCTCGAGTGAAGAGAACCCCCCAGAGAGTCCAAGTGAGTCTAGTCGACGTCTCCTCCAGGTACAGTGAGATCTTTCCTTCACCGTCACCTTAGGAAATAATCTTAAGTTTATGGACACTAAGGTTACCGACAACAACAAATACAACTGGGGGAACAGTAAACGATCTGATTCTACGCGCAAGGGCAGAGTAACAAATCTCAATCCCCTTGAAGGCTCCTCAACATGGTCAATCCTATGTTTACCAACAAGTGACCCCAGGCTCCTCAACAATGGCTAATCCAAGGTTTACCATTTGTAATGCACATACATATTCTATCTTTCTCAATGAAATAGAATTTATTTTCTCAAAGGTTCAAACATGATCTCATGATTAACTCCTTTAAGAGAATCTTCCCAGAATGTACCAATTACAATTGGATTTATTTCCTACCAAAATATTTATCTACTTGTTTGTTTTTACTATCTTGGAGAGTTAATTACTCCCTACTCCAAGATACTAGCCTGAGCTATATTGGTGATAAGAGCCCTAGAAATAGAAAAAATACTAGATCAATTTTAATTAAGCGTTGTTTTTATGGGTTATTTCTTTAAGTCAATATGATAAGAAATTATTTTTTCTTTCAATGAAGTCTAGCTAAAGAAAGAGTTCGAGGAATGCAATTTCTTAGGAGACAATTCTTTCTTTCAACATGAAGAATAAATGAAAAGAAAATATTTTTGTTTTTCAATAAGAACTCAAAACGAAATAAACAATCAATGCTCAAAATAAATCCCTTTCACTTTCAAAACTTGAAACTACAAAAAACAACTTTTCTTTCAAAAGAGATCTACAAGTTCTATAAAAGCACTCAAAACTATGAAAAGCTAATTTTGAGATCTAAAAACTTCGAAAATCTAATTGAATAAAAGCTTCAATTTTTTTTTGAGAATTTTTTTCTTAGTTTTTCATTAAACTAAGGATTCATTTGCACAAAATAACAAACAAATCAAAAAACATCCAGATATGTTTTCTTTTGTAAAAATAGAATTTATAACTTATAACAAAGTTTGTTCAAAGATTTGCAAAGAGAAAACTAGATCTATTCGTCAAAAGGATGGATTTCCCAACCAAGTCAAACTCATCAAGAAGACAAGAAGACACCAGTGTGATCTAAGGTATTTCAAGCTTCTAATCTTTGAGTCACGACAGAGACAAAGTGAAAATCGCTCCAAGTATGCAAAACTTATAGAAAATCACTCAAAACAAAAATCCTATTGGAACTCACTCACAAGAGAGTTTTGAAAGGAAAAATTCAGATGTGGGTAGACACTAAGAGTCCTAAATAAAATCTAAACTTAAACTAGAAGAAGAAATCGTGAGATTTCAAAAATTTTAATAGGGTCTGCAGGCCCCAGAAGCAACAGGTGTGGTCCCACTCTGGTTACTTAAGGAAAGTGCGAAGATGCCCACACTGTGTGTGAAGATAAAGTGCGCTCCCCAGAAAAGTTCAAGAAAAAACAGAAAAGACTTCAAATTTTTTTAAAGCAAAGTAAAACTAAGCTACCCAAACAAGTATAAATAAATAAAAAACCAGAAAAAATCATTTTCTCAAGTCAAAACAAAGGAAAACCAAAAATCAAAAGTCATTCCCCAGTGGAGTTGCCAATTTGTTGGCTGGATAAATCGATCTTGCAAACAAGACCGATCTCCCTAGTATCATAAGATAGCCTAGAAACAAATAGACAATTAAATCTATATTTCTCTATATATATCACGATTTATAAGTAAATGCTACAAAGGTGTTACGATCCTACCTTGATCCAACGCTTGTTTGTAGTAGTCATCCTTCAGTCGCCCGAAAGAGTTATCTTCGAAGATCTGCAATCACAAACAAAAAAACATCAAATAGCACTTGCATAGCATATATTCATAAATCATATATATTATGGTGATCAAGGAATCCATAAAATAAACAATCAAATGACATCTTCTTGAGAAAAACAAACTTATTTGTATTAACTTTGAAATAGTAGAAGAACCTTACAACCTTTTCAGCCTTGATGTTGAACAGGTTTTCCTGGGGTTTGAAGCAGGAATTTCCTTTACTCCGAAAAGCCTTGCACTCTTCCAACCGAGATACATACAGGTATGTAATATTTCCTCATAAAATCTCAGCTAAAGGAGTCTAAGTTCCAACAGCACTTTACCTCAAATAACACTAAAGCTTGAACTCCCTTTGAGGCTGCCCAATGCCTCTTTTTATAGTGCAAAAGAGCAGGTTACAGTTCCACCTATGAAGGGATAGAATCCTCCTTCAAAGGGATAAGATCCTCACATCAAGCGGTTAGCTCCTTAAGGCACGGGATACATGAACCTGAAAAGAGCATATTTGCCACCGCAAGATTCCTTCCAGAGGCTTATAGAAATGACTGAAAGTGAGATTTTTGAGTTTACCTGCGCCTTTTTAATCTTTTACAGGGGTACGCACTCTTAACACAGAGAAAGTGCGGTTAGGTATGCATGAGACATGACCATTAGGTGCGGGACCGCAGGTAAGACAAAGAGAAAGTGCGATACCAGAGTTTTAGAGACTTTGAGAGCTTTTCTCTTATTTTTAAGGCTTGACATGAGGAACTACTGTTTTAGACTTGCAAAGGAGGAAAGTATGAGTGATAATGAGCTCATACAAATAGCAGAATGTCAAGGTGACAATTTTCAATGCAATACACACACACACACATATATAACTATGGTTGGGTTATTAGACACATGACACTATGATTTTTTCACTTTTATATAGGTGCATTTCTTCCCATCTATGTGGTAATATGGACACCATTCTTGCATGGAAGATATCGATGGTGGATGAATGACACAAGATTGTGGAGTGGAAGTTGAGTTCGACCAATCTAGTCGTGCTAGCCACCGTGATAAAAAACTAATGCAAGGGATACTATGCTACAGTGGAAAGATAAAATAGATCATTCAAGTGGATTTATCTTCATTCCAATGTGTTATTTTTAGGTGCAAGTGGTGGGACACCTTTGATCCTAATAATGTAAAGTAATATCAAGATATTGAGATGATATCTATCAACTCTAGAAAGATGTGGCATGTAGCTATGGAGCCGTATGTTTTCCCAAAACACTGTAGCCATATTTTTTTTACCAAGATGATTTGGATAGGGATTTGTGGTGCGTATTAAGGCACGAACCTAGATCAAAACATATTTTTTAGAACAATAGTGTTATCATGCCAAGAGAGAAATATAATCAAGTTCATGGCAATGGAGAGTGATATGTACTTGTGTTATTTCATCATTTATATTATTGTTGTACATTTTTTTTGTCATTATTTTATTAATTATATTATTTTTATTAATCCTGTTGCCATTTTATAATATAATTTTTAAGATTCACAATCCTTTTTACATGTTTTTTTTCAGTGGAAACATTTTTATAGTAATTAAAACTAAGTGTGTACACTATCTATGATAATAAGGATTCAAGGTCACAACCCTTCTAAAAATAGGAAAATAAGAAAAAAATAGTGAATTTTTTATGGTGATTAAGAGGCACTTATTTGAATTTCAAATAGACTTGGTGATGCATTTTTGTTTCCTATTTAGATTATGTGAAATAAATATCTAATTTTTATGTATTTATAACTAAATTGTTTAAATTATATATGTCTTTATCATTATGAACATGATGTAATATTAGCTAGGATAAATGCGAAAATCATGAATTTAGTGACTATCTAGTGATAAGTATGTGGAAAAATTAATATTTACTGAGTTTTTCATTAAGAAATAATCAAATATATTATTTGTCAAAAGTTTAAATCTAATTTATTATTATTTTTGTATTATTTAACTCATATTTATTATTGAAAATAGTTAAATTTATATAAGTATAGTAGCAAATAAAGAACCAAAATAGCATCAAAATGTTATATCTTTATTACTATTAAAAAACCACTTGCCTCTTTAAGGGAGAACTTCTAATAGAGAAAATCTCCAACTACAAGTTACTTCACATGAAATCTCCAACTACACGTAACTTCAGATGAATCCTTATAATAATTTAAATTAAAAAATTAAAAATAGTAAAACAAAAGAAATTAATTTATGTCATAATTACAATACTTCAATTTACTACAAGGAAGAAATGAAATGAGTAAAAAAATATAATCTACCTTTTACTACAAGGAAGAAATGTAATGTTTTCACATGACAAGAAATATTATTATTGATGTTACATTATGTGTAATTCATTCTATGTTCCATTTACATGTGATATTTAAAAATATCTATATATCTATGACAACCATAAGTAAAATATTTCAATTTCCATAATAAATAACATAGTTTTATACATACTTTATATAGAGGAAAGTAAAGTAATTTAAATTGAAAATTCTCTTATATTTTCACTTTAGTGAGAAATACTGAGAGAATTTGTATTTTCTTTATAATTCAATGTATGAGGGATATTTGTAAAATTTTACATATTTAATATGAATTTCATATGTAATATTTTATAGTATATTAATAATAAAATAATTAAATGCAATTTTACAATCATAGTTTAAACCATACTAAACTTTGTAATTTATAAAAATATATTTTCATTTTCTTTAAAGTCATTCTAGATGCAATCATATATAAAATTTGGATATAAGTTCACCAATGCATAATCTATAATAAATATTATTTCATAAAAATAAAAATTGGTATGACTACTCTCAAATAATAAAAAACATCATCTAAGATACACATTCAAATTCACTACCATCATCTAATTATATACACCTATAGCACATATAAATGTCACTAGCTAGCACACAAATATAATAATATAATAAGACATTATCATCATGATCACATCTAATAAAACACAAACATTGTAATCTAACTCGTCACCACACACATCCTCAAATTAATATAAATCTCATGTCAAATAGTTGCTATCATGAACATACACATATATCCACAAGCACATTAAATGAACATATATAACATGATCTAACCATATACACTTAAACACAAACATATAAAGTAAGTACATAAACATGAATAAAAATAATGCACTATATATATATATATATATATATATATATATATATATATATATATATATATATATATATATATATATATTCAAACAAGTCAAATAACTACATCAAGTCAAATAAGTGCAATCAAATATCCGATAAAACAGACATAGTGCTACCTTGGTTTGTAGTAGAAGACAATAGATGGTCAACTACTACAAGTTCAACATTTTTCGAAATCATCTGAGGTGGAGGAGAAGGTGGCTGGTCTATAGTAGAAGATGATGGATGATCAACTACTACGTCCTCAATGTGGTTTGGTGAACTTTGAGGTGGAAGAGGTGGTTGGTCTACTCTGTTAGGAGAAATATAAGGCACATCCTCTAGCTCTGACATATCATCATCATGAAACTTACGAGGAGGTGTACTACTGAAAGAATCACCAACACCCTGAAGACCATGATATGATGGGTTGGTACTACCAGAAGCATCATGCTCACCACCCTCATCATGATGATCATGACAATCACCCTGATCTTCATCATCACCACCCTCATCTGATGCATCTATCGATGAATGATGTTGATCTACATACCTCATTGTTATTAGTACCCTACTAGCTTTGATTATATGTCACATAAGAGACATCATATCACACTGATAGTCCCTGTACATACCCACGAACATAGGATTTATGGTGATATTTAGATCCCTACCAAGGCAGACTCCTACATCAAACAAAAAATTGGTCAATCTGTAGCAATATTCCATCTAAACTCATATACCTTCCTTACAACCTCAGACGCCGACACCCCCCTGAGGATGTGCCTCACACTCTCGAGCCTCACCCATCTCCTCATCTCCTCTGGCATCCAGTGGGGAAGGATGCATGTCCCCATAGAATGTGCCGATGTATACACAATATATAGTACATAAAAATAATTAGATAATTTCGTCAAACAATTTAATAAAACGAGTTAAAGAATGTGCTAGAATAAGTTTTATTCTAGTTCATTAAAGTGTTAGCCACCTATAAAATTTTCCATATCCAATGGTGGCAAAATCATTTTTTAAGCCTTCAAGAAACAATTTCATTGCCAAATTGTTAGTTCTTAAATTCTTATGAAGATGACTTATCCTTGAGTTAATCTTCACTGCTGTTTCCCTCATGAATTCTAAAAATCTGTTGTTTTCCTTAGGAAAAGACTGCTAAAAACCCATTTTCCCCTTCATTTTTACCCCTTCTTCCACTCATACTTAACCTCCATTTCATCCCCTTTTCCTCATAAAAATTCCTCCATTTTCCTCATTTTAAACTTCAAAATCACTCCAAGACCCTTTTAAAATCATTTGGTCTCCTTCCATTGGTTTAAAACGCCTTCTTCCCTCTACCAGAACCCTCATTTCCCTTAAAAAAATCTGTTTTAAAAGCCAAAAGACAGTATTTTTATTATATAAAGTTTTAGCCCCCGAGGGCTTAACTTTCATAAACCTCCATTTCATAGTACCTTAAGTCCCACAACCAGGCGATTAAAATATCCTAAACCCTTCTTCTAAAATCTCAAAATATTTTTCTCCTTTGAAACTTGAAAATCCCGACTTCCTTTCAATTTCTTTCTAAAAACTATAGTTCGCGGTCTAAACCATTCTTAGCCATTGATCTAAGACTGATCAATGGTTGTCAGAATCTTGCATCGCAAGTTTTATCGGGCGCATTTGAAAGGACCCTTTCCTTTGTTCTGATTTCGATGGGCCCCTTTGGGTTTATATCCCTTAACCACTTCCCCACCATATAACCTGCACCCAGGACCAAGCGTTAAGTCTCGAGCACTAATCGCAATCGGAGGTTTTGCGATGGGCACTTTCCTTTGTTAAAAGAAAAAGTCCCAATGCGATGGAGTTTTATTGTATGAACCCCCCGCCACTTTCTCCACCGTTGATCCTTTAAACAAATCAACGCCCCAACGCTAATCTCATTGGATTTTTTGCGTTATGCATATTTTAATAGTTATTGGCCCCTCCGATTGGTCACCTCCCAGTGGCTTCCCAATCGTTGATCTTCCCTACCAGACCCAGATCCAAAGGCCCACATTGTTATTTTCCATAAGCCCATCCCTTCGCCTTCGGACCTCCGATTCATTCCTAACTGTCAATCTGGTCCTCAGATCAATGGTCCACATATAATCGCATCGGCACTTTTTTCCCCTTTTCCCCACCGGTCGCGATATTTTGATTGCATCTGGGCCGTCCATTTGCTTTCATCCGACGGTCCAGATTGAAGCCCTCACCCTTTGTTATTTTCATAAACCCCGCTGTATAATTTTTTCAGTGAATCCCAGCCGTTGATCTCTACAGATCAATGGCCAACAATCACCCATTCTCCGCTTGACCCCTGCCTCTTATTTTATTCCATTAACCCCAAGATTTAATATGTACCTTTCATTCCTTTCATCCAATGGTCTAAAATAAACCCGATAGGCCCAACTCCTTTGGGTCCTACCTTTCCCTAGATAAAATCTCCACCATCCAATCCCTAATCTAACGGTCTAGGTTAAAACAACCTTGATCTTGCCCCACATCTTATCACCCATGCATCTATTATCCATCGCGCTCTCCTCATGACCGTCCGATCTAAGACCCCTGATCTAACGAATAGTGCGCGGTTTTGCATAATTTTAAGCCGAGAGGTTAATGATTTAAATTTATACGATATGGGTGGTTTTAAAAGGCCATGTTTCGGCCAGTAACGCATATCGCGTTCAAAAAGGTAAAACTTCCTTTCTCGCTTTTCGTCGCGTGAAACCGGTGGTTTCTATGGCGGAAACCACCTTACCCTGTTTATGTTACATTCCGTTATTTTTTATCTCCATCATTGGTCTCTACAGATCAACGGTCCTAGTTTAATTTCACCCTCAGTTCATCACCCTCCACCCATCCTCCAAGGGACTTCTTAAGTCATTCTCAGTCGTTGATCTCTGTGGCCGATCTCATCTGATGGCCCAAGTTATTTCCAAAACCCCAACATTCATTCAACTACATCTTCCTTCCGCCTAAGGTTTTTTCCCATTCCCTTTTTATATTTTTCCATTTCGCGATAATGTGGCCCTTCTACATTATATTTTCCCAACCAATTTCGACCGTTGATCTTTGCAGATCAACGGCCCAAACTTATTTTCCCCTCCATTTTTCCAACTGCCTCTCCTTTTAACCTTAGCATTAAATCCTTGCCGTTGGATTCTTTCATCCAACGGCTGCGATCTAACCTCAGCCTCTGAAGCAGTTTAATCCTTACCCCGCAGGATTTTCTTAATTGTTTCTTTGTTTGTGCAAGTTTTAAAGGTTTTTCAAATGTTTTAAAGGAAAATTGAAGGCCGAGGATGAAGATCCTCCAGGCCTTTATTCATCAAAGAGATCTTTCCGCAGGGTTTCGAATTATGTTTTATCAGTGCCTCATGAGCAGTGATGCCATTATAGAGCCCCTGTAACACCTGCACATCAACAAGACACAACAAAGTTTAATCAAGCAAAGAGTATCTGTGTCAAAGAATAAAATCACAGCAGAGACGAAGAATTGAAGATTGTTTACACAATTTTGAATGATTAAGTCCCACTTTCAGCAAATCAAAAGTCTAATCCTCTCAATTAAACACAGTTTGAAGAACAAAAAAAGGAAATTAGGCCTAATTAAGCTTAATACGCAGAATTAAAGCAAATTAACAGTGTTTAAAGAAAAACAATAGTATCTATCAGTCCAAGAAGCTTCCACTGCCACATCAGAGGCTAATTGAATCCTCTCACCTACCAAAAGCCACCTGTAGCCTCAAAGAATTTGGAGAAAGCCTAGTTATTGCCTAAAAACAAGACATTCACCTCAAGATAGATGAACAGTTATTTCGAATCAAAGAAACTAATTTAAGGTGTCAGCAGAGTTATTACAAAGATGAGAAAGAGTTCTAAAGTCAACAAACTCCGCTAAGAGGATCGAATACTTAATACAAACCCATTAATACAGAGCAAATATCTAAAATATTCTCCATTGAGCCCCTCAAAGGGCAAGAAGCATTAAACTGTATTAATTGAACTAAGAAGATATTTTATCCCCTCCCACCTCCTCATTTATTCTATAAATACTTCTGTAGAATATGAGATAAGGTTGGTCTCCGAATATCTGTTGCCTGTAAATAGTTTACTAAAGCTGCTCTAACCTCTGTTTCTAATTGAATATAACTAAGTTGAGATGAAAAGTTTGAAGCTATAGAGACCCACTGGACTTGAAGATTGTAACTGGTTTGAAGCATCCAATACAAGCTTATTTATGGGATCTTGGTCTATGTGAACGGAGATGTTTTTCTTATTGTAACTTGTCAAAATTTTTTTTTTTTCATTCTGTCCATCTTCTCTGATAAAGAACAACAATTACAAAGTTATGATTTACTACCAAAAGTACCCTTCTCTTACTTATAAGCTTTATCTAAATGTTTTTCTTCTAATTGTGTTATTTAAGAATGATTCAATATTGTCCAAGCAGTCGAGATGTTGGTGTTCCCTTCTCTTACTACCTAGATTTTAAGCGTTGTTCTTGAATGTTATTTTCAGTGTCTGCTAAGTAAAGTTGAACTAGGGAAGTCTATGGTTATACCTATCCTCTAGTTTTCTTCTCCAAAGGTTGTCTAAAAGTTTCCCTACGAGTATGTTGAAAGCATGCTAGGTTCAAAGTCCTTACTTGATCTTAGACTATTCTTTTTTTATCTTAAGTGTTGTCTTGATAATTTTACTAATTAAAGAATGAACTAGGTGTTGGTGTCCCGTGTTTTGACAGTCTGGCAAATCAAAATACAAGGCAACATCAGAACCAATCTTTAGATTTATAGGATCTAGTCCTCCTGTTCTCAGAGAGGGATCTCTCAAATATATGTTTGCAAAGGTTTATCTTGTTGGCTTTGAGTATGGATTTTAGACTAGTTATTAAGTGAAGATGTTTTGTTTGGTTGGGTTGAGTTGATACAACAGAACATGAAAGGTCTAGGAAAGATAGAAAGAAAGAGGAAATATCTGGTTCATTGGTTAATGGAGTCAAAATAAGATCATAACAAACTCCTCAAGGGATATGGGATATCAAAGGGAAAATCTAAATTGGCCACATGATCCTTTTGTTTTTTGGAATGAAGTGAACATTAATGATTTGGAAAGAGAATTTTAATTCTCAACAAAGGGAAATTGAAAACATAACTTAACAATAAAGAGATATTTGATAGACAGGGCTAACCATAAATTCTACAAACATTCTTTAAGCAAATAATGACTTTCAAGACAACTTTTTAAAATGAAATCTAAGATTCGGGGAACACCCTATTTCATCAAAGATTTTGTTTTAAAGGACTTTAGAAAACATAAAAGATTCACTGATAATTGCAGTCATAGAAGAGGGAACACCTAAATAACATCTATGCTTACAACTATAAAGACCTTCAAAACAACTGCTCAAGAAATGGCAAAGGGCAAGATCGAAACTGACCTCTTTGATTAACTTAAAACAATGGTACTTCAAAGGGAGACTTCAATAACATCTTACAAGTGATAGCAGACAAGCAGGGAAGACCATAAATCATGATGAAGCCAATTATTTGAGCTATTATAGAAATAAACAAGCATGAAGACTAAAGAGAAATTTTAATGCCTCTAAAATACTTCAGCAGAAGAAAACATAAAACAATGAAGGATGAACAGATCTAAGGTGCTTTCCAGGAGTCATTTCTTAGTCTAAGACTTTCAACCTACTATAGTAAGAAATTATGGAACATAATGGAAACAGGAAAAAACATAGAACAATTGAGAATACTTCACCAACAGCCGAGCTCAGGGATCCAATGATAGAGCCTTCTCAGGAACAGGCGTGCAACAACATCATCAAGACATCCGAAACTTCAATTTGTTTTTCAAATTCTACAGACTTGTATATTTATTTCAGAGAGTTTCAAAGTTACAACTTGTGATCAAACAACAACCCACCCCCTCACTCATCTTCTGCTGTAGTATATATAGAAGGATGAGGAGGCGAGATCTGATAAAAGATCTCAATTACAATTAATACAGAATGAATACTTCTCGGCCCTTTGAGAGGCTTGATGGAGAAGTTTACAGGTGGATCACTGTATTAACTATTTTACAATAAATATTAAAGCTCGGTGGGAGCTTTATTTGACTTTTAGGTTCTGCGTAATACGGGAGTAACTCTGCAGATATTTCTGCATTGATTTCCTTGCAGAAGTAACTCCCTGGCAACGCTGGAGGTGAAATATCTGATTATGCAATAAGTTCAGCTTTGGTTTGAATGTTTTGAGGCAACAGGTGGCGTCGTGGTAGATGAGAAATCGAATTTGCCTCAGATGAAGCGATGGAGGTCTTTTCTGCCTGATAGATCTTCTTGATTTTTTATTAATTCTATTTTAATTTGGGGAATTAGGCTTTTGAAATTCAATCTTAGCCGTAATCCCCAAATTCGTCTTCAATCTTCATTTTTGCCATGCTCTATCTTCAACAACTGATACTCTTTAACATCTTGTTTAAAAGATAGTGTCTTGTCGATGTGCAGGGCCGCGCAGGGCCTTTATAGTATCGGCGCCCATGGAACGCTGATAAAACGTTTGAATGGAGCCTTGTGAATGATTTTCTTTATTGTCTGAAAGCATGGGAATCGTCATTTCCAACTTCTGGCCTTTCTTCAATATAACGATGAAAACCATTGAAAACATGCACAAAACACGAAATAATTAAGAAAGCCTACGAAAATAGGTTAAACTGCTTTAGAAGGTGGGAGAGGAGCGTGACCGTTGGATGAAATCATCTAACGGTGGAGATTTGCGTAGAAGAGGCGAAAAGGAGAGCGGGGAGTTGAACAAGTCGGAGTGATTTTGGACCGTTCGATCTGGACACGTGCACGGTCCAGATTCAATGGAGGATCGCAATCGGGGGTAGCGAGAAAATGTGCCGATTGAAACATGCGATGCAATTATGCGTGGACCGTTGATCTAAAATTCAGATCAACGGTGGGAATTGAATCGGCTGGTTTTGAAGCGGTAGCAAGACTCATGATCAGAGGTAATGAGGACCGTTGGATCTCGGAAGGTGGAGAGGAGATCAACGGTGGATAACCAATCGGGGATCGGCAATCGGGGGTAGGAGGAAAAGGGTGCGATTGAAAAACTCCGATGCGATTGCGTGATTGGGAGGGTCAAAGTGATTGAGCGCTGGCCATTTGATCATCTTTTTATAACGGCGGGGATCTCTTTAAAAAATTAAATGGTGGAAAGACCCATATAATATATAACCCAAAGTTTTAACAAAGGTTTTTATGAATCGGGGCGGAAAGAAAAAATATATATAAAAAAGGTCTGGCGCCCGAATGTGGGGCCGCTAGATATATGAACTATAATGGGCCTGGGGCTTAATATTTTCAAAGGAGCCAATCGCAATCGAGGCGGCGAGCTTGGTCTTTCCGATCAACCCATTTGAAAAATTGCGATGCGATTAGCACCCGGGATCTTTAACACTTGGTCCCGGGGAAAAGTTATATGGAAAGAAAAATAAAAGGGGCAGGGTTTATAATACATAGGACCCAATCGCATCGAAACTTTGGATGCGGGTCTCTCCGATCAACCCATTGTGATTTCTCCGATTGCGATTGCGCGATCGAGTCTTTTTAATCAACCCATTTTATATTTAACACGCAGTTTATAGTTTTTCAACTTGAAACCTTGGAAAAATCGATTTTTTTAGGTTTTCAAAGGAAAAATGCATTAGAATAGTTAAAAAATGGGTTTTTAACTATGGCAGAGTGATTTTCATAAATGGAAGAAGAGGACTTATGAAAACAAGGGGGTTTTTTATGGAGAAAAAGGGGAGCAAATGAAAGGTTTAAGAAGGGGGAAAATGATGGTCTTTCAGCAGTCTTTCACTTGGAATCAGCAAAAATTTTTAGTAAAAAATGGAAATAGTAATGAAGATTTTGGACAGAGGCATGAGGCCTTAAAAAGACTTCAAGAGCCAACAATTTTTAGCAGTGAAATTTGTTCCTTGAAGGCTTAAAAAGTCTTAGCCACCTTTTTCTATAACAAATTTTATAGGTGGCTAACAGTGGCTCCACTTGGGGATGGTGCCTTCTTGAAGGCATCAAGAATTTTAGACTTGCATTCTCTGGGAGGCTGATCAGTTGCCTGATCCATTGGGTTGTTCTTCCTTTACTGGGATGATCTTATTTGAAAACATATTTAGCAGCTATGAAAACAATGGATCTTTCATCTACAAGCTTTCTACCTACCCAATCCTACAGATCTAACATTTTTTCCTCATTAGAGTGCACTTGGATTGGCAAACTCTATTTACAACATTTTATTATTTTGAAAGCAGGAAATCTAATCTATTTCTACTCCTTATTTCTCCCTAAACTCAGATTAAATAGTTGAGTTCAAATGCTTCTCTACCTATTCTACTATCTGTTGGGATTAAGCTGTCCAACAGACTTTCATTCTCTAAATTCTAAAACAGAAATTTAAAAACAGCCAAGTCAACATTAAGTTGTTTGACTTGTTGTGATCTATGGCATAAAAACAAGCTACACATAGATTATTATTTGCAGAAAATTAAAATAAAAAATGGAAGGCTTAGGATCTGAAAGTATCTCATCATGGCCTTCTCTTTTTTTTACAACTCTATTTTTGCTTTTGTTTGAGTTGTCTCTTCCTTGTTCTCTGATTCAGATATTGGGAAAATTAGAACCAGTTTTTCTCTTTTTTTACTCAAAAGATAAAATAGTTTTGAGTCATCTCTCTTTGGAAACTTTGGTTCAGATTTTGAGTTTGTTTGAACCTTCAATCTCTATCCTAATCTATCTACTGATAAGCCAAGATTGAACAGTTTAGCAAATCGAATTCACTATCCTATCAGCAGAAAAATTTAAAGCTAATTAGTCAAGATTAAGCCGTTTGACTAACTAGAAGTGTGTTTTTTAGGAGTGGTATTTGAGCTTGCACACTTTTAGATTTATTTCTCTTTTTTGGCATGGGGCTTTTCCTTTCTTATTTTCATTTATGCCCTCTTTTCTTTCTCTCTATTGTTTTTGTATCTTTAATTTTTCATAACTTTGAATGCAACGGTTTAGATCTTGATATTTATAATGGTAAAACAACAATGCTTTGAAACTTAAGATTCTTGGCAGAAGTAATGCTTGAGCATCCTGCCATTGACAGGACCTCCATATAGGTCTTCTCCATTCAATTCTTTCAAGAAAAATGTATTATGACCCCTCTCAGCATGAATAATATAGGGCCCTTTCCACAAGTTCTCAAACTTTTCATGTTTCCCCTTCTCTTCTATTCTTGAATCCCATTTAAGAACAACACTTCCAACCTGGAAATTGTTTGCCTTAGTCCTCTTATCAAATAGCTTCTTCATTTTTTCTTGGACTAACTGTGTTCTTTCGTAAAATTCTTCTTTGGTCTGTTGTAAATGGATTGTTTGGTTGATCCTCCTCTGCATATCATTTTCTTCAACCTGCACTTCTTTAAGGAGCTTCATGACTGGAACTCCCAATGAGGTAGGAAAAATTTCATCTATGCCATAAACTAACTGATAGGGGGACATATTTATTGATTTCTTTGTAGTTAATCTATCAGCCCATAAGGCATGAACCAGCTTACTGTGCCATGATTTTTGATTCTGTTCCAACAGCTTTTTAATGATATTAATGAGGCTCTTGTTGGAGGATTCAGCTAATCCATTTCCTTGGGGATAGTAAGCAGTGGAATGCCCCAAGGTTATATGGTATTTGTGACAAAAATCAACCATCTTCTTAGATTTGAAAGCAACAGCATTGTTTGTTATGATTTTTCTGGGACAACCAAATCTGGATAGGATATGGGTTTCAAGAAACTTGATAATGACAGAGTCATTAGCATTCCTGGTAGGTATATCTTCTATCCATTTGGTGAAGAAGTCAGTGGCTGTGAGGATCCACTTATGTTGAGCTGAGGAGGATGGATGAATTTCCCCAATGAAGTCCAGCCCCCATTGTTCAAAAGGTGCCTCAACTCTGATAGGACATAAAGGTAAGGGAAGGAGTTTTCTCTTGCCATCAAAGATCTGACACTTATGGCAAGACATGACCAACTTCTGAGTGTCTGGGAAAAGGGTAGGCCAATAGTAACCCGATCTGAGAATTTTGTTTGATGTGGCCTTCTAGTAGAGGTGTCCTCCACATTCACCATCATGCAACTCATGCATGATTTTTTTTGCATCATCTTCAAGTAAACATTTAAGAAAAATCCCAACAGCATTTTTCCAATATAACACCCCATCTAATATGCAAAAACTCAGAGCTTTCTGTTTCAAAAATATAGCTTTAGTTTTAGACAAAGAAGGAGGAGCATTTAAATATAAAAGCACATAAACAATGTCAGTATACCAAGGGGAATTCAGAAAAGTTTCCTTAATAAAAGGAGCATCATATTCTTCCATTTCTTCCAACGGATCCACCATATTCATGTCTAGTGCTTGGAAGTTAGACTCAGCCATAAGTTTTGCTAATCCTTGCCCCTTAACTAGTTTGGTGGGCCTAATTTCTAAGTCATATTCAAGAATAGTTGCAATCCATTTTCCCCTTTTACCATCAGGGTCTTGACTTCGAATATCCTTGACAACAGTATGTGGAACAAAAGCAATTATGTGAGAGTGTAAAATGTATACCCTAAATTCCTTTAATGCTTTCACTAATGTTATGGCTTGCTTCTCCATGATGTTATATTTGAGAGGAGCATCTCTTAAGGCCCTACTAAAGAAGGATATTGGTTGTTACTGCCCTAAATCATTCTTTTGAAGCAAAACTACAGCTATTGTATGTTCATATGCAAAAGAAAAAATGTAAAATTCTTTGGTAAAATTAGGACTAATCAGGACTGGTGTTTGAGTAAGAGCTTGTTTGACCAGTTCGAATGATTTTTTAGCTGGCAAAGACCATTTTACACCCACGTTTTTCTTAAGCATGTGTGTGATGTTTTTTAATAGTTCAGCAAGGTTGGGAATAAACCTTCTCAAAAAAATTATCTTTCCAATGAAAGATTGCAATTCCTTGAGGCTTCTAGGATGGCTAATTTGCAATATGCCATCTATCCTTGTAGGGTCTATTTTGATTCCTTCTTCTGAAATTATATGACCAAGAATTTTCCCTTCTTGGAGACCAAAGAGGGTCTTCTTGGGATTCAGTGATAAGCCAAATTTGCTACACTTCTCAAAAACCTTTCTTAGGTAAATCAAATGCTCTTCATCAGTTTTTGAGAAAACAGTTATGTCATTAAGGTAAATAATTATAAAATAGCCAATATCTTCAGAGAAGGCTATGTCCATGGCCCTTTGGAAGGTGGCCCCTGCGTTCATTAATCTGAAAGGCATTTTGACATACATAAAGGTGCCCCAAGGTGTGGTAAAAGCAGTTTTGATTTGATCACTTGGGAACACTAACACCTGATTGTAACCCGAGAACCCATCTAAAAGGGATATTCTTCTTGACCCAACTACCCTTTGAATTATATGGTCCATGTTGGGTAAGGGGTAGTTGTCTTTTAACGAGGCTCTGTTTAAATTTCTGAAGTCAATACAGAGCCTGATTTCCCCAGTTTTATTTCTAACAAAAACTAAGTTTGATACCCATTCTGAAAATCTAATGGGTACTATGATCCCAGCATTATACATTTTCTCAATTTTTGCCTTAACTAAAGGTAGTAAAAGGGGATTTATTCTCCTTAGTTTTTGCTTAAAGGGCTTTTGATTTTCCTTCAAGGGATTTTATGTTGGATGATGTTGGTATCATATGATTTCAATTCTTTGTATTGCCACGCAAACACATCTTTAAATTCTTTGAAAAGCTCTATGTATTGCAATTTTATGTGAGCTGGGAGGGTGCTGGATAACTCGATCATCTTGGGTTCTTCTATAGTGCCTATGTTATGCTCTTCTACATTTTTTTCCATAGGCTCCATTCTTGTTTCTTTAGCTACATCGTTGAGATCAAACATGTGTTCTAAAGGTGTGAGACCTCTTGGGATTTTATCATTTTTGCATCGTAAGACTTCCAAGTCTTCTTGGTCTTCATTGTTCACTATCTCTGCTTCAAAAGGATTCTCAGAATGATTTATACTAGCAGGATATGTTATTTCGGCCTCGGGGATTTGTTCAATATACAAACAGTTTTCTTTATGGCTAATTTCTGGTGTTGGTATGCCGAAATTACTTTCTGATTTCATGAAATCATCTATGTGTTTGTCAGATTCAAACACCTACCAGTGATCTTCATTATCAGGCACAGCAGGTCTCTGTTTCACCTTTATACTGATTTGTTCATTTATCTCAGGTACTTGGCAATTGCTGCCAGTGAAGGAAAGTTCATTTGCTAGATGAGTCAATGCTCTAGGGATGAAAATGAGTTCATATTTTTTGAAAGTTTTTAATAGTTCAAGGGCAACATTTTGATATTCCCTAAGCCTTGGATTCTTGGATGATTATTCTCCTTTGATTTTTTTGATGATAAGTTCAGAATCCCCTAAAATAGATACCATTCAGGCTTCTAATTTTTTAAGCAGTTGTAAGCCTAGGAGAAGTGCTTCATACTCAGCAATATTGTTAGTGCATGGGAAGTCTAACTTGTATGAGAAACTCTGATTTGTGTTTTGAATCCAGACACCTGCCCCTACACTGGTTTTATTACAGGATCCATCGAATTTTATCGTCCAAAGTATATTTGACTCATTTTCATTTTCTTGTTGCTATTGATTGTCAATGTTTTGAAGTTGGTTGGAGGTAAGATTGGATTGTTCTGGTGAACTGATTAGGTCTATGTTTTCTTTATCTTTTTGAGTAATTTCATCTTCTTTATACAAGATAAAGGAATCTAAACTTGTTTGAATAGAATAGATTGGAGTGTTGTTTGGTTTGTCCATGTTACTCACCATGTACTTCATGTGGGATTCTCTGTATAGTCTTCTGTTTTGGTTAAAAACATGGATGGTGGCATAAGACATGTCCATTTGAAGGCTTCCTTGAAGTTTGGCTCCCCATGATCTTGATAAAAGCATGCCATACTTAGGGGGAATGTCAGCTACAACGATATCCATCACTAGATTCTTGGCAGGGATCTGAGCTAGGTTAACACATAAATCTTTGATTAAACCCAAACATTTGACTCTGCTTGAGTCAAAAGAATACAAATCTTTGTATGGTTTAGTAATTTCCAAGCCTAAGCTTTCCATTACTACCTTGGGCATTAGATTGTGTGAAGCTCCAGAATCTAACATGGCATTGTGTAAAATTTTATCGTGTATGTTCAAACTGACATAGAAGGGAGGGACTAGTCCTTCTTGATATTTTCCTTCAACCTCTGGGCCAAACAACAGCTCAGTTTTGTGATCCATCAAGTTTAAGGTATTAGTATCACTTCCTAAGTTCAAAGCTTTCAAAACTTGGTTTTTATACACATCTTGGGTTACTAGTTCAGCTAGGGGGATGGTAATTTTTATCTTAGCAATCTCCCCCTCAAGGATGAAAGGAATAATTGACTTGTTAATATTTACATCTGTTTTCTCAATTGAATTCTTTTCAGCAACTTTGATTTGCTAAACCTTGTTTGGACTAGTGATAGGAACATTTTTATTAGGACCACTAGCTGAAGTGCTAGGGGTACTCTTTTCCACATTTGGCTGCATTCGCTTGTCTTTGTTTAAATCTGGTTTTCTGGCCGAAATGTTGGTTTTTTCTGTTGTCTTTTTGGACTGGTTTTCCATGTTCTTCTTGACAGCAGTGCTAGAATTCTTATCTTTTGAATTCTCTATACTTCCCTTACTCCTAAGATCGTATTGCTTGTGTACCTCCATGATTACATTTTCAAAACCTAATCTATAGTCATCATAATCTTCATAGGTGTTTTTATTTTGATCATCGGAGAAGAAACCTTGTTCTTCCTCAGTGAGGAAAAAATCCTCCCCACTATCTGATCCAACCAAGTTTACATGTGATTCTTCCAACCTTTCCAACTCCCTGTCTTCCTCATATTGATCTACATATTTCTGTTGAAAGAGAGGTCTAATTTGTTGGTCACTCTCTTTTTTCTTATCTTGATTGTTATCTCTTCTATAATTCTGGTTTCTATTTCTGTTTTGATTGTTTTGAAGTGCACTTTGGTTTTGATTTGCTTGTGCTTTCTTAATTATGCTCATCTCTTTCATCATCTCTTCCATCATTCTCTCCATTTTTGAGCTTGAAGTAGAAGGAGGGGATTCCTCTCTAAAAGATACTCTCTTCTCAGTTTTCATTCTTGCTCTCTTTTCTATTAAGTTGACTTCCACAGAAAGATCACCCCTTTGCATATCTTCAAGAGTTGCAAAATCTCTTTCTCTTAGTGAATAAGTCATGTCAGAGTCAAATCCTTCAGGAAACTTGTTTAAGGCTAAGCCTTGTGGAGGTTTTAGTTCTGGGGAAAGTGCATTATATACACTATTAAACCTAGTACAATAGGCTTGTACACTCTCCCCAGGGTTCCTACGGAGGTTTTTGTAATTAGCAAGGACTTGAAGAGTATTCTTCTTTACTTCCCATTTGTTTAGGACCGTTCGAAGAAAGGCTTGGAGATCATTAACACTGCGGGGGGCTAAACCTTTAAACCATTTTATTACTTCTCCCCCAAAGCTCTGAGAAAATAATCTAAGTTTGAAAGAATCATCATCAATTTCATTTCTATCAAAGTAGTCATTCACCATATCCACATGTTGTGATGCAGTTACAACATTGTTAGCATCATACAATGGAATCTTGGACTGATAGTCCTGTGGAAGATTGACTAGTGGTACGGGAAGGACTAAGGGAGCATACCATGCGGCCATGGCAGGAGGTGGAGGTGGATTCACAGGTGGATTGACAAAAGGGAAAGTGGGCTGAGGTGTGGTGGTTTGAACAGTGGATGTAGGATGAGTAGAAGTGGATGGACCAGGAGTAGACTGCTGAGTTGATCTTGGATGAGAGACACCTAGGTTGTGAAGGAAATGTAAATCAGGAGGTGTTGTTTCTCTACTACCAGGATGTTTACTTGTCTCCGGGGATGAAATCGAAGATTTAGAGTCTAACTGGATTATATCATCAAATGACCTAGTTCTAAACGGGTTTACTAGGTCAACTTGTGATTGTTGTAGAGATGAAAGATTTTCAGGGACTGAATTAGCTCTCAAGGGTGATCTAAAAACAGTTGATAATTTAATCCTAGGAGACTTCCAAAGGATACTTTCTGGGTTATCAACTATCTTAGGTGGATTAGGGTTTGGATGGGCTCTAGTGTGAATATTTTTAGAAGCCACTATGTTGTGTTTTGAGACCCAACTAATAAGAAAAGTTTAACCAAGTATGACAATCTTTGAGGGGTTAACTAATCTGTTTACACAAATCTTAATCCTACAGTCCTCTAACTGAGTTTGAATGATATTATAATGATAAGGGTTCTTCCCAGTGGAGTCTTAAGGTCTGCTAAGGATTGTGGAGTCGCCAAGTGGAAGTTTTTAGCTCCTAAGGAGGTAAAAGGTTTTATGGTCCACTACCAATGTTTATTATGAAGCCAAACTTGAGATGTTTTTTGGGTTTTTCTGAGTTTTTTTGGTTTTATAGGTTAAGAGAGTGTTCTAAGTCTGATTTTGCACTTAGCTAAGGTGTTGAAACAAATAGAGTTGCTCTTATGGGTTGGTAACTGGTTCCTTCAAGGTTTGGTAAGGCTTTACAAGAATCTTAAGGGTTCCTTAGTTTGTTACTAATTTTATTAAGTCCTATCATAATTACCATTTGTTAGGTAGTTCTTGAAGAAAGTTACTTATGTTATACTGGACCCTAAAAAGTTTAAAGAAAGGTTTTGGAAACCTCTAATTCTTAGTAGGTCCCACCGTGATCGCCATTATGTTGGTGGCGATGAGGTGGCTAATAATCACTGGATATTCTTGAAAATAAGGGATTTCTGAAGTCCTAAGGGGTATTTGGATTGTTACTGACTCAGAGGTCCCACCGTGATCGCCATTATGTTGGTGTCCCGTGTTTTGACAGTTTGGAAAATCAAAAGACAAGGCAACATCAGAACCAATATTTAGAGTTCCAGGATCTAGTCCTCCTGTTCTCAGAGAGGGATCTCTCAAATATATGTTTGCAAAGGTTTATCTTGTGTGCTTTGAGTATGGATTTTAGACTAGTTATTAAGTGCAGATGTTTTTTTTGGTTGGGTTGAGTTGATACAACAGAACATGAAAGGTCTAGGAAAGATAGACAGAAAGAGGAAATATCTGGTTCACTGGGTAATGGAGTCAAAATAAGATCATAACAAACTCCTCAAGGGATATGGGATATCAAATGGAAAATCTAACTTGGCCACAGGATCCTTTTGTTTTTTGGAATGAAGTGAACATTAATGATTTGGAAAGAGAAGTTTAATTCTCAACAAAGGGAAATTGAAAACATAACTTAACAATAAAGAGATATTTGATAGACAGGGCTAACCATAAATTCTACAAAAATTATTTGAGAAAATAATGACTTCAAGACAACTTTTTAAAATGAAGTATAAGATTCGGGGAACACCCTATTTCCTCAAAGATGTTGTTTTAAAGGACTTTAGAAAACATAAAAGATTCACTGATAATTGCAGTCATAGAAGAGGGAACACCTAAATAACATCTATGCTTACAACTATAAAGACCTTCAAAACAACTGCTCAAGCAATGGAAAAGGGCAAGATCGAAAATGACCTCTTTGATTAACTTAAAACAATGGTACTTCAAAGGGAGACTTCAATAACAGCTTACAAGTGATAGCAGACAAGCAGGGAAGACCATAAATCATGCTAAAACCAATTATTTGAGCTATTTTAGAAATAAACAAGCATGAAGACTAAAGAGAAAGTTTAAAGCCTCTAAAATACTTCAGTAGAAGAAAACATAAAACAGTGAAGGATGAACAGATCTAAGGTGCTTCCAGGAGTCATTTCTTAGACTAAGACTTTCAACCTACTGTAGTAAGAAATTATGGAACATAATGAAAACAGGAAAAAACATAGAACAATTCAGAATACTTCACCAACAGCCGAGCTCAGGGATCCAATGATAGAGCCTTCTCAGGAATAGGCGTGCAACAACATCATCGAGACATCCGAAACTTCAATTTGTTTTTCAACTTCTACAGACTTGTATATTTATTTCAGAGAGTTTCAAAGTTACAACTTGTGATCAAACAACAACCCACACCCTCACTCATCTTCTGCTGTAGTATATATAGAAGGATGAGGAGGTGAGATCTGATAAAATATCTCAATTACAATTAATACAGAATGAATACTTATCGGCCCTTTGAGAGGCTTGATGGAGAAGTTTACAGGTGGATCACTGTATTAACTGTTTTACAATAAATATTAAAGCTCGGTGGGAGCTTTATTTGACTTTGAGGTTTTGCGTAATACGGGAGTTAACTGCATATATTTACGAATTGATTTCCTTGCGAGTAACTCCCTGGCTACGCTGAGTGAAATATACGATTCTGCCAATAAGTTCGGGCTTTGGTTTGAATGCTTTGAGGCAACAGGTGGCGTCATGGTAGCTGAGAAATCGAGTTTTCCTCAAATGAAGCGATGGAGGTCTTTTCTGCCTGATAGATCTTCTTAATTATGTTTTAATTTGGGGAATTAGGCTTTTGAAATTCAATCTTAGCCATAATCCCCAAATTCGTCTTCAATCTTCATTTTTGTCATGCTTTGTCTTCAACAACTGATACTCTTTAACATCTTGTTCAAAAGATAGTGTCTTGTCGATGTGCAGGGTCGCACAGGGCCTTTATAGTATCGACGCCCATGGAACGTTGATAAAACGTTTGAATGGAGCCTTGTGAATGATTTTCTTTATGGTCCGAAAGCATGGGAATCATCATTTCCAACTTCTGGACTTTCTTCAATATAATGATGAAAACCATTGAAAACCTGCACAAAACATGAAATATTTAAGAAAGCTTGCAAAAATAGGTTAAACTGCTTCAGAAGGATGCAGAGGAGCGTGAACGTTGGACGAAATCATCTAATAGTGGAGATTTGCGTAGAAGAGGCGAAAAGGAGAGCGGGGAGATGAACAAGTCGGAGTGATTTTGGACCGTCCGATCTGGACACGTGGACGGTCCAGATTCAATCGGAGGATCGCAATCGGGGGATCGCAATCGGGGGTAGCGAGCGAATGTGCCGATTGAAACATGCGATGCGATTATGCGTGGACCGTTGATCTAAAATTCAGATCAACGGTGGGAATTGAATCGGATGGTTTTGAAGAGGCAACAAGACTCGTGATCGGAGGGAATGAGGACCGTTGGATCTCGGAAGGTGGAGAGGAGATCAACGGTGGATAACCAATCGGGGATCGACAATTGGGGGTAGGAGGAAAAGGGTGTGATTGAAAAAATCCGATGCGATTGCGCGATCGGGAAGGTCAAAGCGATTGAGTGCTGGCCATTTCATCGACTTTCGATCAACGGCAGGGATCTATTTAAAAAACGAAATGGTGGAAAGACCCATATAATATATAACCTAAAGTTTTAAAAAATGTTTTTATGAATCGGGGCGGAAAGAAAAAATATATATAAAAAAGGTCTGGCGCCCGAATGTGGGGCCGCTGGATATATGAACTATAATGGGCCCGTGGCTTAATATTTGCAAAGGAGCCAATCGCAATCGGGGCAACGGGCCTGGTCTTTCCGATCAACCCATTTGAAAATTTGTGATGCAATTAGCACCCGGGATTTTTAACACTTGGTCCCGGGGAAAAGTTATATGGAAAGAAAAATAAAAGGGGCGGGGTTTATAATACATAGGACCCAATTGCATCGGAACTTTTGATGCGGGTCTCTCCGATCAACCCATTTTGATTTCTCCGATTGCGATTGCGCGATCGGGTCTTTTTAATCAACACATTTTATATTTAACACCCTATTTATAGTTTTTTAGCTTTAAACCTTGGAAAAATCGGTTTTTTTAGGTTTTCAAAGGAAAAATGGATTGGAATAGTTAAAAAATGGGTTTTTAACTATGGCAAAGTGATTTTCATAAATGGAAGAAGAGGACTTATGAAAACAAGGGGGTTTTTTATGGAGAAAAAGGGGAGCAAATGAAAGGTTTGAGAAGGGGGAAAATGATGGTCTTTCAGCAGTCTTTCACTTGGAATCAGCAGAATTTTTTAGTAAAAAATGGAAATAGTAATGAAGATTTTGGACAGAGGCATGAGGCCTTAAAGAGACTCCAAGAGCCAACAATTTTTAGCAATGAAATTTGTTCCTTGAAGGCTTAAAAAGTCTTAGCCAGCTTTTGCTATAACAAATTTTATAGGTGGCTAACACTAGGGAAGTCTATGGTTAGCCCTGTCCTCTAGTTTTCTTCTCCAATAGTTGCTTTGAAAAGGTTCCCTTTGTGTTTTAAATGTTTTCTATTGAAAGTGCATCGAAAGTAGGCTAGTTTCAAAGTACTTACCTGATATTATATAACTTTTATGTCTTTCCTAAGTGTATGCCGAAAGAAGGATAGTTTCAAAGTACTTACTTGATCTTAGGCTACTCTTTGTTCTTAATTTTCCTGATTCCCCTTCTTATTGTTTCATTTCATTCCATAAAATAAACTTTAAAGAGATCCTTAGACATAGATGACTTGCCCCATGGACCACTCTTGAACCTTGTTGTTTCAATTAAATGCTACTATGACTCCATATCCCAATGGATTGAAGCTATTTCTTGCCTATATTTTTAGTTGAATCAATATTTTGCCTTCATACACCTTCACCCTTCATTTAGACTTCCTTCACCTTCATTTATCTTAGCCCAACCAAAACAAACAAAACCTTGTTCCTCATAACTAGCCTAATATCACACATAAAAGCCTTAAAGATAAATCAATCTTTGCACTTATAGAGAGATCCCTCTCTGGATTCAGGAGGGCTAGATCCTAGAATCCCAAAGTGGTTCAAGTGTTCTCTCTGTAGTTTTGCTCTTGCCAATCTGCTGAAATTACAGGGAGCTAACATTTCTGGTGACTCTGCTGGGGAATTTCTGAGTTAGTGAGAATCTTAATACACCTTAAAACTTTAGAAAGCCCTCGGTTCAAGAACATTGTTCAGTGAGTACAAGTAGCCTTCTTCAAGCACTACCAAGCAGATGGTAATCATGTTAGAACTTATTTTGAATCAGTGACAAACTAAGGAAACCTTAGGATTCTCATAAGAGCTTATCAAACCTTGAAGGATCAGCTAGATTAGCCATAAGAGTAGACTTTCTCTGTCTCATCACCGTAGCTAATTTTTGAAACAAATTTAGGATACTCTTAGAACCCATAGGACCGAAAAAACTCAAAAAACCCAAAAATATTTCAGATTGGTATTCAAATAAACATGGTGGTGGACCATAAAACCCTTTACCTCCAAAAGAGCTAAAAATTTCCACCCGGTGACTCAAAAATCCTAAACATACCTTAAGGCTCCACTGGGAAGACCCATTATCATCATAAAATCATTTAAAATCAGTTAGAGGACTTTAGGATTAAATTTTTCTTGTTAAAAGATCAGTTAGCCTCTTAAAGATTGTCATATTTGGTTAAACTTTTCTTGTTTAGTTGGGTCTGAAAAACACAACATAGTGGCTCCTAGAAAGATTCATACTAGAGCGTAACCTAACCCTAACCCTCCTGAGATAGTTGATAACCCTGAAATAATCCTTAGGAAGTCTCCTAAGGTTAAATCTTCAACTGTTTTCAGATTACCTCTTAGAGCTAATTCTGTTCCTGAAAACCTTGCAGCTCTACAAGAATCACAAGTTGACTTAAGAAATCCATTTAGAACTCAGCCACTTGATGATTTAGATCAGTTAGATCCAGAGTATTCGCTTTCGTCCCCAGATAGAAGTGAGCATCCTAGTAGTAGAGAAACTACACCACCTGATTTACATTTCATTCATAATTTTTGTTTCTCTCATCCTAGATCAACTCAACAATATATTTCTGGTCCATCCACATCTTTTCTTCATACACCCATTGTCCAAAACACTCCACTTCAACCCACTTTCCCTCTTGTTAATCCACCTCTTGTAAATCCACCTCCACCCCCTATCATGGCAACATGGTATGCCCCATTGGTCCTTCTTTTACCATTAGTCAATCTCCCACAGGACTATCAGTCCAAGATACCATTGTATGATGCCAGTAATGCTACTACTACTTCACAACATGTGGATAAGATGAATGACTACTTTGACAGAAATGAGATCAATGATGAAACTGTAAAAATTAGATTATTTGCTCAGAGTTTAGGGGGAAAAGCAAGAAAAAGGTTCAAAGGCTTAACCCGTCACAGTATTAATGATCTCCAAGCATCCCATCAGCTATTCTTAAACAAATGGGAAGTAAAGAAAAACCATCTACAAATACTTTCAGACTATAATAATCTCCACACAAACACTGGGGAAAGTGTACAAGCTTATTTCACTAGGTTTAATAGTGTTTATAATTCACTTATCCCAAATTTAAAACCTCAACAAGGCTCAGCTTTAAACAAGTTCCCTGAAGGATTTGATCCAGAAATAGCTTATCAGCTTAGAGAAAGAGATCCTCTGACTCTAGAAGATATGCAGAAAGGAGCCTTAGCTGTGGAAGTTAATTTAATGCAAAAAAGAGCAAGAATGAAGAATGAGAAGAAAGTGTCCTTTAGAGAGGAATCTACACCTTCCACATCTGGCTCAAAGATGGAAATAATGATGGAGGAGATGATGAAAATGATGAGCATAATGGAGAGATCACAACCTAGTCAAAATCAAACAGCTCCTCAAAACAGAAATCAAAACCAAAATCAGAATTTTAGGAGAAACTAGCCTCAGAATAGACCGAGGATGATCAACATATTACTCCTCCTTTTCAACAAAACTATGTAAGTGAGGTTGAAGAAACAATAGAAAAAATATAGGAAGATGACATAAACATGTTGGGAGTAGATAATGATGATTTTGAAGTTCATTACAATAGAAAACAAGGTCTATACGCACCCTATGATGACAAAAGAGCAGAAGATGAATATTACTATCAGGAAATGGAAAATGTCATCATAGAGACTCAAAAAGAGTATGACCTTAGAAAGTAAAAGCAATCAGGAAACTCCCAAGACTAATACCTCTGAAATTTCTGCAAAAAATAGCCCTGTGAATAAACCCAAAATTCAAAACAGAAAGACAAAATAGTGGTTGTAAATTCTAATAAAAACAAGGAGAAAAGCACCCAAAACAATCAAAAATAGAGTGTAGACCTTAGTAGTGTTAGCACCTCAGCTAGCACTCCTGTCAAAACAATTTTAACAAATGTAAATAGAGGAATTCAGCAAGCTGATCTTGCTAATAAAATGGTGGTTAATAAAGCTGAAAAAAACCTTGTAAGAAGTCAACTACCTTTCAGTTTGGAGCAGGAAATTGCCAAGATAAAGATCTATGTTCCCGTTACTGAATTAGCCACCCAAAATGTGTACAGATCCCAAATTTTGAAGGCTTTTACCATGGAAGAGAATAATGATATTTTCAATCTTAATGATGACCAACCAGAGCTCATATTCGGTCCTAATATTGAGCATAGATATCAAGAAGGACCAGTTCCCCCTTTTCATGTTAGTTTAAATGTTCATGACAAAATTTTGCACAACGCCATGCATGACTCAGGGGCCTCCCACAATTTAATGCCCAAAGTTGTAATGGAGAGTCTATGCCTTGAGATCACTCGATCTTATAAAGATCTTTACTCTTTTGACTCAAGCGAAGTGAAATGTTTAGGATTAATCAAAGACCTCTATGTAAACTTAGCCCAGATTCTAGCCAAATTTTTAGTAACGGATATTGTAGTGGCTGATGTTCCCCCCAGGTATGGTGTGTTGTTATCAAGATCTTGGGGAGCTAAGTTACAAGGAAAAATGCAGATGGATATGAATTATGCAACCATCCCTATTTTCAATCAGACTAGAAGTCTTTACAGGGAAACTCTTATGCAGTACATGGTTACTAGCCAATACAGACCCGAAAAATCTCCTCTTTACTCTGTTCACACAGGCCTTGACTCATTTATTCTTTTCAATCATGAAATTGTAGATGAGCAAGAGACCTTAATGGAATTAGTGGCCACACCTAAAAATAACATACTGGCACACATAGAGGAAGAAGAAGATAAGACATAAGCTTCAAAGCAGTTTTCTAAAACATAAAATCATAGCAAACCAATCACAGGTCTAGATCTGTAAAAAAATCATCCATCGGTTGAAAACTTTGAGAGTCTTGAGAAGAATTCTCAACAAGAGGAAGAATATGAGGTTGAAACTAGAAGCACTTATTCAAAGGGGATCGCACCTTGTCCTCAATAAAAACAAACCAGATCACTACAAGACATAAGCAACATGCAAAGAATGTATGATAAACGAGATTTCAAATCAGAAAATGAACTTGCATATTATTTTGAAGAAATACTTGTTGGGAATCTAGTAGGCTCGACTGGTGATATTGCATATAATTCTGATTCTCCTAATTATGATCTCTGTGATGATGATGTTTTCCAAACAAAAGATGATTTTTCAGGGTCATCATCAGTAGATTTGGGGGAGGAAGATCATGTCTATCAACTTCAAGAAAGTAATGAGCCAAGTCAGGCTATTTATGATACGGAAGAGGAAAGTGATGAAAATCTAGTAGCAGATGAAGATTCATTGAATCATCACTCTACTTTATATCAGATCATCACTAAAAGTTTCCATCAAGGTGGAAATCAGTAGCCTTTCATCTCAGAGATTGAGGAAGAAAGAAATGAAGAAACACTTGAGCAAGCTGAATACCCTGAACCTTTTCCTCAAAGGGTTGAGGTAATCAAAGAAACCCCTACTCAAGAATATGTTAGTCTTTTCACAGAGTTCAGACCACTCAAGCAGAACCTATCAGGGTTACAAGAGGATGACACCGCCGAATATGATGAGTCCTCTAGTTCAGATAATGATGAAGATGAGGAAGTTTTTCTTCCTCAAGAAGATCTTCATCTTGATCCAGTGGAGAAAGAAGAGGTGATCCTAGTTGAAACCTACTTTCCAAAAAATTTCAACCAGGCTAAAGATGATGATGCTTCCAAGCAACATTCTCAAGATATAGTCCTTAGAGCTGAAATCTTGGAAGAAGACAATCTACCAGACATGGAGGGCCAAAAAGAAGAGAATCTTCATCTTTTCTTTATTGGTCCTTTGGAAGAGTGTGTGGAAGTCCCAACTGGCTCAAATTATCAAGCATGGATCCTTTGCAAGAGCCAACAACATGAAAAGTTGTCACCTTCTGTGATAGCCTTGGTTTTGAAGATTAATCTTCAAAATGTATTATGGATACCCCTGACAAACAGCCGGAGTTTTTTCTTCTTTTTTACATTACTCAACTAGCTACATTGGCACTTTTGTATCATATGATAATGTAAATACTCCAAGTTAGAATAGGTCAGATAGGAATGTCAATAAAGCTCAGTTTTGAGCAATTAGATAGTTGTTGATTTTTGTCTTGAAAGAGAAAGAAAAATACAAAAACAATGGAAGATAGAAAAGAGGGCAAATTGTAAAAACAAGAAAGGTATAAACCCATCCCAAAAAAAAGAAACAAAATCTGAAAGTTTGAAAGCTTAAATGCCACTCCTAAAAAACACACTCCTATTTAGTCATACAGCCTAATCATGACTAATTAGTTTTAAATTTACTGCTGATAGGCTAGTGAAATTAGAGTTTCCAAATAGCTTAATCTTGTCTTATCAGTTAGAAATATTAGGATAGAAAAATAAAGGTTCAAACAAGCTCAAAATCTGAACCTAAGATTCCAAGAAAATAATGACTCCAGTTTGTTTAAATCTTGAGTCAAAAATAGAATTAAACTAGTTCTAATAAGCCCAAAACTTGAACCAAAGAACAAATAGAGAATAGCTCAAACAAACTAAAAAACAGAGTAAACAAAGAGAAGGATGTGCTTAAAACTTTCAGATCTTAAGCCTTCACCATTTTGATTTAATTTTCTGCAAATAATTATCTATGTGAAGCTTGTTTTTATGCCATAGATTAGCAACAAGTTAGACTGCTCAATCCTAACTTGTATGCTTTTAAATTTCTTGTTTTAGAATTTAGAGAATAAAAATATGTTAGACTGTTTAATCCTAACAGATAGTAGATTAGGTAGAGAAGCTTATGAACTCAACTATTTAATCTGAGTTCATCGAGAAATAAGAAGTAGACTTAGATTGGTTTTTTTCTTTCAAAAGAATAAAATGTTCGTAAAAGAATTTTGCAATCCAAATGCACTCTTAAGGAAGAAAAAAAATTTAGATCAGTAGGATTGTGTAGGTAGAAAGTTTGTTTGATGGAGTTCCATTGTTTTTCATGGCTACTAACATTATCAGAATAGAAGAAGATCATCCAAGTTGAGAAAGTTGCAACCCAATGTGTTAGTATGAATCTTTTGTCGAAGCGTACGAAAAAGACCACTTTAGCTACGCATAACTTATAGCCCTAACATTAAATGTGGCTGCTAACATCTTCATGTGGCTGCTAACATCTTCAGATCTGCAGTTAATTGATCAAGACAAGTGCTGCAAAAAACTAGATCTATGCATAGAAAGACATTAAGCAGTAAAAATCAAGAGTTTGCTCCATACATCCAATAGACAAGACAAGAACAATGTTTTTTGAAAGAATTTTTGTATTAAGGGCACCTGGGAGGAAAACAAGCAGGTGTATCCAATTCTCCTCAATGGGATGGGTTCTTGGAAGTCCTCAGCACTTCAGATCTAGAATCTCTCTCTCTTGTTGGTGTAGAAAACCCAGACAAAGATAGAACTCAAGGGAGCTCACACAGCAAATAATGTAGAAAAATGTGACCAAGTGTATAGATCCAGAGTGATCTAATAGGCAACAAAAGGTGAAGAATGGTAGGAAAAACCCTCCTATTTATAACAAAATATTGGGTCATTCTAGATCTTGGTGCGTGATTAAAATAATGTTAACCAAATCTAGATCCACCTTTTATGGAATATTTTATTATATTTGTTGGAGGGAAAAAGTATTTGACTTGGGTCAAATCCCTTTATTTGTGAATAATAAATCAATAAATGATTTATTTATCATTTTAAGGAAGTGGTTGGAGGATAATCAAATAAATAATGATTTATTTAATTATTTATGGGTGATTTAGTCATATTTAACAAGGAATATTATTTAAATAAGATTTAAATAATTATTCCTAGAAAATAATAAAATAAATAAAGATTTATCTAATTAATTTCTTTGTTTTGGGTTAAACGTGACCAGGAAAATCAAACAAATATAGGTTTGTTTAATATTTCATTTTGGGGTTTCTTATTTAGACCATAAACAACCTAATAAATGTGTTTTATTAAATTATTTTACATAGTGAAAGCAATTTTACTTAGGGTAAAATTGGTCTTACGTGGTGTACTTGGGTCCATCTAATGGTAGTAGGTTAGATGACCAAAAATGGTGTAACACAATGGATGAGGAATTGATAAGCATCCTGGAGAATACAAGTCTAAAGTTCTTGATGCCTTCAAGAAGGCACCATCCCCATGTGGAGCCACTGTTAGCCACATATAAAATTTGTCATATCCAATGGTGGCTAAATCATTTTTTAAGCCTTCAAGAAATAATTTCATTGCCAAATTGTTAGTTCTTAAAGTCTTATGAAGATGACTTATCCTTGAGTGAATCTTCACTGTTGTTTCCCTCATGAATTCTGAAAATCTGTTGTTTTCCTAAAGAAAAGACTGCTAAAAACCCATTTTCCCCTTCATTTTTACCCCTTCTTCCACTCATACTTAACCTCCATTTCATCCCCATTTCCTCATAAAAATTCGTCCATTTTCATCATTTTAAACTAAAAAATCACTCCAATTCCCTTTTAAAATCATTTGGTCTCCTTCCATTGGTTTTAAAAGGCCTTCTTCCCTCTACCAGAACCCTCATTTCCCTTAAAAAGTTTTCTTTTAAAAGCCAAAAGATAGTCTTTTTATTATATAAATTTTTAGCCCCCGAGGGCTTAACTTTCATAAACCTCCACTTCATAGGACCTTAAGTCCTACAACCAGGTGCTTAAAATATCCTAAACCCTTCTTCTAAACTCTGAAAACCTTTTTCTCCTTTGAAACTTGAAAATACCGACTTCCTTTCAATTTCTTCTAAAAACTACAGTCCGCGGTCTAAACCATTCTTAGCCATTGATCTAAAACTGATCAATGGCTGTCGGAATCTCACATCGCAAGTTTTGTCGGGCACATTTGAAAGGCCCCTTTCTTTTGTTCTGATTTCGATGAACCCCTTTGGGTTTATACCCCTTAACCACTTCCCCACCATATAACCCGCGCCTAGGACCAAGCGTTAAGTCCCAAGTGCTAATCGCAAACAGAGGTTTTGCGATGGGCACTTTCCTTTTTTAAAAGAAAAATTCCCGATGCGATGGAGTTTTATTCTATGAACCCCCCGCCACTTTCTCCACCGTTGATCGTTTAAACAAATCAACGGCCCAACGCTAATCGCATCAGAGTTTTTGCATTGGGCATATTTTAATAGTTATTTCCCCCTCCGATTGGTCACCTCCCGATGGCTTCCCAGCCGTTGATCTTCCCCGCTAGACCTAGATCCAATGGCCCACATTGTTATTTTCCATAAGCCCATCCCTCTACCTTTGGACCTCTGATTCATTCCTAACCGTCGATCTGGTCCTGAGATCAATGGTCCACATATAATCGCATCAGCGCTTCTTTCCCCCGCCGATCACGATCTTCCGATTGCATCTGGGCCATCCATTTGCATTCATCTGATGGTCCAGATTGAAGCCCTCACCCTTTGTTATTTTCATAAACCCCGCTGTATAAATTTTTCAGTGAATCCCAACCGTTGATCTCTGCAGTTCAACGGCCCACAATCACCTATTCACCGCCTGACCCCTGCCTCTTATTTTATTCGATTAACCCCAAGATTTAATCTGGACCGTTCATTCCTTTCATCCAATGGTCTAAAATAAACCCGATAGGCCCAACTCCTTTGGGTCCTACCTTTCCCTAGATCAAATCTGCACCATCCATTCCCTGATCTGACGGTCCAGGTTAAAACCACCTTGACCTTGCCCCGCATCTTATCACCCGTGCATCTATTCTCCATCGCGCTCTCCTCACGACCGTCAGATCTAAGCCCCCTAATCTGACGGCCAATGCATGGTTTCGCGTAATTTTAAGCCCGGAGGTTAATGATTTAAATTTATGCGATATGGGCGGTTTTAAAAGGCCACATGTCGGCTAGTAATGCATATCGTGTTCAAAAAGGTAAAAATGCCTTTCTCCATTTTCGTCGCGCCAAACCGGCAGTTTCTATGGCCGAAACCACCTTACCCCGTTTATGTTACATTACGTTATTTTTTATCTCTGTCGTTGATCTCTGCATATCAACGGTCCCAGTTTAATTTCGCCCTCAGTTCATCGCCCTCCACCCATCCTCCAATGGACTTCTTAAGTCATTCTCAGTCGTTGATCTCTGTGGCCGATCTCATCCGATGGCCCGGGTTATTTCTAAAACCCGAACATTCATTCAACTACATTTTCCTTCCGCCTAAGGTTTTTTCCCATTCCCTTTGTATATTTTTCCATTTCGCGATAATGTGGCCCTTCTACATTATATTTTCCCAACCAATTTCGATCGTTGATCTTTGCAGATCAACGGCTTGGACTTATTTTCCCCTCCATTTTTCCAACTGCCTCTCCTTTTAACCTCAACATTAAATCCTCGCCGTTGGATGATTTCATCCAATGTCTGTGATCCAACCTCAGCCTCTAAAGCATTTTAAGCCTTATCCCGTAGGATTTTCTTAATTGTTTCTTTGTTTGTGCAGGTTTTAAAGGTTTTTCAAATGTTTTAAAGGAAAATTGAAGGTCAAGGATGACAATCCTCCAGGCCTTTATTCATCAAAGAGATCTTTTCGCAGGGTTCTGAATTATGTTTTATTAGTGCCTCATGAGCACTGACACCATTACAGAGCCCCTGTAATGCCTGCACATCAACAAGACACAAAACATTTTAATCAAGCAAAGAGTATTAGTTTCAAAGAATAAAATGACAGCAGAGACAAATAATTGAAGATTGTTTACACAATTTTGAAGGATTAAGGCCCACTTTCAGCAAATCAAAAGTCTAATCCTCTCAATTAAACATAGTTTGAAGAGAAAAAAATGGAATTTATGCCTAATTAAGCCTAATACGCATAATTAAAGCAAATTAATAGTGTTTAAAGAAAAAAAATAATATATTTTAGTCCGAGAAGCCTCCACTGCCACATCAGAGGCTAATTGAATCCTCTCAGCTACCAAAAGCCACCTGTAGCCTCAAAGCATTCAGAGAAAGCGTAGTTATTGCCTGAAAAGAATACATTCACCTCAAGACAACTGAATAATGTTGTGGAGGTAAATCCCCTCTGCGGACAGAGGCGATCCCTACTAGCCCAGACCGGGTCTAGCAACAATTGTTCACGCTATAGTGCAGGTTCCTAATTACAAATAAACCAACTAGTGATGAAGGCTTACTTGGAATCCAACGTTGTTTCTTGTATAAGAGGTAGCGCTCCCTGTTCCTTAGCTCTGGCAGATCACGATCCCCACGATATTCGTGATAGGACATCTGCACACGCGAGAAAAAAAACAAACGCAAGCGTAAAATCCAGTAGATGCAACTATATGTCAGTCAGAAAGTACATAACTCATCATCATAAACACCAACAAGAGTGGAACCATAACCAATAGTCGTTTATTATTAATCAAGCAAAGGAAGAATGAAACCATAGTTCTGACGCTGAATTCTCCTTCGGCAGGTCGCTAGCAAAACACGTCTCGAAATCCTGTCAAGGATGGGACAAACCTCTCTCTTTGGATCTTGACAATAGTCTCCTTGCTTAGATTCGGCCTTAAGGGAATTATGGAGGCTCTTGCAACATAAGGCTCTTGGGAATTTGGGAACTTGAAGACTAGATTGCAATGGAGATGGGCAAGCTTTTATAGATGGAGGAAGGGGATTTGGGATCCCTATAATCATGGGATTGGCCCTATCCATAAGGAAGCTTCCATGAGAGGTGGCAAACAACTTCCTCCACATGGAAATCCGGAGCCAAACCTCCCAACTCAAGATAGATACCAGTTCAAGAATTGGTTAGGATGAAACTTCCCCCATTTATTTTTAAAAAACACTCCTTAAATTGGTTGGCGTGAGTGCGACTCTGGAACAGAGCGCCAATTGGCGCGGCCTCTTTGAAGGATTTCCCCTATTGGTGGGGGTTCTGAACTATCTACCCGTGCCAATGCAAAAAGGGCCATTTTTAGGGTTTTTCACAAGGAGATGTCTTCAGGGCAATGAAAGCTCATGTTCAGAGGGATGTCATGCAAGTGTTTTCAAGCCATGTTACTGCTCACAGGTCACGAAATGAGCCCTCCAATGTGCGGGACAGGGATTGCAGGGACGATGACAAATTACTGTGTAACAGATGCCCCCTAAAGCATGAGGCCCGAGAGAGAGAGAGGGGTGAAATGCTTTACGAGAACGTGTCCAACTGAAAACACCGCCCTCGGAAAACTTGTGTAGAGAAGTACAACTGATATCTCAGATACATGATATATATGCGGTATGGGAGCAACCATCTATAACAGAGTATACAATAATCCAGATCCAAGGCATGGGCGCAGCCATCCAGTGAGGATTGATAAATAGAATCAGGTATGGTCGCAGCCATCGAGTAAGTGAGTCATGTAATCAATCATAATAATCCATAAAATCGCAGCCTGGATTACAACAGACACAATCCAGGGTCTTGCGCTCCATCTCGACCTGAACACAGTACAAGTCCAAGCATGTGAATAAATGGGTTGAAGTCGAAAATGCAAGAACATCGTCTGATTAGCAGCCAATGATGAAAGCTGTTAACAGACGCGAGAGGTACCACCATTAATGCCAATGGTCCTCAAGGTACTACAGGTACAATCTAAGGCATGTGAATCAATGAGCTGGTGTCGAACACCCGTAGAATGACTCGATCAGAGGCCAATGATGAAAACCTCGCATCGAATGCGAAGAACTTGCCATTGAGTCATGCAGGCTCCAAGGTACCAGAAGGGAGTCTCTAGATCAGCTTCCTGGATAATGAGCTGAAGTCGACAGGAAGTGACCTTGATCGAAGGTGGGCCATAATGTTTTCCACATCATCGACACGAGATAAAGAAACATAATGTTTTTTTGAATCAGTATCAGATGAGAATCAGAGGGAGGTTGATACTTGCAGAGGTCAACTTCTCTTGAACATATAAACGCCACGACAGTGAGTTTGGAAGCATTTGACATCAACGGATCAAAGGTCATGGCGACGAGGCAAAGAGCAGATGAGAGGTCAAAAAGGATCACCCAAACCCACAGAGGCAAGTGAAAATGAGTTGAGATGTCCCCAGCCCGACACGAATGCAGACAAGTGCCATGTTCAAGAGCGACATACTGCCGACATGACAATGATGCTGGTTCCATTTTTTCCCCGCCATTTCTGGCGAGTACCCCAATTATTTTTTATAACAAGCTTGAAGGGGATAGCATATGCTTGTAATATAAATCCATCCTAGTACGTGTAATGAGCCCTAGGAAGGAGAGACTCGAGTAGCATCATTATGACTGAATCCGATGTCATCAGGGTTTAACGAGTCTGACAAAGGAAGAACTCGACATCTTTTCATGTTTAGAGAGTTTGAAAAGATAGTTGAAAAGTAAACTCCAATGGTCCCTTTTTGTAAATAGTTCCTCATATCCGAAAAGGTAGAAAACTATGTCTGAGAAAACCTCCTAGTCGCGATAGGCTAGGGTATTCCTTTTTCGTAAATAATCTATCCCAACCCGAAAAATGGGTAAACGTATACTGGGTAGATGTCGCTTCGCAACCACTTCAACGAGATCGAAACGAAAAGGGCCTAGGCAATCTTTTCATGTTTAGAGAGTCAGAAAAGAGCTGAAAGATGACTCCAAAATGACTTTTTTCGTGTTTTTACCGAGTCCGAAAAAGTATAAAATACAGCTCGTTTCACCGTTTAAGTTGCGTAAAAAACCTATTGCTGCACACAGAGGCAAGTGTAAAATCCATTTTCGACAAAATATATTAAAATATTAATAAAAAATTACTTTTAAAACCTAATGAGATTTCAAAAATCTATACATAAGTCTCAAATGGTAAAAACAAAATTACTTTTAGTATTTACCTCATAGGAGAGCAACAGTGGTTTGTTTGTGTGCGAACTTCTGACGGCGATTGTGACTGATCCGGGCTACCATTTAGATTCCCGTTCGTTCCAGGTAAGAGGCACTTCCCTGTACTCCATTTTAATCCATTTTTTATAGTTTTCCATTCCTTATTAGACTTCTGTGGAGAATTTTTTGTAATTTTAGGGCTTCGCCCATTGGCGCGGGTATCAGGCACGGACACGCGCCAATGGCCTTTTGCATACAAAGGGCCCGCACCAACTGGCGCAAATGTTAAGAAAACAGTCGCGCCAATGGCGCAGCACAGTTTCCCATTTCAAATATCCAAACAACTAGTGATTTACATGAAATTCAGGCATAACAGAGATCTAATCAAGGGTTTTTGACCATGTTGATGCAGGAAACCAATAAAAATGGCTATCGAATGGAAAGAGAGGGAGCATGGTGAAGAGGATGAATAGGCTATGGAGAATGAAACTTGTATGAACACCCTTAAGAACTGTTGGCTTAAAAATTTCTTCCTGACACCTTGCTTATGAGCTCAACCGGAGCTCCTACAATACTTGATCAACATATGGGATGAGAACGAAAAAGTGTTCAAGCTGTGGGACCAAGTATTAGAACTTGAGTTTTCTGATGTATATTTCATAACCGGACTGTCGTGGAGAGGTCCGGTGCCCGTTCTGATAGGCAGCAGACCATCTGGAGAGAATATGGAGCAGGTGATGGCAAGAGTGTGCCGAGGGGCACGACTGGGATCGGGAAGCGGCAAGGTAGATATCCATACTATCCCCGATATAGCACTTAGAGTGGTGCTACATACCATCACGTGGGCTACGGGGTCGCAGGCACCGCACGAGGCGACCAAGGCCCAACTCCTCCTAGCTGCTGAGTGTATGAATCCAACACTATTTGATTGGGCTACTGCAGTGACAACAAATATGAAAAGACAGCTCACAAAGTGTAAGCAGGCCAAACTAAAACAGTTTGGCTACAGTTCCATCTTGGTATTGTTCATCCTAGAACGACTACCTATCTTTCAGGGCCAAGGGGCCATAGTAGCTGAGCCGGTACCACGAGAGATGAGGATGGCTCGCTGGGCAGCACTGATGCCCAGATCAGGGGGAGGCCAACAGATGTCCTGGAGGCCCGAATTTTTTGGATGGTTGCGGTGTCAGTTGATTGTGGTCAAGGATTGGCCATATGCAGGGACTAATTTTATTGGAGACCTAGACCTTCCACTCCCGGAGGGAGATGACTAGGACGAGGAGTTGGGTATGATCTCTCTTTTTTATTTTTATGTTTTATGATTTTTTTTCGATAATACATCCCCTTCCTAACAATATTTTTATGTGCATGCAGATGTCGGCCCAGAAAGACCTGCCAGTATGTCTCCTACTTCACGGAGAACTCATCCCGCAGCTGACCCTCAGGCGGAGGGTGCCGAGGGAGGAGACTTGGTCCAGAACCTTGAGGGGATCGCCCGGGGGATTCCAGACTACGCCCGTCTGGCAGATGTTCCACTGGCATACTAAAGACATACGGTGGGAGTGCCTAGTTTCCTCCACCGTCTTCTAAGACTCTTAGTGCATGCAGTGGCTTGTTATCATGAGCACCATGCAGATTAGACACCTACGGCTTTGTTTCATGCATATTTTTTGAGAGACATGTCGTCTCCGGATGTATTAAGATGAACATGTATATTTTTTTATTTTATGTGACGCACACTATGTAAACATTTCGATACATACATACATACATACATATATATATATATATATATATATATATATATATATATATATATATATATATATATATATATATATATATATATATATATATATATATACCTATTTCTGGATGGATCTTTCTTTTACATGTGATGTTTTTTTACAAATTGTGCAAGTGTTTATCTAGCACCAAATTAGCTACTGCATCCGTTAATGTATTCATGTGTCTGGGTATGTGTTGATATGCAATATAGTCAAAATTTCTTTCCAGTAAATGAATATGAAGATACATATGTAAAATGGATGGGTTTCTGACCGAATAATGACCATTAAGTTGTGATACTACAAGTTGTGAGTCTAGATACACAACTAATTCAAGGATACCAAGGTTTATAGCCTCAGTTAATAATTATAACACAACACTATATTCTGCGATGTTATTTGTAGCACGTCCTAGACACACACCTTGCAGGTCGACCAACTCACCAGCAGGATCGTGGATTACCCAGGCTGCCGAAGACAGATTCCTGGTACTGCGGGAGGCACTATCCACGAAACCAACAAACAGATTGATGGACATCTGCACAATTAGGAAGACCCGATCAGTAGAAATATGTTTACATTGCACACCACACCACACATGCACACAAATGAAAATACACACCTATGTACACACACCACACCAAAAATCACTTCAAGCGTAGTATTTTTTGAGGTACAGACCATTTCTGGGCTGCGCCAATGGAACTCCTTCATAATCAATGAGCTCATAAGCCCCATTTTTCAAAACGAGTTTTACTATGTAGGGCCCATCTGACATAGGTTGGAACTTACCGGCCCCAAGCTTGTTGTTAGCCATCAGTATTTTTACATGTTAGTGATGACTATATCCATAACTGAGTTTTCTAGAAGCTAAATTCCATATGTCAATCAGTCATCTAGAAAACCCTCATAAAACTTTTTTCGCCCTTTTACTTATCGATCGCCCATGTCCAAGGTCAAAATCCATTATCACTATTTTTCTGATTTCGGCCCACGGTGTGTCCATCAGCCCCAAGGCGTCCAGTCCATTGCAAGTCTACTATGTTAGGAAGTGGCACTAAGGCATCTCTTATAGCCCGTATAAAGCCAAAATCCTCCATATGCTACGGACCAACCATGGTGACCTCACTGCGCGATGAAATTGACAAACGGCTCTAAGTCCTTATACACCCCCTAGGTCTCGACGCGCATAAACCACGATCTCGACCCCAGTTGGGTGTTTCACGGTGTTTCACGGATTATGCCAAAGAACAAATAACTTTTGTCTCGGGGGAGAAAATTCTTGAATCTACGAGTTAGAAGAGCAGGAAATTTGCTTCTAAATGTAGCATCGGCACGAGATATATACATAAAAATAGAGAGTCACTAACCGAGTCTGGGCTATTTCCGGCATAGAAAATCACGATGCAAGAAAGACACCTTTATCCTGACAAGCTGGTAATTGCCATGGCCCCGAACCTCCTTCATTTACGAGCGAGAGGGTTAGGGCGCCTCCTTCATACAAGCGAGGGAGTGCGCGGTGTCAGGCTTTAAAGATTGCAAAAGCTTGGAGGTTTGCCTTTTACTGACAGACGATCATGTCTGTCTCGTTTTCGAATGTGGTGATGATCATAACGAGATAGAGTAGAAGTATACAGAATTCAAAGGAAAACGAGTTTGGTTTTGTAAAGGAGGTCATGAGAAGTTTTCAAATCATGTGAATTGTTAAACTTTAAGGCATATCATTAGTATGACCCAATCATAAGCGACTGCTTGTCCACAAGACCAAATTGAAGAGATCTTTGACGGAAGTCTGTCAATATGGCTTGGAGAAGAAAAGTTGTTTGTTGTTCAAGGGTGCCCATTCTACATAGTCACGAAGATTATCTTTCAAAAAATTTGTTATAAGTTGACTAAAAAGAAAATGATGACACGCTTCAGTCACCCTCGGAAAAGCGATGCGGGGAGACGGTGACACCTTGACTAGGGTTTTTACGAAGCACGGTAGTGACTACAAGCGAGAGGTACCGATGTCGATGTTTTCAAGTTGGTTGCTTACCATCATAATCCAAGCAAAACCCTTTTGCTCATGCGATACCATCAAATAATCTTCGGATACTTTGCCAAGTGAAGAGCCTCCTTCGTTCATGAAAGCGAGATGGCCAAGGCATTGAATGTTGTTAAAGCTGATTGGTCTAAGATGGTGGAAAAGACAAGGAAGAAAAGCTGAGGAAATGTTTACAGTGGTAGGTGTTATGTTTCAAAATGCATTACCCATAGGAAAATGTCTTTCAAAACATACATCATGATGGACGAAACAATATGAATATGCTACCATTGATACAAAAAAGGGGCGGTTTCCTTAAGGAAAGGGTCAAACAACACCTTTATCACATGCCAAAAGTCTAAGGGAGCGCCTTTCGGGTAAACGGAGAGGGTATTGGTGTGAAGGGATGCAACAAAATGTGGCACTTACGATCAAAGAAGAACTTATGAATCACTGAGCCGAGGCGCTCAACCAAGTTGGGAAAAAGACGAGGATCACCTCCCTTTTAAAAATGACAAAACGAGTTTTCAAGGCTTTTCAAACGGATTTTGAATGGTTTTTCCTTGTTAAAAATATCACCTAAAGTGTCGAGCAGGTGGACGATTTGAAATTATGGATGATTCGTACAAGAAAGATCTTGCACTGTTAAAAAAGACGATAAATGTGTTTCAAAGAGCCTGTTTTCTATAACGCATAAGCTCCTCCTTTCAGGATATACATCACAAATGATGAGGGGAAATTCAAGATTAGTTCCCAAGAGGACATTGTGAATAGGTATACAATTTGTAATTAGGCAAAGGAGTTTGTTTTGATATGTTGTCATTGTTTAGATGATTTGAAACGAACACGAGTTTTCATTGTCCAAAGAACAAATATATCATAGATGATACACCTACGAGCGAGGGAAGTATTTTGAAAAAAAGGGCGCCTTTCTCAAATCAGAGGGCCATGAACAAAGTCCAAATAGGGTCGACAAACTTGGCATCCACGGCAAAATTAGGGTTAAGGAGCGCCCGGGCGAGTTTGTTTCAAAATGATTTTCTGATCAAACGGAGACGAAATTTACAAAATTGAGAGAGTTTTTTGTCCCTCATAGGTTCAAAAATAAAAACCTCCGCGGGTTTCTACCACCAATTATCATGGTTTGTGAGAAACATGAAAAATTCGAATGTCACGGGAGAATTTGCCCCCGAGGATTCATCAATTTGACCGGTGATGGAGACTGAGTCAGATTTTGAACAACCAAATTGACTCCAAATGAAAAATTCAAATTTTTATGGAAAATATACTTCCATAGCTTTCAGATGAGCCATCTCGGGCAAATGCGGACAAAGGAGGCATCAAAAGTAGCACGCAATCAATGTTATGTTTTTACACTGACATGCCGTTTTTTACCGGTGATGGACAATTAGTTTTTGAAGAATTAAATGGACACCAAATGAAAAAATTAAAGTTTTTCTGAAGACTATGCCTTCCCCAGCTTTCCAACGAGCCATCTCGTGCCCAATTAAAACGGGAAGGCATTCAAAAATGGCCTACAAACGGCTCGATGCATTTACGCACTAGGATTCACAGTTTTGACCCGGTGTTGGGAAAATCAATTTTTGAAGGATCAAATGGACACCAAATGAAAAAATTCAAGTTTTTAAAATTAAACTTCCACATCTTTCCAACGAGCCATCTCGGTACCCAATTCGACAAGGAAGGCCTTCAAAATGAGCTGACAAACTTGCGCGACACTCATGGAAAGGTGCGCGACGCGCTGTGCACAAAATTTACAAAGGAATGCAGCAACTGCGCGGCAACGCTGTAGCGACCCGCGGCACTCTGTGGAAATGGTCAAGAAAATTACTGAAGACGCAAAAACTCTTTTAAGATCTGCTCCAACTCTCAAGCAAGGATTTGCCGCTCATTTTTAAGTATAGAGAGCTAGAGGAGCTGCGATTATAGATATAGTGGTGTTTTTTGTTGGTGTTGATGATGGTGTGATACCTCAAACTCGTGAAGCCATGGCTCATTCTCAAACGAGTAAATGCAAAATTCTGCGGAAATGATGACTAAAGAAAGGGTTAAAAAGTAGATTTTAAAGTTGGACTTTACTTGGTCTATTGTTATTTGAATATCAATATGAAGCTAGTAGGTATTCTCATCGTGAAGAAATATTATTAACTGCGAACGGAGAAGTCAAAAGGGTCTTGGTCTGGTAACCTTTTCCATGATATCCAAAAGGAAAACAACGTGTCCAAAAAAGGGCTTCCTTCATAAAGCGAGGTCCAAAAAGAATAAAAAAGAAGATAAAAAAGGCCTCATACTTAATGACAAATGAGCGACGAGAACAAAAACTTGAGATTGGTTCTTTTGTAGGGAGTAAAGCAATACATGGGCCTCACTTCAACACACTTTAGGTCATATTACTCATGCCATGAGTGCCCCTTTGACATCATCAAAATTTACTCAAGCTAGTTTCGGGGAGGGTATGGCCGGAGTATGAAGTAGAAAATGCAATATGCATTCTCGGCGTGAACAATGTCAGAAGCGACCTTACCATGATTAAAAGTTTGTTTTAAAGGGGTGAGTTTAGGCGGGGGCACTAGGTTAAACACGAAGTAAAAAAAACCGGTCCGTTGCCTACGAGAAGAAAAAGGTTTGAATACTTCCATAATAATATTATTGAAACAAGGATACCTGGATATCCTTCATCACATATAAATTGTGCAATATAGAAAAACGCGGCAAATTATTGTTGCCAGCTTCGATAAATAGAGTTTCAATCCTACGTACACAATCAAGGCCAACCTCGATTTTGCAAAATCTTGATCCGGCACACAGAGTTCAAACATCCTCACAAGGCTGATCTTTCACATAAAGGGTGCTGAAATGTTCTCAAATTCCCTAAGGTCCTTCTAGAACTCTCATTCGAGGAGAAAATCGTTGAGAGACAAAGATTTGTTGATTTTGCAAAATTGGTAAGGGCGGTCATCATTGTTTTTCAAATTCCTAAAAACAAAGCAGTGTGTGTAGAGGGTATTTGAAAAATCTAAAAAGATTCTTTAAAAACAATGATCTCAAGGAGCCTACATGTCTTGACAAAGCCAAGAAGCCGATGATCTCCTGAGAAGATGTGGTGGAAAGGTGTTTTATCGGTTTAAAGGGTGTTTTATTCGGTCTTTAAAAAAAGAAAAGAAGAACAAGTGACTTCATAAAAACGGTGTTAAGGAGGAGTTGAGCGTTGTTTAAAAAATCGGGACTTGCAATAACTATGATTGCCTAGTGGTGAGCATAGCCAATGATGGGTTCCTTTTGATGTTTCAAATAACCCCTACTTGACTCTCAAAACAAGTGGAAAGGTGGAGCGGTTTTGGAAAGAAGAAGACGGGGTTTTAAAAGGAGCGCTGGGTCTATTTTTCAAATAGGAGTTATCATGATGTGAATGTTTTTTTATCAAATAGGAAGGAATTTAACATTAAAGAGGCAAAACAATAGTACTTCCTCCTTTACTCCATAAAACAACTTTAGTGTGTGAGGCTTGTAAATCACCATTTGGAGGTATTGTCAAAATATAGGTAAGAGATATTGGATACCAAGGCGGTGTTTTGGTTCAAAGAATTTTTTGATGTTTAACTCCTACGGGGTGTTTGTGCTCACACCGAACACAGAGCTTGGTATCTACCTATAACACGGTGACCTTTAGCGCATATGATGTATCCTTTGATTGAATGTGTAATAATAATTATTAAGTTTTCTGTTTGGCAGCTTTAAAAAAGAAAGAAATACACGATTTTGAAAAGGAAAGCAGAGACCTAATAGCAAAAGCCTCTCACCTGACATTTCAAACCATTTTTTTCCCTATCAAACGATTGATTGACGGCTTGACGAGGTTTGGTTCAAAGAAGGCATTCCAGACTTGGAAGTAGTTTGGTGTTTCGGGGACACATCTAGATCAAGATGTCCTTCTAGGCAAAACAAAAAAGTGATGTGGTGGTGAAGATGAGCGGCCAGGCTGGAAAGAAGAATCTTGAACGGCGGTAACTCGGTAGTGATAAAAACGGTTTGAGAAAGCGCCGGCACGGAGAGAGAACATCAGCTATTGGTATTTTGGCCTCAGCTTCGGAACATGCTGCTATGGACCCTTTGAGGGTCATGCGTGCTAATTTTGGGCCCATTTCGATGGCCTTTTTGTTTTTTGGCATTTTTTTTGGGTTTTGGTGGCTTCTCCTTAATTTCTCCATTTCAGTTTGAGGGATTTTCCAAGGGAGAAGGATGATGCAGGTTGATGCCACTACATTAGGCAGTTACAGCGATTTTCAGAGCATTTGGAGATCGTGGCCCCCTCAAATTGGCGAAAAATGCCCTCTTTTTGCATTCTTCACGCCATGTCAGTGCTATTTTACCAGTTTTACACATGTTCAGTTTTGGATGACTTCAAGCCTCAGATTGAGATGATTTCAGTTGTGCCGGAAAGTAGACACGAGAGAGCTTTCCAACGAGCCATGTGGTATAGTTTTGACAGGGAGAGCTGCTAATTTCCTCCAGCAAGTCTCGGGGGGACCTTTTCGATTTATAAATATGAAGTATTTTTTGGTAATTTTTGAACCTCAAAAATCTGCTTTTCCCAAATGTGCGTTAAGCTATTTTTATACTTGGGAAATGATGTAAAGTCAATATAATTTCCGTTTTTAGCAATTTTTTAGATATTTTATGGGATATTTTGTGCCTTGGGCTTTGCAAAGCCTCAAGGACAAGTTTAGATATTTTGACTTGGCCAATGGGATAGCTAGTTGCTCCATGAGGTTTTTCCTCCCTCAAGCCTATTTATTCCACAAGGCTTCATTGTAAAACAGAGGCTGAACTTGAGAGAAGAATCAATATATTGGTCATATGAGCTTTGAAGAACACATTTGTGTTATGATTTTTGGACTGCCTCTTGGATGCTTTTGAGGAATGATGAAGGATTGTTGATGGATTCCATGACATGGTAGAATGGTATAGTTTTTCTTGCTTTATTGTTGTCTTCTATTTTTCATCCATAATACATGCTTCTTGCTGCTATAGATCAGTAGAGATTAGTTTTGAGATATGCCCATGGAGGCACCTCAAAATTCCTGAATCTTCATAGCTTGATGTTTTCTTCTTCCTTAGTTATGCTAAAGAATTCTTAACTGCTCTTTAGTAACTTAAGGATATTGTTTGCTAGTTTTATTTACAAGTTCTATGCATGTTGAGTAGGATGTATGGTGTGCCCTGCCTACCTATAAGTTGTCCATAGTTCTGTCCATAAAAATTTCTCTTTGACTGATTTGTTGATCATCTTGTTGAACCAAGGAGGCCTAGTCCCGATCTAGCCCTTTGCCTAAAACTATGAAAGCTTGTTTGTCAAAGTGCCCAATAACTTAGAGACTATGTTTAGGCATTCCGGCATAGTATTTTGAGTTGTTAGTCCTTCTTATGTGTTTTCCCCAAAGTCTGATAGCCATTTCCCAAAGTTAGAGGGTCTTATACTTCTATGCATGGCTGGAATGTTTGATTTCTATGTATTAATTAGCTCATAGTTACATCTAGCATGATTAATGGCTTGCTATAACATGTTTATGTCTGCTATCAACTAGTTACACTTGAAATCCCTCGTCTTTCACAAGCTTGATGTCCATTTACTCCATTTTGCCCAAAGATCCCTTCTACCGTGAATCAAATCGGCCCTACAACAACCTTGCATCATCATCTCATAGCTTCCTTGACCTGTTTGACCCCATAGCCCAATTGATCTGACTTCTTGTTATCCATTTTTACATCTTTGATCAGTTTTATCCCTCACAAACTTAAAAACCAAAAATCAAAAAACTCACTTCATAGCTAGCCTAATATCAGAACACCATAAGCGAACACACCGATATCTTTTACATTTATAGAGAGAGCCCTCTCTGAGTCCAGGAAGGCTAGGTCCTTGGGCTCCAAAGCTTGGTTTGATGTTACATCGTCATTTGGCTCGCCAATCGGCCAAATCACAGGACCCTAACATAATGGCGATCACGGTGGGACCCTGAGTGATTAAAAGCTTAGTTTCCCTTATCTTTAGAGACCTTTAAGAATACTATCTGATTGACTTATCCCACTGCTCACTAACATAGTGACACTCATAGTAGGACCTTCCAAGTTAGTGACAATCTAAGTACACCTTAGTAACTCCTGAAGTCTCAATCAAACTTAGTAAACTTAGATATTGTCTGAAGAGTAGAAAATAGCTCTTTCACCATCTTAGCAAAATGATGAGTCAGTTATAGAAAACTCTTCCAAACCTTGTAGGCACATAAAACTCAAAAAACCCCAAAAACACTCCCTTAGATTGGCTTTTGACATTACTGGTGGTGGACCATACACATATACCTCAAAACAATAGACATTCCACCTGGCGACTCCACTAACCTCTAGTAGGCCTTACTATTTTACCGAACTCTAGGTTACTATCCAACAGACCTATCCCATCACTCACTAACATAGAGGGAGATGGTGGGACACTGAGTACATGATAGTCTAGCAAACTCTTATAGACTTTTTGGTCCTTTAGATACCTTAAACCAACAAGCAGCCCATAGATCCATTTAGAGTAAACTCTTTTTGTTCTCATCACCCTAGCAAAGTGTTGAAACAAGTCTAGGATACTTTAAACCATAGGCTGCACATAAACTCAGAAAATCCAAAAACATTTCTAGATTAGTTACCGGTGGTGGACCATAGCTATCTTCACAAAAACAACCCAGTTCCACCTGGCGACTCCACTAATCCATCCCTTTTATTTTTGACCACCCTTCACCTTAGTAGAACTTTAGAGAAACCACTCATCCAGAACATTCATCATTACCATTCTCTTTAAACTCTAGATCCAAAATCTGGCTTCACGAAGAATCAACACCAGATCCCATCCAGACCCAAATCCCCCTATCATAGTAGATGACCCAGAGAAGATTCTGTGGCAAGCTTCCGAAACTGACCATCTAGCTACTGGTAGATCCATCCGTAAAACAAGATCAGTACCTAAACATCTTACTATCCTACCAGATTCACCTTTTGAATTAGAGTCATCAAAAACTCTTCTCAGAAGAAAATCACATAGTAAGATAAACTTTGACGATCTTGAACCCTTGGACCCACCACAAAGTCCTAGTATAGAAGCTTCACCTTCCACACCCCCCGACTTTCAGCTTCTCCATCACTTTGGCTCCTACCATCCCAGATCTGCCCAAAACCAGATCACTAGTCCAAGTTCATCCACCACACCTGTTCAAACCACCTCCGCTCATCCCACTAGTCCTCATCTTGTACATCATCCATTAGCTCCCGTCATGGCAGCCTGGTACGCACCTTTGGTGTTGCCACCGCCTTTGGCTCCTCTCCCAAATAAATATCAAGACAAAATCCCACACTTTACCGGTGAAGACACCACCACAGCTCAACAGCATGTAAGTAGGATTAGCGATGCTTTTGAATACATGGAAGTACACGACGAAACCGTCAGAATGAGAATATTCGCCCAAAGCCTGGGTGGAGAACCCAAAACATGGTTTAAAAGCTTGCCTCCAAATAGCATCCACAACATCCTAGAACTCTGCCAAGTCTTCACGAACAAGTGGGAAGTCCGAAGGAACCCTATTCAAATCCTGTCAGAATATAACAACTTAAAACGGGAAAATGGGGAAAGTGTCCAGGCATACTGCACTAGGTTCAACAATGTGTATAACGCCCTCCCACCTCATTTCAAAACCCCACTTGGTTTAGTCTTGGCGAAATTCCCCGAGGGTTTTGATCCAGACATGACATATCATCTGAGAGACAAGGATCCCCCTACCCTAGAGGAAATGCAACAAATAGCCATAAAAACAGAAGCCAACTTAGCAGAAAAAAGAGCCAGGACTAGGTTAGAAGGAAAAGTCCCATATAGAGATAAGGTCTCCACTTCATCTCCTTCCCTAGATCCTAGAATAGATGGCCTGATAAAATCCATGACAAAGATGTGGAAAAAAATGAGTGAAAAAGTGCCTCCTAGGGACAACCAACCAAACCCTCAAAACTAGAAACAAGGCTTTAGAAAAGATCAGTCTCAAAATAAACCAAGAGGAAATGATCAACAGATCAGACCATCCTTCAGTGAGAATTATGTTGATGAAGAGAATAAGGATACCGCACCCATTGATGAAAATCATTGGAAACTCATAGGTTCTGATAACGAGAGTAAGGTTTACCTCACAGTAGAAGAGCAAGAGTTATGCTCCCCAAGTCAGGACGAAACCGACTATGAAGATCTCGAAGATCCTGCCATAGATTTTCAGAATGCCATTATAGAAGCTCATAGGCAGTATAACCTTAGAAACAGAAAAAACCAAGACCACTCCAAGAAGAGTAGCCCTGACACTGCTAAAACCTCTGACACCATCCTTAAAAAAGCCACGGATAGCAACAAAATTATGGCTAAGAAAATTGACCAAAACAAAGATAAAGTTATTCAAACAAGTCTTAGCTCGGATACTCCTAGTACCTCCACAAAGACTCCCGAGGTGACTGTGTCAAACAAGGTCTCAAACCAGAATCAACAAATTAAGAGCATAGAAAAGGTCATGTCCGAAAAAGCTGAAACAAATCTGCCCAAACTACAAACTCCTTTTAGTTTCGAAGGGGAAGTTTCCGAAATAAAAATTACCATACCCCTTACTGAGCTAATAACTATAGATAGGTATAGATCTCAAATTTTCAAAGTTTTTGACATAGGGAATGAGGCAGATATTTTAAATCTAACTGACGACAAACACGAGCTCTTATTCGGCCCGAAAATAGAAGGTCAATACCAAGAAGGATCCGTTTCTCCTTTCTATGTAAGCCTGAACATACGGGACAAGATATTACATAATGCCATGTTAGATTCTGGTGCCTCCCATAACCTCATGCCTAAAGCAGTCATGGAAAACCTAAGACTAGAAGTAACTCAACCCTACAAAAACCTGTATTCCTTTGACTCAAGTCAAGTCAAATGTTTAGGCCTAATAAAGAACCTAGAGGAATGCTCTAAAGACACTATCAGCCATTTTGAAATCAAAGATTCTGAAATGGAAGAAGAATCAAAACCTTTAGGATCTATACCCTTATGCTTTAAATCATTCCAAACTTTGAAAGAAAATTTGCATCCTAAAGATCTCTCAGCAATTATTCAGGAAAACCCTGCTCAAGTTAACTCTCACCTAAATCAAGCAGAGTTGATTGAAGAGGAATTCGAATCTAAGATGGAAGATAAAGAAAAACCTGTAGGATCTCTACCTTTATGCTGGGAGTCATTTGAGTTCATAAAAGAAAATTGGCCCCCTGAACATCTATCAGAAAAAACTCATGAATTACATGATAACTATCCTCAACATCACAAAGAATTGGTTGAAGATGAAAACAAGCAAGAAATGAAAGAGAACCCACAGGATCTCTCTAAAGACATGAGTGATGATTCATCATCTCTCATAGGTGAAGCCCAAAAAGACATTCATCCTTTAAATCAGATTTCCCAAGAGAAAGAGGATTGTTGTGGAGAGAGGAAAATGCATCCCTTTTTAACTGGAGAGGAAATAGATCAACTTATAAACATACAGACAACCTCTGAATCTTCACATAACCACAACTTTTCTAATCTTTCTCCTGTTTATCTTGCATATCATAAGTCAAAAAGTAAATTTGTAAATCAATTTGAAGAAAAGAAATCTGATAGTCCAATATGCATGGTTGATGAGATTAATTATAATGATGATTTTCCAAGGTTTGATCAATATTTGATTATGATGATGATTTCCAAACAGAAGCTAACTTTGCAGAAAACTCGGTTTTTGATTTTTGGGAGGAAGCTCAGTTTCATAAATTTGAGAAAAGTAAGCAGCCATTACCGGTCATCTATGACGCTCATGAGGAGAACCTTGAGAGTTTAGAAGTAAGTGAAGAGTCTCGGACTCTTTTCTCTACTTCACTTCAGCCCGTCAGAGATAACATGCACATGATTGGAAATCAACAGTTTTTCAGCTTTGATGATGAGTTTGAGGAAGATGATGAAATCCTCGAGCAGGTTGTAAATGAGAAGCCTTTTCCTGAAATAGTTGAAGAAATCATTTTGGACATGGAATCTTCCTTAACTCCAGATTTGCAGCCATCAAGTTCCATTTAGTTACAAATTGCAGATGAAGAAGTAGAGGTTAATAAACACATGGGAGTTGTCACACTGTCCTTTCAAGATAATTTATTGTCAAAGTGTATCCTTGTTCATCAACCTGATGACCTTCACACAGTTTTCAGTCCACTTAATCAGAACACATCATCTTGGAAAGAAAACTACACTGCAATACATGATGAGTCTGACAGTTCGAGTGATCATGAGGAAGAGTTGCTTTACCAGGGGGGTCCCAAATATAGCCAAGTGGAAGAAAGAGTAGTCCTGAATGAAGCCTATATCTCAAAACCTCTAGATCAGGTATTATTCCAAGATCCATTTTTTGTTTTCCTTGAGAAGTCTGAAAGAGTAGTCTTGAATAAATCCTATGTATCAAATCCTCTAGATCAGGTATTATTCCAAGATCTATTTGTTGTTTTCCTTGAGAAATTTGTAGGGGTAGTGGGTTCTATCATAAACAAGTTGCTACCAAGAATGAGAAAAAACTTAAGCTCTACTGTCCAGAAACAAACCAAATGGGAGTGGCCTTTTCATTATTTCTGCATCATGAAAGAACTAAACCAGAATCACCCATGTGAGCATCTACTTGACTGGTTGCATTGGAAAATAGAGTTCACCAAACAAATGTCTATTGTGTACAGATTAGATTAGGATAGAAAGACAACAATAGAAAATAAGCTTAGCCTGTGAACACCTTTTCATTTGTAGTTTGTTTGAAGAAAAAGTGAAAAAGCAGAAAATACAAAAAATAGTGAAAAGTAGAAAAAGAGGGCAGTTTCTAAAAAGCAGTGGTAAGGCCCCATGTTCCAAAAAAAAATAGTCTTTCAGAAAGCGAGCAAGTCTAAATGCCGCTACTAGTGCTTTCAATGTCTTGTTCAGCTATCTAGCCTAATCATAGCTGAGCATGTTTAAATTATTTGCTGATAAGTTAGTGAGTGCAAAGATAGTCAAGATTGTGTAAGATTGACTTATCACAGAGCTTAGATTAGGGAGAGATTCTGGTTCCATATGCCTAAAACAGAACCAAAGAGAGAAGCGAGGGATGAAAAATACATTGTACATCTTAACCCCGCTTGTCTAAGTTTCCTTTTATTGCAAAATAACATTTGTGTGCAGTTTGTCTTTTATGCCGCAAATGCATGACAAATCAGACTGCCTAATCCTGATTTGATCATTTTTGAATTTCATGTTTTATATTAGAGAATAAAATCCTGTCAAACTGCTTAATCTTGACAGTCGATCTAGTTTTAGGTAGAAAAATGAAGGAGTTCATCAGTTTAATCTGAACTCCCGGCAGATATAAGAGTAGAAATAGATAGGTTCATTTTGCAAAAAGAAAAATATGCATTGTCAAAAGGCTACTAGTTCAAATGCGCCAAAGAGAAGAAAAAATGTTAGGAAAGATAGTGGGGTAGGCAGAAGTATCATTGATGTTAATCATGCTGTCACTTTTCAGAAATAACATCAAAAGAAAGGTAAATTTTGCACCAATGGGTAAGGCACTGGTCTTCATAAGCCAAAGATCTGAATTCTGGACACCTCCTGACGAGGAGCTGCCCTCCCCAAATGGAGCCACTGTTAGCCATCAGTATTTTTTACATGTTAGTGATGACTATATCCATAGCTGAGTTTTCTAGAAGCTGAATTCCATGTGTAAATCTGTCATCTAGAAAACCCTCATAAAACTTTTTTCGCCCTTTTACCTTTCAGTCCGCCCTTGTCAAGATTAAAATCCATTATCACTATCTTTTCTAGTTTCAGCCCCCCTGGTCTGTCCATCAGCTCCAAAAGGAAAAGTCCAAGTCTGTTGCAAAAGTCTCCCCTATGTTAGGAAGTGGCGCTTTAAGGCATCTCACCCTTGGCAATCATCAAAAAGCCAAAAATCCTCCATCTGCTACAGACCAACCATGACTGACCTCCCACTCTGCAAATGAAATTAACAAACAGCTCTAAGTCGCACCACTCACACCCCCTAGGTCTCATCACTGCATAAACCACAGTCTCGAGCTGATTATTAGGTGTTTCACAGTGTTTTATGGATTCTGCAAAGAACATGAAATATAACTTTGTCTCAGGAGAAAATTCTTGAATCTACAGTTAGAAGAACAACTGCTTCTAAATGTAGCATCAGCCTGAGATATATCTACAAAACAGAGAGTCACTCACCAAGGTCTTGCAGCCTATTTCCAGCATGAAAATCACAGTAAGAGAAAGACACCACTGTCACAGCAAACTGGTAATTTTTCATGGCCCAGAACCTCCTTCATTTACGAGCAGAGGGTTAGGGTGCCTCCTTCATCTACAAGCAGAGGGCGCTGGCCAGTATTGACTTTAAAGATTGCAAAAGCCCAGGTTTGCCTTTTACTGAACAGTGAATCAATAACTCCAGGTTTTCTGAATGTGAGTGATGATCATAACAGGGATAGAGTCTGAAGTATGCAAATTCAAAGGAAAACAAAGTTTGGTTTTGTAAAGGAGGTCATGAGAAGTTTTCAAATCACATGAATTGTTAAACTTTAGAGAGGCATATCATTAGTAAAAACAATTCCAATCATAAGTAGCCTGCTTTTCCACAAGACCAAATTGAAGAGATGCTGACAGATCATGTCATCACACAGGCAGAAGAAAAGTTGTTTGTTGTTCAAAGGGTGCTGACCTCCATAGTCACAGAGATTATCTTTCAAAAAATTTGTCATAAGTTGACTAAAGCAAATGATGACATTTCAGTCACCCTCAGAGCAGTGCAAGGAGACAGTGACACCTTGACTAGGGTTTTTCTGAAGCATAGTAGTGACTGCAAGTAGAGGTGCCAGTATCGATGTTTTTCAAGTTGGTTGCTTACCATCATAATCCAAGCAAAACCCTTGTCATGCAGCCTTATCAAATAATCTTCAGATACTTTGCCAAGTGAAGGGCCTCCTTCGTTCATGAGAAGATGGCCAAGGCATTGAATGTTGTTAAAAACTGATTGGTCTAAGATGCAGTGGAAAGAGACAAAGGAAGAAAGAAAAAGTCTTTACACAGGTAAAAGATGGTGTTTATGTTTCAAAATGCATTACCCATAGGAAAATGTCTTTCAAAACATACATCATGATGGACAAGAAACAATATGAATATGTATGCCATTGATACAAAAAAGGGGCAGTTTCCTTAAGGGAAAGGGTCAAACAACACCCCACTGTCACATGCCAAAATTCTAAAGGAGCGCCTTTCAGGTAAACAGAGAATTATGGTATGAAGGGATGCAGCCAAAATATGGCACTTACAATCAAAGAAGGAACTTATGAATCACCTGGAAGCAGAGACTGTCAACCAAGTTGGGAAAAGACAGACCACCTCCCTTTTAAAAATGACAAAAAAAATTTCAAGGCTTTTCAAACAGATTTTGAATGGTTTTTCCTTGTTAAAAATATCACCTAAAGTGTCAAGCAGTGGACAGATTTGAAATTATGGATGATTCTGTTACAAAGAAAGATCACTGCACTATTAAAAGGAACTGATAACTGTGTTTCAAAGAGCCTTGTTTTTCCTGCTGCGTAAGCTTCTCCTTTCAGATATACATCACAAATGATGGGAGGAAATTCAAGATTAGTTCCCAAGAGGACATTGTGAATAGGTATACAATTTTATGAATAGGCAAAAGGAGTTTGTTTTGATAGACTGTTATTGTTTAGATGATTTGAAACAAACACAGTTTTTCATTATTCCAAAGAAAAAATATATCATAGATGATACAACTACAGGCAGGGAAGTATTTTGAAAAAGAGGCGCATTTCTCAAATCAGAGGGCCATGATCAAAGTCCAAATAGGGTCAGCAAACTTGGCATCCACAGCAAAATTAGGGTTAAGGAGCGCGTGGGTAGTTTGTTTCAAAATGATTTTCTGATCCAACAGAGATGACATTTACAAAATTGAGAGAGGTTTTTGTCCCTCATAGGTTCAAAAATAAAAACCTCCTTCAGTTTCTACACAGGTATCATGGTTTGTGAGAAACGTGAAAAATTCAGATGTCACGGGAGAATTTCTGCACCAGGATTCATCATTTTGACCAGTGATGGGACAGTCAGATTTTGAACAACCAAATTGACTCCAAATGAAAAAATTCAAATTGTTATGGAAAATAGACTTCCATAGCTTTCCTATGAGCCATCTCGGGCCAAATTCTGACAAAAGGAAGGCATCAAAAAGTAGCCTGCAATCAACGCTATGTTTTTCTGCACCAGCATACACCTTTTTTGACCAGTGATGGGACAGTCAGTTTTTGAAGGATCAAATGGATAAAAAATAAAAAAATTAAAGTTTTTCTGGAAATTAGACCTCCACATCTTTCTAACGAGCCATCTCGTGCCCAATTCCGACACCGGGAAGGCATTCAAAAATGGCCTACAAACAGCTCGATGCATTTCTGCACCAGGATTCACCAGTTTTGACCAGTGTTGGGAAAATCAATTTTTGAAGAATCAAATGGACACCAAATGAAAAAATTCAAGTTTTTCTGGAAAGTAGACTTCCACAGATTTCCAACGAGCCATCTCGCGCCCAATTCCGACACCGGGAAGGCCTTCAAAATGGACTGCAAACTTGCGCGACACTCCTGGAAAGGTGCGCGACGCGCCTGTGCACAAAATTTACAAAGGAATGCACTGCTGCGCGACGCGCCTGTAGCAGCCCGCGGCATTCCTGTAGAAATGGTCAAGAAAATTACCTGAAAACCTTAAAAAACTCTTTTAAGAGCTGCTCCAACTCTCAAGCAAGGATTTGCATCATTTTTCAAGTGCCATGCGAGCTAGAGGAGCTGCAGTTATAGATATAGTGGTGTTTTTGGTGACTGTTGATGATGGTGTGATGCCTCAAACTCGTGAAGCCATGGCTCATGCTCAAACAGTAAATGAAAAATTCTGCATGGAAATGATGACTAAGAGAAAGGGTTAAAAAGTAGATTTTAAAGTTGGTTTGCATGAGTTCTATTGTTATTTGAATATCAATATGAAGCTAGTAGGTCTTCTCATCAATGAAGAAATATTATTAACTACTGACCAGAGAAGTCAAAAGGGTCTTGGTCCGAAAGTAACCTTTTCCATTATACCCAAAAGGAAAACAGGCAGCTGTCAAAAAGGGCTTCCTTCATAAGCAGGTCCAAAAATAATCAAAAAGAAGATCAAAAAGGCCTCATATGACAGCAAATGAGCAGCAAGAACAAAAAATTGAGATTGGTTCTTTTGTAGGGAGTAAAGCAATACATGGGCCTCACTTCAACACTTTAGGTCATATTACTCATGCCATGAGTGCCCCTTTGACATCATCAAAATTTACTCAAGCTAGTTTCAGGGAGGGGTATGGCCAGAGTATGAAGTAGAAAATGCAATATGCATTCTCAGCAACAAAAAAATGTCCAAGCCAACAACATACCATGATTAAAAGTTGTTTTAAAAAGGGGGTGAGTTTAGGTAGGGGCACTAGGTTAAATACAAGTAAAACAGATCAGTTGCCTACAGGAAAAAGGTTTGAATACTTCCATAATCATATTCTTGAAAAAAGGATACCTGGATATCCTTCATCACATATAAATTGTGCCAATATAGAAAAACGCAGCAAATTATTGTTGCCAACTTCGATGAAGCAGTTTCAATCCTCTGTACACAATCAAGGCCAACCTCCAATTTTGCAAAATCTTGATCCAACATACAAGTTCAAACATCCTCACAAGGCTGATCTTTCACATAAAGGGGTGCTGAAATGTTCTCAAATTCCCTAAGATCCTGCTCAAGACTCTCATTCAAGGGAGAAAATCGTTGAGAGACAAAGATTTGATCTGTTGATTTTGCAAAATTGGTAAGAGGGCAGTCATCATTGTTTTCCAAATTCCTAAAAACAAAACAAAGTGTGTGTAGAGTGTATTTGAAAAATCTGAAAGAGTCTTTAAAAACAATGATCTCAAGGAGCACCATGTCCATCAAAGCCAAGAGAAGCAGTGATCTCACAAAGGAAGATGTTAATTGGGAAAGGTGTTTTTATCAGTTTAAAGGGTGTTTTATTGAGTCTTAAAAAAAAAATAAAAAGAACAAGTGACTTCATAAAAACAGTGTTAAGGAGGGTTAAGGCGTTTTTAAAAAAATCAGGACTTACAATAACTATGATTGCCTAGTGGTGAGCATAGCCAATGATGGGTTCCTTTTGATGTTTCAAATAACCTAACAGCTCTCAAAACAAGTGGAAAAGTGGAGCAGTTTTGGAAAGAAGAAGACAGGGTTTTAAAAGGAGAAACTGTGGGTCTATTTTCAAATCGCAGTTATCATGATGTGAATGTTTTTTTGTCAAACCAAAAGATTTCTCTGTTTGATAAAAGGAGGCAAAACAATAGTACTTCCTCCTTTACTCCATAAAACAACTTTAGCGTGTGAGACTGTAAATCACCATTTGGAGGTATTGTCAAAATATAGGTAAGGAATATTGGATACCAAGGCAGTGTTTTGGTTCAAAGAAGTTTTTGATGTTTAACTCCTACAGGATTGTTTGTGCTCACACCAAACACAAGGGGCTTGATAACTATACCTATAACACAGTGACCTTTAACTGCATAGATGTATCCTTTGATTGAATGTGTAATGATTATTGAGTTTACTTGCTATTTGGCTTACAAAAAGAGGAAAAGACAGAGTTTTGAAGAGCAGAGACCTAATAGCAAAGAAAGCCTCTCACACAGCATTTCAAACCATTTTTGCCCTATCAAGCAGTGATTGACAGCTTGACAGGGTTTGGTTCAAAGAAGGCATTCCAAAGACTTGGAAGTAGTTTGGTGTTTCAGGGACACATCTAGATCAAGATGTCCTTCTAGGCAAAACAATAGGAGCAGAATGATATTGGTAAAGATGAGCAGCAGCTGGAAAAAGAGGAGAAGAATGCTGAACAGCAGTAACTCAGTAGTGATAAACAACAGTTTCAAGAAGCGCCCGGCACGGAAAGAGGAGAAAAGCACATCAGCTCTTGACATTTTGGCCTCAACTTCGGAACATGCTGCTATGGAGAACATGCTGCTATGGACCCCTGAGGGTCATGCGTGCTAATTTTGGGCCCATTTCGACAACTTTTTGTTTTTTGGCATTTTTTGGGTTTTTGGTCGAAAGCTCATAATTTCGCCATTTCAGTTTGAGGATTTGTCAAGGGAGGAGGATGATACCGATGGATGCCATAATTCTATGAGCGGGTCCCCAGCGATTTTCAGAGCCTTTGGAGATCATTTGTCCCCTCAAATTGGCGAAAAATGCCCTCTTTTTGCACATTCTGCCCGCCATATCAGCAGTCTGCTATTTCCTGGTTTTTTACACACAGGTACAGTTTTGGATGACTTCTAGGCCTCAGATTGAGATGATTTCAGTTGCGCCAGAAAGTAGACACAGAGAGATTTCCAACGAGCCATCATGAGCCTCGTTTCGACATCGGGAAGGCTGCCAATTTCCTCCAGCAATTCAGGGGACCTTTTTCAGACATAAATATGAAGTATTTTTGTAATTTTTGAACCTCAAAAATATGCTTTTCCCAAATGTGCGTTTAGCTATTTTTATACTTGGGAAATGATGTAAAGTCAATATAATTTCCATTTTTAGCATTTTTTAGATATTTTATGGGATATTTTGTGCCTTGGGCTTTGCAAAGCCTCAAGGACAAGTTTAGATATTTTGACTTGGTCAATGGGATAGCTAGTTGCTCCATGAGGTTTTCCTTCCTCAAGCCTATTTATTCCATGGGTTTCATTGTAAAAAAGGAGGCTGAACTTGAGAGAAGAATCAATATATTGGTCATATGAGCTTTGAAGAACATACTTGTGTTATGATTTTTGGACTGCCTCTTGGATGCTTTTGATGAATGATGAAGGATTGGTGATGGATTCCATGACATGGTAGAATGGTATAGTGTTTCTTGCTATGTTTTTGTCTTCTAGTTTTCATTCATAATCCATGCTTCTTGCTGCTATAGATCAGTAGAGATTGATTTTGATATATGCCCATGGAGGCACCTCAAAATTCCTGAATCTTCATAGCTTGATGTTTTCTTCTTCCTTAGTTATGCTAAAGAATTCTTAACTGCTCTTTAGTAACTTAAGGATACTGTTTGCTAAGTTTTATTTACAAGTTCTATGTATGTTGAGTAGGATGTATGGGTGCTCTGCCTACCTATAAGCTATCCATAGTTCTGTCCATAAAACTTTCTCTTTGACTGGTTAGTTGATCATCTTGTTGAACCAAGGAGGCCTAGTCCCGATCTAGCCCTTTGCCTAAAACTATGAAAGCTTGTTTGTCAAAGTGCCCAATAACTTAGAGACTATGTTTAGGCGTTCCAGCATAGTATTTTGAGTTGTTAGTCCTTCTTATGTGTTTTCCCCAAAGTCTGATAGCCATTTCCCGAAGTTAGAGGGTCTTATACCTCTATGCATGGCTGGAATGTTTGATTTCTGGGTATAAATTAGCTCATAGTTACATCTAGCATGATTAATGGCTTGCTATAACATGTTTATGTCTGCTATCAACTAGTTATACTTGAAATCCCTTGTCTTTCACAAGCTTGATGTCCATTTACTCCATTATGCCCAAAGATCCCTTCTACCGTGAATCAAATCGGCCCTACAGCAACCTTGCATCATCTTCAGATAGCTTCCTTGACCTGTTTGACCCCATAGCCCAATTGATCTGACTTCTTGTTATCCATTTTTACATCCTTGATCAATTTAATCCCTCACAAACTTAAAAGCCAAAAATCAGATAACTTACTTCATAACTAGCCTAATATCAGAAAACCATAAGCGAACACACCGATATCTTTTACATTTATAGAGAGAGCCCTCTCTGAGTCCAGGAAGGCTAGGTCCTTGGGCTCCAAAGCTTGGTTTGATGTTACATCGTCATTTGGCTCACCAATCGGCCAAATCACGGGACCCTAACACTTCTATTAAAACTGCTACTGGGTTTACTCCTTTCCACCTTGTTTTTGGAGAGGAGGCAGTCTTACCAATTGAGTGTGAAATCCCTTCCCTTCATCTAGCTGGCGAGCTTCTCACTGACACCCAACCTTTAGAAAAATGACTTATCATGCTTGAGCATGCTTTCGAAGACCGTCGTGTTGTATTGCAAACCCTTGAGGTGGCTAAGAAATGCACCAAACCTCAATATGAATGAAAATTCCACCCTCTTACTTTTCACGAAGGCAATCTTGTTCTGGTGTATGACCAAGCCCATGATGTACTTGGTCATGGGAATTTTGACTCATTATGGCTAGGACCTTACATCATCAGTAAGGATCTAGGTCTAGGATCATATCTATTAGAGGACTTCGAAGGCCATCCCCTCCCCAATCCTTGCAATGCACTCTATCTGAAGAAGTATTACCCTTAGCATTTCCTTCTAGGAAGGCACATTTTATTTTCTTTAGGTAGCCAGCTCATGCTTTTTGTGATTTTATACTTCACCAAGACACATTTTGTCCAAGAAGTGTCACTTCACCCCTCCTCAAAATCAAATTTCTTCACTTGCAACACTCGTACTGGGGGCACCACTTTGCCTCCATACTCATCCATGCTCATGTCGACTTTCATCCTGAGTTACCATATTGTACTCATGTTTTTATGGTCCCCATTGGACCTTTTCTATATGGCAGCACCATCGAGTCACCCTTGTTTAGAGCGTCTGAGTTGAGTCATCATTGCATTCATGGAGTCTATCCCGAGTCCCTTTGCATCCCACTCTAGTCCTCCATCCTTCATTGCTTGGTCACTCTCTCGTGTCGCACATTATGGCCTTCAATCCCAGTGTCCCCTATCCCTTATGATATTACATCAGTTGCTTCTAGGTCATCCATGCCCTTTATGTTCTAACAAGGGAAGTTGTTCATTCGCTACTCAGTACCCCCCATTTCATCATCATCATTGGTGTCAGTTTGTCAGCCGCTCTACTATTTTCTTTCCTGCCTTAGTTGAGGATACCTTATTTCCTCACCTATGGTGGACCTCTTTCTGTCGAAATTAGCTCATTCATTCCAGAAGACAGGTCTAGAGGGAAGTGTACCTTGGTTCCAGCTTCCACTCTTGTTCGGTGCCTCAGATCAGGAAAAGGGACTCCTTATTTTTGTTTGACTTGATTTTTTCTCAGCTCTAGCTCCTTTCAGCATGATCGAGATCTGTATACTTGATGGTTCAGTGATACAACAACTGATATCGGTGATTCCTGAGTGTGTGTGAGATGTCTCAGCCCTCATGAGGGGGTGGCCCTACAGGTAGCCCCCCACATACCCGGATGACCTATTCATTATAGCCTTTGATGTAGCTCCATACATTTGATGATGTCGGCCTCAAACGTTTGTAGCACATTTTTTTTTGCATGTATCAGTCATATTTTCAGAGCCCTTTCCTATTTTTAGGGGCATCTAGGTTGTATTTATATCTCATGTACTTAGATATCATTGTACAAGTCCTGACTGTTATTCTAGGCACAATATGTATGTGGGATTCATTATCTTGTTGTTTATATCACTCATGTTTATGCCAGCATGTACTATATTGTCCAGTCCCTTGGTTTACTGGACGCCTTATTTTTTGTACTTTACCTCGGCGGGCATAGGTATGTCTCCCCCGCCACCTATAGCATAGGTACTCACTCATCAAAGAGACTTGTCACACATGTAAGTCTCACCTCCTCAGGGTCTAGTTCTTTCAGCACTTTGGTTTACCTTATACTTCTCTCTCTTTGACTTCCCCTTCGATGTCTAGTGATTGAGTTCTTACAATGTACTTCGGTCATACGATTAGCTCCTAACACTCGCACATTGGGGGGAAATCTGTTACACCATTTTTTGGTCATCTAACCCATTATTATTAGATGGACCCAAGTACACCATGTAAGACCAATTTTACCCAAAGTAAAATTGAATTCACTATGAAAAATAACGTAGTAAACCACCTTTATTAAGTTTTTTATGGTCTCAACAAGAAACCCCATGAGGAAATATTAAATAAATCTACATTTATTTGATTCTCCTCGAGGAATAATTAGTTAAATAGAAATTTAATTAATATTCCTAGTTATATCTAACCCAAAACAGGGAAATTAATTAGATAAATCATTATTTATAATATTATTTCCTAAGAATAATTATTTAAACCTTATTTAAATAATATTCTTTGTTGAATATGACTAAATCACCCTTAAATAATTAAATAAATCATTATTTATTTGATTATTACTCAACCACATCCTTAAAATGATAAATAAATCATTTATTTATTTATTATTTACAAATAAAGGGATTTGACCCAAGTCAAATTCCTTTCCCTCCAACAAATATAATAAAATATTCCATAAAAGTTGGATCTTGATTTGGTTAATAATATTTTAATTATGCACCAATATCTAGACTAACTCAATATTTTGTTATAAATAGAAGGGTTTTCCCATTCATTTACCACCTTTTGTTACCTAAAGATCACTCTGGATCTATACTTTTGGTCTGACTATTGATCCACCATCATAGTCATATTTTGCTACCATTTTTGTCTAAGTTTCCTACACCATCAAGAGAGAGAAATTTTAGATCTGAAGTGCTGAGGACTTACAAGAACCCATCCCATTGAGGAGAACTGGGAACAACCTCCTGTGTTTTCCTCCTAGGTGCCATTAATACAAAATTCATTCAACATATTCTTGTCTTGTCTATTGGATGCATGGAGTAAATCTTGTTTTTTCTACTGTTTAATGTCTTCTAATGTATAGATTTAGATTTTTGCAGCATTTATCTTGATCACCTAACTGCAGATCTGAGGATATTGGAAGCCATCTTTGCTGTTAGGGTTGTTTGTTATGCACAGCTAAAGTGGTATTTTTTCGTACACTTGGAATTAAGATTCATACTAACAGATGTGAACCTATATCATATTATGGTTTATGGTAACATTTCGATTATTTTAGTTTATGTTGATGATCTCATACTGACAGGTGATTATTGACTCATAATATCTTGAAAATATGATCTTGCAAAAGAATTTGAGATGAAGGACATGAGAATCTTTCATTATTTCCTTTGATTGGAAATATGGAGAAGAGATGGGGAGATATTAGTATCTAAGGGAAAGTATGCCAAGGAGATTCTCAGGAAGCTTTAAATGGAGGGAAATAAACCCATGGAGATTCCTCTTGCAAGAAACTGGAGGAAGGAGCATGCTACTTCAGGTGAATTAGTGGATGCTACTGTTTATTTGTAGCTGGTGGGTTCACTCATGTATTTGGTGAACACACGACTCGACATATGCTACATAGTTAACCAGCTGAGCCATACTATGGTTAAGCCTATTTTGGTTCCTATGTTTTGGCCAGATTGGCAAGACCAAAAGATAAGAAAACATCAAACCACTTTGTGATCCTAGGATCTAGCCCTCTTGGATCCAGAGAGGGATCTATCTATATATGTAAAGAATGATATATCTGTAAGGCTCAAATTGAGGTATTAGGCTAGGTATGAAGCACAAGGGTTTTTTATTTTTTTTGTTTGGTTGGAGATCATTAACTGAGAAGGTTATCGAAGTAAATAAGGAACTAAATAGAAGGATGTTTCAGCATGGGAAGATAGGTCAAGAGAAAGGTTAATCCATTAGGCTATGGAGTCATGCAAGGGGATTACTTGCATAACAACTATCCAAGGGTTTCCATAGGGAAATTCATCTATAATAAAGGATATTTTTATATAGATGGTGGAATGGAACATTAAGAATGGGTGAAAGAAAGAAACCAAAGTGTAGTCTAAGATCAGATCAGATGTCATCTAAATCCAGGCCTGCTTTTGACATACTTCAAAGGAAACTCCCAATAAAGACACGAAGGGTAGCTTAAGATCAGGTCAGAGATCATTTAACTCCAGGCCTTCTTTCAGTATACTCTGAAGGAAGACAATCCAGCAGTCCCCATAACCACTTGCAAAATGGTAGAAAACATTTAAAATTTAACTTAGAGTTAGGCCTAAGATCAGAGAAGGGCTTTTAACCTTCAATTCTTTGACACTGACTCAGAGGGATCTTAGAAAGGCTAACTATTGGAAAAGAAACCTAGTGGATAGGGCTAACTCTAAATCCCCAGTATCCCAATTCTTCCAGCTGGAACCAATCAAGAACATCTAAGAAGCAAACTCTAAATTCATACATCAGTAAGCATGAACCTGTCAACTTCTATACTGGTTAAATTATGATGAATTTGTTCTCAGATACACAAATAGCAGAAAAAATCAAAGATAAGAAGAGAAGGAAGCATTAGGGTACTTTACAGCAGTATATCCTAAGCCAGATTACTGATTCTTATCATAGAATAGTGGACAGTGTGAAAGACATGAAATGAGACAATCATAGTAAGGAAAAAATCACCCTTAATATGGACCAGGATCCTGTGAAATTCGCTTGTTCAATTGATGTGAAAAACCAATCACATACTTTGAGCTCACTGGTTCTTTACATTCCAAACTTCTCCTCCCAGCCTACTAAATTACAAACTACTAAGCTACTTCCCTCGATAAAAGTTCTAACAGTCGAATGAATCCCTACAACCAACAACAACCTTTACAATGTATTCTTTGGGGTTCTTATAGGAGAATGAGTAGCAGTAGTAGTAGATGTAAAATTAATTGTTCGATTAAGGCAAAGTAGAAGAAGGTCGAGTGCCCATTCTACATAATGGTTCTTTGTTAACTGTGTGTACCCTGTAGTTTGGTTCAGAAGTCCTTGTTATGCTGACAATATCTTCAGGTATGCTCTTTGAAGTACTTTTTGACTGCATGGCACTCTATTTTGCCTTCTGAAAGAAGTAATGTGCCTAGAAGGTCTGCAAGGTCTCCCATACTTCCATAACTTTTGTCCTAACAGTTTTTTAAGGCCTCTGTCAGTGTAATAATGGTTCTGGTGTTCGATGGAAGATGGTAGAAGTGATGTAGCTAGTCCTTTTTGGAGAAAAAATGTTCTGCTGATATTAAAACACAGATATGGCTTGTTTCATGTGCTTTAGGCTTCATTAAGCCTCTTAATCATCTTCATGGTCTTCATCTATGTTATTTGAGCTTTAAAAATTTGGTTATAGGCGTTGAATCTTTAATAAAGGGCCTTAAATCCTTAATTTTTCCTCTAATACTCTTTTCTGCTGCTTTTTTCTTGTTTTGGTGCATATACAGGTTTAATGGCACAGGAGGGTTTAGATCAGGGTTTTAACACTGCTCCTTTAATAAAATGTTCCTTAAAATTTCTTAACAGTGCATTTCCCGGTGTTTTGGCTCTGGAAATGTCTTCCTGCGCACTGAATTTCCCTCTCTATGATTGTGAGACAGAGCGAATTTTCACCATCGGTAACCCTGCAAAAACATGATAAACATGTTAAGAAAAACCATGGGAGTGGAGGATGGATGCTCTGGAGGGCCATGGAGGATGGAGAGAAACGATGAAAAACAATGGTAGCAGCGAAGAAACGGTGGAAAACCATGGCGAAATAGAGAAAAACAATCTGATGAAGGTTTGGGGTGAGGCGGTTTCTAGACCGTTAGATTAGATCTAACAGTCACAATCTACAGTCCAAATTCATTGATGAAAGTGTTTGGAGGGCTAAATGAACTGGGAGATGGGATCATGTCGTGACCATTGGATCAAATAAAGTTAACGATGATCAACGACGGAGGTTCGCTTGATACAGTTATTTGGGAGCATAAGCGGATGGGAGAGGAACTGGGGTGAAATAGATTGTGTCCATTGGATCATATCAATCAATGGCTGCAATTAAATATGAAAAATCAATGCAGATGGGAAAAGGTGGTAAGGTGGAAAACCAAGACGATTTTCGTGCGGCTTCGGAGGTGGTAAGTGGAATTCACAAAATTCACGCGATTTCGCACTCTGCTTGACATGTGGAAATCCAATACCACTTACATCACGTGATTTCTGAACGTTAACTGTCGAGCAAAAAAATAACATGATATGCCTCTTGGCTGTTGGATGGGGAGTAGAAAAATCTGATAGTGGAGGTGCGAGCGCGATGGGGGAAGATGCACGATGGAGGTGAAATCATCTGGATGAGTGTGGACCGTAGGATCATGCGAGATGGATGATTGTGATTTGTTGTTGGGCGGAGGCATATTGGATCATTGGGTTTCATCATAGCTGTTGGATCTATACATTGGACAGCTGAGATTTAAAACTAGCACGACAGTGTTACAAAGGGGGAGAAAATTTATATGGTGTGCAAAATAATCTTGACCGTTGGATCTGTGACAATCAACGGAGGGGATTCAATTGGAGGGTTAATAAAGAGTGGTGATGGGTGGATAAGTGGTTTAATCATGACCGTTGGATTTTATGATCGGACGGTTAGATTTGAATCGGGGATTGCACCAGTAGTGGGCAATCGCGATGGATGGGTGCGATGTGATTAGATCTGGGCCGTCGGATCATAATGGATCAATGACTGAGATTGCAGTGGAGGTTGATGGAGAAAAGGCTCATCGCATCAAAAATTTATAGAAGAACAAAGGAAAATTTGGAGATGGAGAGCTCTAATTGCGATTTGCGATTGGGGCTAACGCCTGGTCCTAGGCGCATGTTATATGGGGGAGGCATTAGGGAGAATAAGCCCTCGGGGGCTTAACCTTCAATGGAGTGGAAAAAATGATTTTTATGTGTTTTAAAGGGATTTTGGAGTTTAGGTGCCCGATTGCGGGCTGTATTTATATGCAGAAGGGAGCTACAGAGTATAATCCCTCTGGGGCTAGACTCTATTATAGTGTAAAATAGAGGGTTTTTAGGCCAAAATAATGCTTTTTTAGGCCAAATGAGGGGTACCGGTAGGCAACAAAGGGGATTTTAAACCAGAAAAAGGATATTATGAGGTTTAAAAAGGGTGTTAGGATGATATGGAGGGTTAAGGAGGGATTTTTTGTAGGATTTTAAAAAAGGGGAAAAAGTGGTGAAAAATGGAGGTTTTGTGAGGATGAAATAGGGTAGATGGAGGCCTTTTTGAGCATTTTCTTTCACGAACAGTAGGATTCTTTAATGAAAACAATAGTGAAGACTCTTCAAGGAATAAAATACACATGGAGGTTTCAAGGATGAAATATTTTCAAGGGAAATGTTTCTCTTGAAGACTCAGAACATATTTAGTCTCCTGTTTGCTTGTCAAAAATTTATAGGTGGCTAACAGAGGCTCCACATGGGGATGACATCTTCTTGAAGGTGTCAAGAACCTCATAAAATGATCTCTAGGAATAGGCTAGATGCCTGGTGCTTGAAACATCTTTCTTTTCTTTAATCAGCTGCCACAAACATGATGGATGTTATTTCAGCAGAAAACATCTTCTCAAACAACTACCTACCCATCCTATTGTCCTAACATTTTTTCTTCAAGGTGCATTTAGACTTGCAGACCTTTCGCATCATCATTTTTATTTTTTTTATTTTTTTTTCAAACAGGAAAATAAACCTATTCTACTGCTCCATGAGACCAGATTAAACAGTTGGCCTCATAGCTTCTCTACCTAAACTAATATCTGCTAGGATTAAACTTTCTAGCAGATTTCTTTCTCTACATTCTAAAACAAAAATTGAAATACAATCAAACCAGGATTAGACTGTCTGGCTTGCTATGGGTCCATGGCATAAAGACAAGTTGCTCATGAACTAAAATTTTGCAGAAATTAAAAACAACTAATTAAATTCTCACAGACTGAGCTTTATTGATATTTCCCACCTACCCTACTCTAACTTGATACATTTACATGTCTAGCTTTCAAAATCTCTTTTACAATACATCCAATCAATCAAATGATCCCATGACTAGTCCTTTCTACTCATCTCTTTGAGCATGCTGGATAGGGAAGGCCACTCCCACTCTCTTTGTTTTTTAACAGCATCTTTTAAAATATTTCTTGTTTCCCGCAACAAGCTGCTATTGATGACCTTTGATCCTTCTTCAAATGTTTGCAGGAAATGAGCATAAGGATCTTGAAATGATACCTGGTTGTGAGTGTTTAACAAGCATTTTTCAACCAGGATTGCTTGCTCTTCCAATGGATCAAGAAAAAGACTCTCTGAAAGAAGATCTCCCTCGTCTCCATCATCATCTGAACTAGAGGACTCATCATATACTGAAGCTTTTTCCTCTTGTAGCTCTCAGATATTTTGATCTGGTGGGCTGAGCTCTGTGAAAAGATCAATGTATTCTTGAGTAGGGTTTGTTCCATTGCTTCCTCTTTTTCAAGAGAAGGCTCCTTGTTTTCAACCTGCTCAAAAATTTCTTCCTTATTTTCCTCTTCTCCCTGTGAGATGAAAGGTTGCTGATCTCCAGTCACATGGAAACTATTACTGATGTGTTGAAGCCTAGAAGATCTCTGCTTCAAAAATTAGGGAAAACCACCCGGTCGGGACCTTAGGACAGCTCCTTTTCCGTTTGGTATGGTGGCTCCGACTGGATTTAAAGGACCAGTTTCCTTATAACTAAATGGGTTGGTGAGGGGTTGATTTGGATGAGTGGAAATGGGACTAAATTGATTGAAATAAAACTATCTAATTAAACTAAATGCTGATAAAGAAATTCTAACACTAACCCGGGTAATTATATGTGAATACAACTTAAGATTGTTCCAATTTAACAATAACCATGAAAATGTATTATTATTTAAATTGAAATGTGCAGAAACGAATAAAGATAACTTTGTTTAAGAAATTAAACAGAGTTATATTAGCATATTGCATTCATCATTGTATACCATCTATATATGCTTATGAAAGATAACATTTCAATTATACTCAGAAATGATATATAAAAAGAAAAGTTATGAAAACCATATATATAAATGATAGCAAATTTTCAAGCGAATATCATATAACAAAGGAAATCAACAGTGAACAGATAGAAATACCTCATTCATCTTGAAGACTGTCAAATGAAATCTGATATTCTAATCCAGTAACTCCGATGTAAAATCAAATCCAAATGTACAGAAATGCAACACTTAAAAGATAATTTCAGCACAAAATCACCAGATGTGATCCTTTATAAAATATAAGAGGGAATGGAGTACATAAATGTAAGCTCCAAATCCAAAAAAATATTACAACTTCGGATCCGTCTCTAAATGCATGAGAGGGATTTAAATAAGAAATTACATAACAAAATCCTACTACTACTGCTACAATCTATCAAATTAAAAGCAGAAATGCTATCTTAAATGAAACTGATTCATTGCTTTTCTTTCTCACTTGATGTAGCCAAGTTGCAAATATTCAGCATATCTTGGAGCCTCGATGGATGACTCATCTCAGAATGCAGTTGTCCAGCGTAGGTGGCATCGGAAAATTCTGGAATTAAACAATCGACAGCATTTGAAAGGAATTTAATAGCCATTTGTTGATTGTTTGGCTTAATTAAATGAGTCCACATACTGTCCCAAGATATTGCTTGAATTTTGTCGATTTGTTGACTTTTATTCATCATTTCTTCCTTCCATCTGTTTTCAATTTCTTTCACTTTAGGCAAACTGCCAGGAACACAGTCTGAAATAAGATTGATTGAATACAAGCTGTCATTGATAAATTGCGTGATATTACTCATCATGCTCGTAGCTCTTGATATTGCTCTCTCAACTTTCATTATCTGATATTCCCATTCTGTAAACAAGATTTCTTTATGTCTTTCTTCTATCCTAGGAAGATTAGCTTCTCTTCTTTTTTTAGTATCTTTCCAAGTAAGAAATTCAGAAATCTTTTCATCAGCATCATCAATTTCTTGTCTAAGAGTAATAATGTTCTGGATCAAGGATGAGGTAATATCACAAAATGGTTCTGCCTGTGACAGTTTTGCACAAAATTCATTCAATTGTTGAGACAACAGTTTATTAGCTTCAAGAGCTTCCGATTTTAATTCACTTAACTTAGGGAAATCTTTGAACTTATCTAAAGCTGTTTGAAACTCCTTTTCTTGTACAATCTTCGCATTCTTCTCATTTTGTAACAAACCTTGTAACCTGGAAATTTCTTCATTCAATTGTTGTTGTTTGCCTAAGACCTGCTTATCAACTTTCTTCTTTTCTTCGGCAAGTTGTTCTTCTAACTCTTTGGACCTGAGTTCTTGATCTTGTAGTTGTTGTTGCAATTGAGTAATCTTTTGCTGACTTTCCTTAGCTTGCTCTTCAAGTGAAGCTATATGGAGATCTTTCTGAGTCATCATCTGAGAAACTTCTACAGCTTTATCAACTGTTGCAGCACTATAAGCTCCTCCATATTGGGACAATTTAGTGAGATCCTCAGAAGGATTCACTTCAGTTTTCTTGTAAACAATATTCATAAATTCTTCCTGTGGAGTATAAAACATGTCCTAATCCATCTTCCTTCTTTTTCTTTGTCTTCTAACAACAGCCTTATGTTTAGGGATGTAAAATACATCTAAAGGAGGAATCTCTTCAATCTTCAATACAATCTACCCTGTAGGGTGTTCAGGAATGATTTCAACATCCTGCTCTACTTGCTCTTTATCTTGTAGTCCCAATTGTTGAGCGAATTGATCATATTGTTTCAATAACTGAGAAGAAACATTAAGATCAACAGAGTTTATAATCTTCTCAGTAGTTTATTTTCTTCCCGATTGCGTGTCTGCTTTCCCTGTATTTTTTTTCTGCTCAATGGTTTTGCTATCCGATCCTCCTTTTTTATTATGCACATTAGTATCAGTATTTGTGCATTTTTATATTGTTTGAGCAGTGTACTGCTGCTCAGTATTTCGATTGGATTTACCATCAGTATTCCCTTTCTGAGTCTCAGGTTTTCCATCGGTGCCCACCTTTGCAGTATGTACAGTTGGCTGGTTAACAGCCAATTGTGTAATGACTTTACCGGCATATGTTTCTCCTGGCATTTTGCCAGATGTACCTTCTGTCTTTGACCCTTGTATTGGAATTCTTAGTTGGTCCAGAGGAACTCTCAACAATCTTTGACTTCTGAATAACAAAAATTTATTCATTTCCTCCTTCTGGAATTTAGACTTGGCTAAATCATAAATTTGAGGAAAATCATTCAACGAAACAAACAAATCATCAAACTCATCTAGTTCATGCTCAAATCGAGCAATTGAAACTGAAGCAGTAACATTAAAGGCTATCTTTCGCGGATCATACTGTCTCCCTGGAATGGTTGCAAATTTACAACCCTTTATTTTGGCGACTTCCTTTTCAGCATGTTTGAAGTCATTTAAAGTAAACTGAACACAATTGAATGGGAATTGAGGCCACATTCTCTTCTTACTGTTGTTTAAAGATCTGGATATTCCTTCAACTGTTAATTGATAGGAAATTTCCTGAGCGAGAAGTTTGTCTGGAACAATAAGAGGAAGAACATGGGGTTCCACAATACTACCAAAAATCCTGATGTATGTAAATTTCTCCTCTCCAAACCAATCTCCTATTGAGGATAAGTTGGCTTTAGCTTTATCAGAGAATCTAGGAGGGAAGCGATTGAAAATGGTTTGGAAAACAGGGATAAGGAAACCATGGCATATTCTATACACATTATCTTGGAAATGAACTTTCGAAAGAAGTTTATGATATATATGAATTGGGGTAGGGTATTTGGGAGTCCATTTCCATCCAAACAAGGGAAACTCAGAATTAAAACAAAGAGCATCTAGAATATAGGCACAAAAGAAAAAAGGAGTGGAATTTCCAGCGGTTTTATCTTGTCTGTACTCGAGTATCCTATTAGCCATTCAATTAGAAAGAATAACAGCCCAGTCCATAATGTCGGAATTGACAGCAGCTAGGATTAATGGGACCATTTGTATAGAAAACCTAGCTGAATTATCATTACCAAATAATCTACACATCATGGTAGCGGCATAGCAATATGGAGGTAAGAGGGAATCTACGTAATACATAACGGATGCTTCATTTCTGTGCTTCTCAGGATTTTTCCTCCAATATTTGATAGGATCAGATTTGAATTTATTATTATCAGCAAACTCTTTCATAAATTCTTTGTTATACACCTTCTACGGATCCGGAAGGTGATACATTGCCTTAATTTCTTCTGCTTTAAACGATTCAAAAGACACTCCAGAAGCCGAAACAAACGTTCTGTCCTGTATCTTCACACTATCGATGACCCATCGAATTACATCATAATAAGGCATGATGCTTTCTCTGGCTGCAATTCGATGCAAAAATGAATTTGCAAGTGCTTTTTCAGTAATCTCAGAGTCAAAATCTAAGCTATCTTCATCTGGAACTGATGCCTTTTCCACTTTGACTTTGGGGTTTTCTTTCTCCAATAGATTGTAGACTCCTTCCCACGTCATTCTCCCGAGCCCTTGGCATGATGTATCTGTAACTAATCTCAGTTTTGTTGGCTTCTCTTTTGAGACTGTAGGAGTCTCAACAAAGTTAACAGGAACAGCGGTCTTGGCTCTTCTCGCTCTCTTCGACATTTCTGCGTTTGATATTACTTCCCTTTGTCTGTGAATGAAAGGGTTTGGTGTTCCTTGGCTTTGCAAAACAATAAACTTTCAGTCGTGACAAAAAAGCAACTTGAACGGAACGTTTATGAACAAATGATTCGTTATTTATTGGTTTCGTATAGCGCGTAAATGTTCTTTTTGGGTCACACTCACGTATTAAAAACGAAATCATCAACCAATATTCATTTGATTTTGCTATTGAATACCCACGTACAAATGGAGATTTGGCGATTGTAAAATATTATAATATTCACCTATTCTGAACTTTTCAAATGTAATAAATGTCATTTATCAATCGCATCGAAAGTTTTCAAATGGCACATAAATATCATAATACAGATTTCTTCGATTGGCCGATTCCGATTGAAAACTTTTCCGATTTCCGATTAGATTGTTTAGATCGCAATCAGGGAGTTTCAATCGAAAAGAATTGTTAATGGCTTTCTCCGATTTCTGACGGTGGGGTCCACCATATAAAGTTTTTTCGTTTAAACGAACAAATGTTTTTTTTCTTTTGAAAAGCGTTTATTGTAATAACGCGCGTCGCATCGGGGAATTTCAATCGACCGCAAAGAGCTTATTAAAGAGTATCCCGATCATGCGATTGCGACTGGTCGCATCGCATCGGAAGTATGTGAATGAATAACTTTAAACTCTTTGCGATTGAAGTTTTGCGATCGAACTAATCGCATCGGAGGTTTTGGATTTGTATATAAAATTTCCTCTAAGGGTTTTCTCTGATCTCCGATTGCGATTGTTATTCATTGGCCTTTTAAACTTGATTTGTTTTTTTATGATAAGGTCTTCTATATTTGATCGGATCATAAGTTTTGAATGTTGTATTTGGTTTGTAAACAAACAAAGATGAGCTTTTTTCAAAACAATGAATCTTTATTTCTAATTCTTTTATTTCTATAAAAAGAAAAAGGGACCCTATTTCTAAATGAATTTTATTTCTAAAATTAAGAAAAAGGGAGGGTTGTTGTATAGTACAACAATTGGCGATTTAGTGAAAGAACCAGTTATCTCTGAAAAAATAAAATGAATACTATATTTTTAGTAAGTAAAATTTTTTAAAGATAATGAAAACTATCCTAGGATAATCAAAAATAAAATCTAACTTATGAAAAAGAATAAAAATTATTTACAATTTCTTTCTAATTTCTTGAGAATAAAAACATTTTTGGGTTATCTCAAGCTTTGATTGGTATTAATAATGAAGTAAGTGAATTTATCCAAGTTTGGTTTTATAATATACTCTATTGTCATAGGTATTGCCTCTGCTGCCTGCAAACGTTCATAGTTTTGACAGGGTTACCTTTTAACCATTAACTATTCATTGTCCCATTCAACTAAGATTATGACTTTTTAAAAGATAAATTCATAAGACATATTATCTCATGTTTTTTGTCTTTTATTTATTTTTCTATTTTTAAGAGCCATTGTTCTGGTTTGGTAGCCAGTTAATAACAATGCCATTCAATAGTTATAATTAAACTGAACAAGTTGGCTCGTGATGAGACCCCTTGTCTTATATTTATAAGCCATTACCCTGTTTTGATGTGCAGTATTGGTAATGTCAGTTTCATTAATTCTTATGAATATGGTAAGTCGGCTCATGATGAGACCTCTTATCTCTTAAAAATTTTAACATAATTTCTTAGAATTACATTCTAAAGAATCACAACCTAAATGAATGGGGTGAAATAGTTTTATCCTTAAGAGTCAATGGATGACAAATTTTCGGAGTTTTTTGAGTACCAAGGCTTGGATAATCTTTACTTTTATAGATAACCTCTTTCTACTTAATAAAATTATAATGATTTACATTTCCCTCAAGTTTTTCAAAAGATCATGCAAATAATTGGTATAATCTTTCAAAGTTTAACATCTTATTTAAAATTATCAAAAGACTATGATCATTTCTTTAAAAATTCTTATTTACACAAAATAAATATTTATAATATTCTTCCTAAGAATTTTTCTAACAAGTAAACAGTCAATTAGAGACTTATTAACAACTTTTATTTGCAAAAACAATTAAAAACTTTGCAGAAAGGAATATGTACAGTTTAAGAAGGGGTTACCTCCTTATGAAAAGAACTTCTTCAAGATAAGCCCATTTACAGGAAGAGATTCTCTCTTACCTGTTAGATCTTGGAGTATGAATGTATTTGAGCCTATCTTTTCAATGATCTGAAATGGTCCAAGCCACATTTTCTGAAATTTGGTATGCTTACCTTTTTCTTCATGTGCTTTATCCCATTTCAGAACAAGATCACCAATTGACAAAATTTTTGAGCCGGTAGAACTTGCGTCAAAAGAAGATTTTACAAGTTGTTGATGTTTTTCATGAATAATTTTAGCTTTATCTCTATCTTCTTCTAGTTTAGGGATTTGATCATATCTCAATTGAATGGATGAAGAAAGATTTTCTTCAATAAATTGCACTAGGGCTAATGATGGAAGAGTTAAATTTGATGGTATCACAGCTTCTTTTCCATAAACTAAATTGAAAGGTGAAGTTCCTATTGAAGCTTTTTCAGTGATACGATCAGCCCATAATGCAAAGATTAAAGACTTGTGCCAATTCTTTTGATTTTGATCAATATTCCTTTTAGTGATTTTGATGAGATTTTTTTTAGTGGATTCAGCTAAACCATTACCTTGTGGGTAATAATTTGCTGAATATTTTAGTTTAAAACCTCTTTTGACTGCATTTTTATTACCCACAAGAGTAACAGAGTAATGGTTTAGCTGAATCACTAAAAAAATCTCATCAAAATCTTAAAAAGAATCTATTGATCAAAAAAAATCAAAATTGGCACAAGTCTTAATCTTTGCATTTCAATAATTTTTCTGTTTTAATTTAGTTTATGGAGAAAAAATATTCTACATCATTATAACGCAAAGATTAAAGATTTGTGCCAATTCTTTTGATTTTGATCAACGGTCCTTTTAATGATTTTGATAAGGTTTTTATTAGTGGATTCAGCTAAACCATTACCTTGTGGGAAATAATTTGCTGAATATTTTAATTTAAAACCTCTTTTGACTGCAAATTCAAATAGACTATTTCCAGAGAAGTAAGATGCATTATCAAAGATAAGAGCTTGAGGTACACCAAACTTGGTTATGATGAATTGATCTATGAAATCAATAATTGCATCAGAATTGGCTACCTTCAATGGGATTGCCTCTACCCATTTTGTAAAGTAATCAGTTGCAGTAAGGATGTACTTGTGCTGTTTGGAAGAATGAGGTACTATCTCACCAATAATGTCAAGCCCCCATTGTTCAAATGGTTGCTCAATACTCACTGGTTGCAAAGGAAAAGCTGATTTCCTTTGTCTTCCACTTGCAGTTTGGAAAATTCTGCACTTCCTTACATAGTCATGTGTATCTTTAAAAAGGGTAGGCCAGTAATATCCAGCATGAATTTTTTTGTGAGCTGTGGTATCACCTCCAAAATGACCTCCTGCTGGTCCATCATGCAACTCCTGCAAAACCTTTTCAGCTTCATTATTTTCAAGACATCTTAATAAAATTGAATCATAATTCTTCCTAAATAACACATTATCAATGAGCTCATATTTAACACCCTTTAACCTTAAAGCACGTTTTTTCTTATAGCTGAGATTAGAAGGAGCATACCCATTTTTCAAGTAATAGATGAGATCAGCATACTGAGATTCAGAATCTGTAACACTTATCTGACTTACTTGAATATCTTGATTTGAATCTTGATTTTCTGGTATGTTATGAGCTCCTGCTAATAGTCTGCAAAAACTTTGTCCTCTAACAATCTTAGCTGGTTTAATATCAACATCATATTATTTCAAAGCTGTTACCCAGTTAGCTCGTTTTTCTCCTACTTCTCTCTGAATTAATAATTGCCTCACTGCAGAGAATGGGACAATGATTTTTGTGTGAGTTTTCAAGAGAAAAGGTCTGAAATGCTTGATTGATTTAAACACAGCAAAGGCTTGTTTTTCAACATCGGAATAATTCAGTTCAGCTCCTTGTAGATTTGAGCTAAAGAAAGAAATTGGTGCTTCAATTTTTTGATCATTGAGCTGTGTTAAAACAGCTGCATAGGATGTCTCGGTGGCTAAGGTATACAAAATAAAATCTTTAGAAAAATCCGGGGTACTCAATGCTGGTGCATTAATGATCGCTTGTTTGATCGCCTTAAAGGCTTCTTTCTCTTTATGCCCCCATTTGAATACTGAATTCTTCTTGATCATATTTTGCATAGGTAAAACAATTAAAGAAAAATCAAGAATGAATCTTTTTACAAAATTGATCTGTCCAAGAAATGATTGCATGGATTTTTTGTTATGAGGTAAAGAAATATCAGAAATTTCTTTCACTCTATCTGGATCAATATATATACCATCTTTTGACACAACAAATCCTAAGAGTTTTCCTTCATCAAGAGCAAAGAAAGATTTCTTTGGATTTAAGGAAATACCAAACCTTCTACATCTTTCAAATATTTTCTTTAAATCATGTAGATGATTGGCTCTCTTTTTTGAAAATACTGTTATGTCATCAAGATAAACAACAACTGATTTATTGATCAGACTTTTAAATGCTATGTCCATGGCTCTTTGGAAAGTTGCTCCTGCATTTATTAGACCAAAAGGCATTTTCTGATAAGCATAAGTTCCCCATTTTGTTCTGAAAGTTGTTTTCAATCTGTCATCTGGATGAACTAAAACTTGATTATAGCCCGAAAATCCATTGAGAAAGGACATAAGTTCAGAACCAGCTACCTTTTGAAGTATCTGTTCCATGGTTGGCAATGGGAAATTGTCTTTTAAACATGCCTTGTTTAAATTTCTGAAATCAATACAGATTCTTATATCACCATTCTTCTTCCTTACAGGTACCATATTGGAAACCCAATTGGAGTGCCTGATAGGAAAAATGATTTTGGCTTTTAAAATTTTATTAAGTTCTGATTTGATTTGATCTTCGAGATTTGGATGAACTTTCCTTAGCTTTTGTTGAACAGGCTTAATATCAGGAAGCATTGGAATTGTGTGTTGAATAACTGAAGTGTCATATGTTTTTAAATCATCATAATTCCAAGCGAAAACGTTTTTATATTTGTTCAAGAGTTTAATGAAAGAGTTCCTTTCCTCTGGTGTTAAATTGAGTCCTAAATTAACGTTTTGAGGTTTGGAATCAGAACCAAGATTCACTAATTCAAAGTTCAAAGTGGAACTTTGAAGTTTGGCATTAGTGACTTTCTTGAATCTGTCTTTAATATCATATAAGTCCTCCAATTTAACAACAGATTTTGGAATGCGATTTTCATTACCTTTTGAAGCAATTTGTAAATCATGATCATCTTCATCAATAATTTTCTCATCATATGATTTCTCTGAAGTCATGAAATTTAAAATATCTTGATCATGATAAAAAACTCTCCAATTTGTGACATTGTCTGGGATAGATGGATGAAAAATTAATTCTACAGAAAACCTATCAGGACTGCAATCTTCAGTAGGTAGGAGTTTAGATGCAACATTAGCTAACAAGTCAGCTGATGTATTCTGATTCCTAGGAATAGGAGAAATATTAAATGCTAAAAAATGAGTGGTGAGATCTTGTACTAGGGTTTGATAATGTTTAAGATGTCCTGAAAGGCAATGAATAGTATTCCTAACTTGTTTTATAACAATTTCGGAATCCCCAAATACTTTCAAGTATTTAACATCTAACCCTATAGCTTTATAAAGTCCTTGAACCAAGGCTTCATATTCTGCAATATTGTTAGTACACTCAAATTCTAGCCTACATGACAGCATGGTTTTCTCTCCATCTGGATCGATTAAAATGCATCCTGCTCCAGCTCCATCACTAGACTTTGATCCATCAAAATATAATGACCAAAATAAAGATTTATCTATTGACTTATCTACAATTACATCAGAAGTATTTACAATTCTGGAAGAATCGGATTGTGAAAAATTTTCTACTTGAGAAACAAAAGTATTTACAGAAAAAGGTGATCGGGGTGCTTTGAAGTTTCCAAGAAATGATTCAGCAGAATAACCTCCAAGAATATTGTTGTTGAATGCCACAGGTTCATTAGGTTGTTCAAATTCAGTGACAGTGTGTGTCATATGTTTTTCTCTTTCGATTTTGATTTGATTTGGTTTCCCTTTGTAGGGAAGCCACATATGTGAATAATCAGTCGAGATATAACCATTAAGTTTCGCAGACCAGTCCCTGCTTAAAATTAATCCATAGAATTCAGGAATATCAGCAATTAAAATATCAATTCTTTGGACAATTCTAGGATCGGAAGCTAATCTGATAGTAACTGAATTGATTTCTCCTACAACTTGGACTTTAGAGCGATCCAATTGAACAATATGAACTGCCGATTTCTGTGGTTCGATATTCAATTTGGCACAAACAGAGGTAGGCATTATATTGGAGGAATCTCCAGAATCAATCAAACAATTATGTAGATTCTTATTGTACATTTCATAAGTCAGAAGAAAAGGAGGATTTTGAGAATTTGACTTTTCTCCAATAAGCACAGTATCAGTAGCATCTACCTTATCTTGTGGTTTACCAGCTCCTCTAGCTGCTTTTGCAACTACACCGCTTGGTAAAGGAGCAATTGGTGTAGCGTTTAATTCTTTCAATAAAAACTTCTGCTGGTGTTTCAGTTTGCTGAGTTCATGTAAGGAAATGTTGGCTTTGATCTTTTTCATGTCTTCAACAATATTGTACTCCATAGGATCTGACACTACTAAAGTCTTTGTTGTTGATGTGGGAGGATTAGAAGAAGATGGTTGATTTTGAGTAGGTAATGGAGAAGCTTTCTTTGCAGGGGATTTATCTTTGGTACTTGGAGTTGTGATTTTCTTTTTAGGAGCTATTTGTATAGGCTCTGCTGTAGATTTACTCCTAGTACTTACAGGCATAGCTTCTTGTTCTACCTCACTATTAGAATTAGGGAGGATAAAATCCCACATTCCATGTAATTCAGCTATTTCTTCATTCTCATCTTCCTCATCTGATACTAAAGATGTATCTTCTTCTTCTTCTTCTTCCTCTGATTCTGCATTAGAGATTGCATTAGGAGGTTTAGATTCAACTTGGTTTCTTCTGAAATTTCGGAATGGTTTTTTGGTAGAATTTTTAGCTACTTGTTTTTTAATTTCAACCATTTCATTTGACATGGTTTTAAGAACTTTCTGTAAACCCTCCATGTCATATGGGTCTTTGGCCTTTTTCTTTGAATCATCTTTGAAGCTGACTTTCTTTGATTTCCTTTCCTCAATAGCATTTTTCTTTTCTAGAGAAATAATTCGTTTTTCTACTGCAATAGCCTCTTTCATATTTTCGGCTAATGTAGGTTTTGCAGCTCTATCTACAAAAAATTCTATGTTTGAGGGTAAGGCAGTTATATACCATTCACTTCTAACTTGTTCACTGGGCTGTGAATCTGTGTGGATTTTGTTCAAGAGTTTGTTGAATCTAGCGTTGAAATCTTTAATGGGCTCTTTGGGTTCTATCTTCAAATTTGAGAGGTCATTGAGTAAAGTAGCTATTGATCGATCATCTCCAAATTTGGTTAAAAAACGATCTGCAAAAATGGCCCAACTTGTTATGGATCCCGAAGGTAATGAAAAGTACCATGATCCTGCTGCTCCTTGAAGAGTATAAGGGAATAGTCTGACTACAACATCTTCATGTGTGACTCTGTTCAAATTTACAGCCAGCATAAAGTTATTAATATGTTATTCAGCTTGGATGTTAAGATCTGGACTAAATTTTGGAAGCCATTTTCCAGGATTGTCTGGTAAATCATGTAAAGGTGCAGCCATGTTGACTACCCCTGGAGTAGCCCATGGTCTAGCCATTATTGGAATGACTATTGGAGGAATAGTAGAAACTGGTGGTGTTTGAATAGAAGTTGTTGGAATAGATGATGTTGAGATTGATGATGGCTGAGGAGATGATTGAAGAGATGATGTGGAAACAACTGTACTTTGTTGATTTGTGTTTTCGGAAATAGGTAATTGAATATGAGATGATGAACTACTATCACTTTCTGATTCAAATTGAATCCTTTTTGTCTTGCCCTTACTAGGTAAAGGAAATTCTTTCGGAGGAATACCAAGTTTTTCACTTTGCAACCTAGTAAGAGGTTTTGAAGGAACAAATTTTGAACTTACACTACCTTCAGATGTTTCAGACTCTTCAAGAGATAATGAGAATCCTTTCAATTTATGGATTAAATCTTGAACTTCAGGAGACTCAGGAGATTGCTTGTCTGAATATTTTGAGATTTTGGTAGTGGGTGTATGGATATTCTTCGCAATTTCTTCTCTAGGATTTTGAATTTCAGAAGAAATTGAAGAAGTTAATGAGGGTGTTTTGCTCTCAGAATGGCCTGTGGATAAAGATTTACTTTCCATTCATAGCTCATGCCCTCCTTCTAGCGCCAAAAATGTTGAAGCCTAGAAGATCTCTGCTTCAAACATTAGGGAAAACCACCTGGTCGGGACCTTAGGACAGCTCCTTTTCCATTTGGTATGGTGGCTCCGACTGGATTTAAAGGACCAGTTTCCTTATAACTAAATGGGTTGGTGTGGGGTTGATTTGGATGAGTGGAAATGGGAATAAATTAACTGAAATAAAACTATCTAATTAAACTAAATCCTGATAAAGAAATTCTAACACTAACTCGGGTAATTATATGTGAATACAACTTAAGATTGTTCCAATTTAACAATAACCATGAAAATGTATTATTATTTAAATTGAAATGTGCAGAAACGAATAAAGATAACTCTGTTTAAGAAATTAAACAGAGTTATATTAGCATATTGCATTCATCATTGTATACCATCTATATATGCTTTATAAAAGACAACATTTCAATTATACTCAGAAATGATATATAAAAGAAAAAGTTATGAAAACCATATATATAAATGATAGCAAATTTTCAAGCGAATATCATATAACAAAGGAAATCAACAGTGAACAGATAGAAATACCTCATTCATCTTGAAGACTGTCAAATGAAATCTGATACTCTAATCCAGTAACTCCGATGTAAAATCAAATCCAAAGGTACAGAAATGCAACACTTCGAAGATAATTTCAGCACAAAATCACCAGATGTGATCCTTTATAAAATATAAGAGGGAATGGAGTACAGAAATGTAAGCTCCAAATCCAAAAAATATTACAACTTCGGATCCTTCTCTAAATGCATGAGAGGGATTTAAATAAGAAATTACATAACAAAATCCTACCACTACTGCTACAATCTATCAAATTAAAAACAGAAATGCTATCTTAAATGAAACTGATTCATTGCTTTTCTTTCTCGCTTGATGTAGCCAAGTTGCAAATCTTCAGCATATCTTGGAGCCTCGGTGGATGACTCATCTTGGAATGCAGCTGTCCAGCGTAGGTGGCATCGGAAAATTCTGGAATTAAACAGTCGACAACATTTGAAAGGAATTTAATAGCCATTTGTTGATTGTTTGGCTTAATTAAATGAGTCCACATACTGTCCCAAGATATTGCTTGAAGTTTGTCGATTTGTTGACTTTTATTCATCATTTCTTCCTTCCATCTGTTTTCAGTTTCTTTCACTTTAGGCAAACTGCCAGGAACACAGTCTGAAATAAGATTGATTGAATACAAGCTGTCGTTGATAAATTGCGTGATATTACTCATCATGCTCCTAGCTCTTGATATTGCTCTCTCAGCTTTCATTATCTGATGTTCCCATTCTGTAAACAAGATTTCTTTATGTCTTTCTTCTATCCTAGGAAGATTAGCTTCTCTCCCTTTTTCTGTATCTTGCCAAGTAAGAAATTCAGAAATCTTTTCATCAGCATCATCAATTTCTTGTCTGAGAGTAATAATGTTCTGGATCAAGGATGAGGTAATATCACAAAATGGTTCTGCTTGTGATAGTTTTGCACAAAATTCATTCAATTGTTGAGACAACAGTTTATTAGCTTCAAGAGCTTCCGATTTGAATTCACTTAACTTAGGGAAATCTTTGAACCTATCTAAAGCTGTTTGAAACTCCTTTTCTTGTACAATCTTCACATTCTTCTCATTTTGTAACAAACCTTGTAACCTGGAAATTTCTTCATTCAATTGTTGTTGTTTGCCTAAGACCTACTCATCAACTTTCTTCTTTTCTTCGGCAAGCTGTTCTTCTAACTCTTTGGACCTGAGTTCTTGATCTTGTAGTTGTTGTTGCAATTGAGTAATCTTTTGCTGACTTTCCTTAGCTTGCTCTTCAAGTGAAGCTATATGGAGATCTTTCTGAGTTATCATCTGAGAAACTTCTACAGCTTTATCTACTGTTGCAGCACTATATGCTCCTGCATATTGGGATAATTTAGTGAGATCCTCAGATGGATTCACTTCAGTATTCTTGTAAACAATATTCATAAATTCTTCCTGTGGAGTAGAAAACATGTCCTGATCCATATTCCTTCTTTTTCTCTGTCTTCTAACAACAGCCTTATGTTTAGGGCTGTAAAATACATCTAAAGGAGGGATCTCCTCAATCTTCAATACAATCTGCCCTGTCGGATGTTTAGGAATGATTTCAACTTCCTGATCATCTTGTTCTTTATCTTTATCCTATAGTCCCAATTGCTGAGCGAATTGATCATATTGTTTCAATAACTGAGAGGAAACATTAAGATCAGCAGAGTCTATAATTTTCTCAGTAGTTTCTTTTCCTCCCGATTGCGTGTCTGCTTTCTTTGTATCTGTTCTTTTCTCAATGGTTTTGCTATCTGATCCTCCTTTTTTATCATGCACATTAGTATCAGTACTTGTGAATTTTTATATTGTTTGAGCAGTGGACTGCTGATCAGTATTTAGATCGGATTTACCATCAGTATTCCCTTTCTGAGCATCAGGTTTGCCATCGGTGCCCACCTTTTCAGTATGTGCAGTTGGCTGGTTAATAGCTGATTGTGTAATGACTTTACCAACAGATGTTTCTCCTGGAATTTTTCCAGATGTACCCTCTGTCTCTAACCCTTGTATTGGAATTCTCAGTTGGTCTAGAGGAACTCTCAAAAATCTTTGACTTCTGAATAACAAAAATTTATTCATTTCTTCCTTCTGGAATTTATACTTGGCTAAATCATAAACTTGAGGAAAATCATTCAATGAAACAAACAAATCATCAAACTCATCTGGTTCATGCTCAAATCGAGCAATTGAAACTGAAGCAGTAACATTAAAAGCTATCTGTCGTGGATCATACCGTCTCCTTAGAATGGTTGCAAATTTACAACCCTTTATTTTGGCGACTTCCTTTTCTGCATGTTTGAAGTCATTTAAAGTAAACTGACCACAATTGAATGGGAATGGAGGCCACATTCTCTTCTTACTATTGTTTAAAGCTCTGGATATTCCTTCAACTGTTAATTGATAGGAAATTTCCTGGGCGAGAAGTTTGTCTGGAACAATAAGAGGAAGAACATGGGGTTCCACAATACTACCAAAAATCCTGATGTATGTAAATTTCTCCTCTCCAAACCAATCTCCTATTGAGGATAAGTCAACTTTAGCTTTATCAGAGAATCTAGGAGGGAAGCGATTGAAAATGGTTTGGAAAACAGGGATAAGGAAACCATGGCATATTCTATACACATTATCTTGGAAATGAACTTTCCAAAGAAGTTTATGATATATATGAATTGGGGTAGTGTCTTTGGGAGTCCATTTCCACCCAAACAAGGGAAACTCGAAATTAAAACAAAGAGCATCTAGAATATAGGCACAAAAGAAAAAAGGAGAGGAATTTCCAATGGTTTTATCTTGTCTGTACTCGAGTATCCTATTAGCCATTCTATCTGAAAGAATAACAGCCCAGTCCATAATGTCGGAATTGACAGCAGCTAGGATTAATGGGACCATTTGTATAGAAAACCTAGCTGAATTATCATTACCAAATAATCTACACATCATGGCAGCGGCATAGCAATATGAAGGTAAGAGGGAATCTATAGAATACATACCGGATGCTTCATTTCTGTGCTTCTCTGGATTTTTCCTCCATCTTTGATAGGATCAGATTGGACTTTATTATTATCAGCAAACTCTTTGATAAATTCTTTGTTATACACCTTCTGCGGATCCGGAAGGTGATACATTGCCTTAATGTCTTCTGCTTTAAATGATCCAAAAGACACTCCAGAAGCTGAAACAAACGTTCTGTCCTGTATATTCACACTATCGATGACCCATCGAATTACATCATAATAAGGCATGATGCTTGCTCTGGCTGCAATTCGATGCAAAAATGAATTTGCAAGTGTTTTTTCAGTAATCTCAGAGTCGGAATCTGAGCTATCTTCATCTGGAACTGATGCCTTTTCCACTTTGACTTTGGGGTTTTCTTTCTCCAATAGATTGTAGACTCCTTCCCACGTCATTCTCCCGAGCCCTTGGCATGATGTATCTGTAACTAATCTTAGTTTTCTTGGCTTCTCTTTTGAGACTGTAGGAGTCTCAACAAACTTAACAGGAATAGCGGTCTTGGCTCTTCTCGCTCTCTTCGACATTTATGCGTTTGATATTACTTCCCTTTGTCTGTGACTGAAAGGGTTTGGTGTTCCTTGGCTTTGCAAAACAATAAACTTTCAGTCGTGACAAACAAGAAACTTGAACGGAACGTTTATGAACAAATGATTCGTTATTTATTGGTTTCGTATAGTGCGTAAATGTTCTTTTTGGATCACACTCACGTATTAAAAACGAAATCATGAACCAATATTCATTTGATTTTGCTATTGAATACCCACGTACAAATGGAGATTTGGCGCTTGTAAAATATTATAATATCCACCTATTATGAACTTTTCAAATGTAATAAATGTCATTTATCAATCGCATCGAAAGTTTTCAAATGGCACATAAATATCATAATACAGATTTCTTCGATTGGCCGATTCCGATTGAAAACTTTTCCGATTTCCGATTAGATTTTTTAGATCGCAATTAGGGAGTTTCAATCGAAAAGAATTGTTAATGGCTTTCTCCAATTTTCGACGGTGGGGTCCACCATATAAAAGTTTTTTCGTTTAAACGAACAAATGTTTGTTTTCTTTTGAAAAGCGTTTATTGTAATAACGCACGTCGCATCGGGGAATTTCAATCGACCGCAAAGAGCTTATTAAAGAGTATCCCGATCATGTGATTGCTACTGGTCGCATCGCATCGGAAGTATGTGAATGAATAACTTTAAACTCTTTGCGATTGAAGTTTTGCGATCGAACTAATCGCATCGGAGGTTTTGGATTTGTATATAAAATTTCCTCTAAGGGTTTTCTCTGATCTCCGATTGTGATTGTTATTCATTGGCCTTTCAAACTTGATTTTTTATTTTTATGATAAGGTCTTCTATATTTGATCGGATCGGAAGTTTTGAATGTTGTATTTGGTTTGTAAACAAACAAAGATGAGATTTTTTCAAAACAATGAATCTTTATTTCTAATTCTTTTATTTCTATAAAAAGAAAAAGGGACCCTATTTCTAAATGAATTTTATTTCTAAAATTAAGAAAAAGGGAGGGTTGTTGTATAGTAAAACATGATGATATGAGATGTAACAGAGTGAAAATTCAATGAATCTTCATCTATTACTAGACTTTCATAACTTTCCTCATCAGTATCATAGATAGGCTGACTTGGCTCATTACTTTCTTGAAGTTGCTGAAAATGATTTTCCTCCCATAAATCTACTAATGATGGTCCTACAAGATCATCTTCTGTTTGGAGAACATCATCATATGATAGACCAAAAATAGGAAAATCATGAATGTAAGTAGTGCTACCAATCAGACATACTGGATTATCAGCAAGTCTTTCTTCATTTTGATCTAGAGAGGAGTTTTCTAAATCTGCATAATCAAACTCAATAGATGAATGAGCAAGGGTGTTTGTTCTATAAAAGATCTCAGAGGTAGGCTGTCTATTGATTATCTGATCTATTTCTTCTTCTGTCAAAGGGGAAGATTTTTTTGTGTTCCTTTGAGCAGAAGTGCAGCAACTCTCTGTTTCTTGTATTAGCTGATTTGGAAGTTGGATGTCTTCTTGAGCCTCTTCTGGGATATATTCATTTGTGCTAGCAAGGAGACTTTGAGGGTTTTCTAATGTTTCCTGATATCTTTCTGATTCAAATAACTCCTCATGCTCATGATGACATTTAGTTAGAATACAAGGCTTATGAGTTGTTTCTTCTTCCACATCATATTCTGCATCTTCTATGTGGTCCCTTGTTTCCTTAGAGCAGTGTTCCCTATTATATTTTTCCATTAGGTCATGATACTCTCTAATCACCATAGTAAAAGATATAGGTAAGAAATCAGGTAGTTCTTTATTACCTTCCTCTTCATCTTTTATAGATTCTTGAGCATCGTACATGTCTTGCTCATTACCTAGGTCTTGAGTTTGTTCTTGCTCTGGAAGAAGCATGGGCTGCACTAGATAATCAACATTTGCATTTAAATTAGCCTCATACATCTCCAACATTTTTTCACGAAGTATGTTCATCATTCTTTCCATTCTGTCCCACAAAGCATCCAACTTTGTGTCTCTGTCCATACTTGGATCCATTTTTATGAAAAGAGGTCACTGTATCTTCTCAACCAGTTCAGGGTCTTCTACCAGTTGAGTCATTTGGTCTTTGAGATTTATGGAGTGTGGAGTCGCCAGGTGGATGAATTTGTGTGTTTGAAGCAAGTTTCTGTCCACCATCATCAATTGAATACCAATCTAACCAGAGATTATGGGTATTCTGAGAGCCTAAGGATATCTAAGATGAAATGCACTCAAATTCCCCAGCGGAGTCGCCAATATGTTTTGGTTCCTATGTTTTGGCTAGATTGGAAAGACCAAAATATAAGATAAAATCAAACCACTTTGGGATCCTAGGATCTAACCCTCCTGGATCTAGAGAGGGATCTCTCTATAAATGTAAAGAATGAGATATCTTTAAGGCTCAAATTGAGGTATTAGGCTAGGTATGAAGCACAAGGATTTTTGATTTTGTTTGTTTGGTTGGACATCATTAACTGAGAAAGTTATGGAAGTAAAGAAGGAACTAAATAGAAGGATGTTTCAGCATGGGAATATAGGTCAAGAGAAAGGTTAATCCATTGGGCTATAGAGTCATGAAAGAGGATTATTTGCATAACAACTATCCAAGGGTTTCCACAGGGAAATTCATCTATACTAAAGGATATTTTTAGATAGATGGTGGAATGGAACATTAAGAATGGGTGAAAGAAAGAAACCAAAGTGCAGTCTAAGATCAGGTCAGATGTCATCTAAATCCAGACCTGCTTTTGACATACTTCAAAGGAAACTCCCAATAAAGACACGAAGGGTAGCTTAAGATCAGGTCAGAGATCATTTAACTCCAGACCTTCTTTCAGTATACTCTGAAGGAAGACAATCCAACAGTTCCCATAACCAATTTCAGAATGGTAGAAAACATTTAAGATTTAACATAGAGTTAGGCCTAATATCATAAAAGGGCTTTTAAACTTCAATGCTTTGACACTGACTCAGAGGGATCTTAGAAAGGCTAACTGTTGGAAAAGGACCCTAGAGGACAGGGCTAACTCTAAATCCCCAGTATCCCAATTCTTCCAGCTAGAACCAATCAAGAACATCTAAGAAGCAAACTATAAATTCATACATCAGTAAGCATGAACCTGCCAACTTCTATACTAGTTAAATTATGATGAATTTGTTCTCAGATACACAAATAGCAGAAAAAATCAAAGATAAGAAGAGAAGGAAGCATTAGGGTATTTTACAGCAGTATATCCTAAGCCAGATTACTGATTCTTATCATAGAATAGTGGACAGTGTGAAAGACATGAAATGAGAAAATCATAGTAAGGAAAACATCACCTCTAATATAGACCAGGATCCTGTGAAATTCGCTTGTTCACTTGATGTGCAAAACCAGTCACATACTTTGAGCTCAATGGCTCTTTACATTCCAAAATTCTCCTCCCAGCCTACTAAATTACAAACTACTAAGCTACTTCCCCCAATAACAGTTCTAACAGTCGAATGAATCCCTACAACCAACAGCAACCTTTACAATGTATTCTTTGGATTTCTTATAGGAGAATGAGTAGCAGTAGTAGTAGATGTAAACTTCATTGTTCCATTAAGGCAGAAGAGAAAAAAGTCGAGTGCCCATTCTGCATAATGGTTCTTCATTAACTGTGTGTACCCTGTAGTTTGGTTCAGAAGTCCTTGTTATGCTGACAATATTTTAAGGTATGCTCTTTGAAGTAATTTTTGGCTGCATGGTACTCTGTTTTGCCTTCTGAAAGAATTAATGTGCCTAGAAGGTCTGCAAGGTCTCCCATACTTCTGTAACTTTTGTCCTGATAGTTTTTTAAGGCCTCTTTCAGTGTAATAATGGTTCTTGTGTTCGATGGAAGATGGTAGAAGTGATGTAGCTAGTCCTTTTTGTAGAAAAAATTTTCTGTTGATATTAAAACACATATATGGCTTGTTTCATGTGCTTTAGACTTCATTAAGCCTCTTAATCATCTTCATGGTATTCATCTATGTCTTTTGAGCTTTAAACATTGGGTTATAGGCGTTGAATCTTCAATAAAGAGCCTTAAATACTTAATTTGTCCTCTGATACTCTTTTCTTCTGATTTTAGCTTGTTTTGGTGCATATACAGGTTTAATGGTGCAGGAGGGTTTAGATCAGGGTTTTAACATTGCTCCTTTAATAAAATCTGCCTTAAACTTTCTTAACAGTGCATTTCCCTACGTTTTGGCTCTAGAAATGTCTTCCTGCGCACTGAATTTCCCTGTCTATGATTGTGAGATAGAGCGAATTTTCGCCATCAGTAACCCTGCAAAAACACGATAAACATGTTAAGAAAAACCATGGGAGTGGAGGATGGATGCTCTGGAGGGCCATGGAGGATGGAGAGAAACGATGAAAAACAATGGTAGCAGTGAAGAAACGGTGGAAAACCATGGCGAAATGGAGAAAAATGGTCTGATGAAGGTTTGGGGTGAGGTGGTTTCTGGACCATTAGATTAGATCTAACAGTCACAATCTACAATCTAGATTCATTGATGAAAGTGTTTGGAGGGCTAAACGGACTGGGAGATGGGATCATGTCGTGACCATTGGATCAAATAAATTTAACGATGATCAACGACGGAGGTTTGCTTGATAGAGTTATTTGGGAGCATAAGCGAATAAGAGAGGAACCGAGGTGAAATAGATCGTGTCCGTTGGATCATATCAATAAATGGCTATGATTAAATATGAAAACTCAATGTGGAGGGGAAAAGGTGGTAAGGCGGAAAACCAGGACGGTTTCCGCGCAGCTTCGGAGGTGGTAAGTGGAATTCATAAAATTCACGCGATTCCACACACTGCTTGACACGTGGAAATCCAATATCTCTTACATTGAGCGATTTCTAAACATTAACTGTTAGGCAGAAAAATAACGCGATATGCCTCCTGTCTGTTGGATGGGGGGCAGAAAAATCTGACGGTGGAGGTGCGAACACGATGGGGGAAGATGCACGACAGAGGTGAAATCATCTGGATGAGTGTGGACCGTAGGATCATGTGATATGGACGGTCATGATTTGCTGTCGGGCGGAGGCATATCGGATCATCGGGTTTCATCGCAACCATTGGATCTATACATTGGACTGTTGAGATTTAAAACTGGCGCGACAGTGTTACAAAGGGGGAGAAAAGTTATATGGTGTGTTAAATAATCTTGACCATCGGATCTGTGACAATCAACGGATGGGATTCAATCAGAGGGGTAATGGAGAGTGGTGATGGGCAGAGAAGTCGTTTAATCACGACCGTTGGATTTTACGATTGGATGGTTAGATTTGAATCAGGGATTACACCGGCAGTGGGCAATTGCGATGGATGGGCGCAATGCTATTATATCTGGGTCGTCGGATTATAACGGATCAACGGTTGAGATTGCAGCGGAGGTCGATGGAGCAAAGGCTCATCGCATTGGAAATTTATGGAAAAACAAAGTAAAAGTTGGAGATGGAGAGCTCTGATTGAGATTTTCGATTGGGGCTAGCGCCTGGTCCTTAGCGCAGGTTATATGGGGGAGGCGTTAGGGAGAATAAGCCCTTAGGGGCTTAACCTTCAATGGAGCGGAAAAAACGATTTTTATGTATTTTAAATGGATTTTGGAGTTTAGGCGCCCGATTGCAGGCTGCAATTATATGCAGAAGGGGGCTACAAAGTATAATCCCTCAGGGGCTAGACTCTGTTATAGTGTAAAATAGAGGGTTTTTAGGCCAAAATAATGCTTTTTTTGGCCAAATGAGGGGTTCCGGTAGGCAACAAAGGGGATTTTAAACCAGAAAATGGATATTATGAGGTTTGAAAAGGGTCTTATGATGAGATGGAGGGGGGTTAAGGAGGGGGTTTTGTGGGATTTTAAAAAAGGGGAAAAAGTGGTGAAAAATGGAGGTTTTGTGAGGATGAAATACGACAGATGGAGGGATTTTTGAGCATTTTCTTTCACCAATAGCAGGATTCTTTAATGAAAACAACTGTGAATACTCTTCAAGGAATAAAAGACACATGGCGGTTTCAAGGATGAAATATTTTTAAGGGAAATGATTCTCTTGAAGACTCAGAACATATTTAGCCACCTATTTTCTTGTCAAAAATTTATAGGTGGCTAACAAAGCCGGCCAAGCTCTTTTGGAAGGTAGGGAGGCATGTGTTGAGATATATCAAGGGTAATAAGGAGTATGGATTATGGTACAGACAGCTAGATGGAGTGAAGCTTCAAGGGTTCACCAATGTAGAGTAGATTGGGAGTCCATCCGACCGAAAGAGCACATTAGGAGGCATCTTTAGCATAGGATCAACAAAAATTTCTTGGTACAATAGGAAACAAAGATCAGTTGCACTTATTTTAGAAGAGGCGGAGTCCATGGTAGCCAATCAGACTCCATGCCAGGCCATCTACATGAGGAAGATACTTTTTTGTTTGTTTGGTCAGCAGATCGATCCGACGATGATGTACTATGATAACCAGAGTTGCATCAAACTCTCAATTAATCCAGTATTCCATGACATGTCCAAGAATATTTATATCTGTTATCACCATCTTAGATATTGTGTTCACATGAGGATTATGTCATTATAGTACATTCCCATGGAGGAGAAGGATTAAAACAACTTGACGAAGGCACTAGCAAGAAGAAATTTTGAATTCCACAGAGACATGATTAGGGTAGAAGATAATCCCTTTCTTGTTGAGAGGGATTGTTGAAATGGAACCAAGAAATGGCACCCCAAAGCAGGGATTCTAATTTAATTTTCCTTAATGAAATTGGAAAAGAAATTGTAATTTCATCTCATAACAACTTGTATTATTTAACTAATTCATAATGACTCAATTAGTTTGGGAAATTCAAGTTGTCAGTCAAAGAGGATGCATGTAGATTGATTCCATGATTTAAGCGGGTCCAGTTGCAGCTATGCATGAGTTGTAATTAGTTAACTCAATTAGTTGAGTTAAAATAAGTTTAACTAGTTCTAACTAAGTGATGATCTAGTGAGAGGTCCTTTGAATTAAATATGATTTAATTCACAATGAGTGATCAATCTCTTAACTGATAATTCACTATAAATAGTTGTTGCATGTCAGTTATGAGGAATACCTAGTTGAATAGAGGTTAAAGGGAAGATAATTAACATTTGTATAATTAGAAAATTGTACAGGTTAGTTATAGAGTCAGTTGGATACCTTGGATGGATTGTGCAGTCAAGGAAAGTCAATTTCTATTTAATAGGGCATTAATTCCTCAAGGAATGCGTGAGCAAGGCAGGCTCAGCAGAGGCAGAGAATTGGCTAAGTATTTGTCGAATTGTACCTAGATTAGTGTGAGACAGTTGGGAGAGTGCAGAAGTTCCCTTGAAAGAGAAAGCATTGTATTGTTTCATTATCCTTGAATTTATACAATATATAGATAGTAGTGTTTTAGGAAATGTTCTTTCCCCAGATACATCTTGTATTGTGCGATTGATTGTCTCTTTCACTTTCTTGTTTATGTGATTGTGCGATCGTGTTTTGTTTCTGAAAATTGTAGAAGGGATTTAGTATCTTTTTTTAGTACATCATAAGGTCATATCGAATCTCATGGTTATATTTTATACATATTATCCTCTCACAATAGTTTTAAGGAACTAAATATGCTTACTTGGAATTGGAAAATAATATCAAAATTTAATTTAATTTTTAATATTTTTATATTAAAATTTAAAATTAGAGGAGAAAAATATTAATAATCTCACAAAACATAGAAATAAAATTATGTAATGGTAAACTTACATTTTTAATTTTATATAATACCTCTCTATGTCACATAATTAATCTATTTTATAAAATTTAAAATAAAAAACAAAATCAACAAAAGGAAGGTAATAACTACTCTCTTTAATCAACCAATTTATCTTTCTTGCCAAGAAGGTAATAATTTCTCTCTTTAATCACTCAATTTATCCTTATTCCAATGCTATAAACTTAAAAGTTAAACAATATATTAAATAGTCTCTCACACTTTGTGATTTCCATTGAATTATTCTTCACAAAGGGATGAATGTTTTGCCAATGTTAAAAAAAAAAGTGTTTCAATGTCCTCCACCTAGAATTGTATGGATATTGCAGGTTCAACCAGATGACATACTAAAATTTTGCAATGGAAAATGGATGGCCAATAACTTATCTCAAAAATTAGATGGATTTAGAAACAAAAGGACACATGTGTTTAGATATGTGTCACAAAATGTAACTAGGTTCAGTCTTCATAATGGTCTTTGTAACTATATCATTGTATATTTCATGTAAGAAGAAAATTTATTATTATTATTATTATTATTATTATTATTTTACTAGATAAGCATGTTCTTCATGCTTCTAGGATTTGTTGAGTGAAAGAGTCAAATTCATATTTTCACCTATTGTAAAGAAAAGGAAAAAGGGATTTTAAAAAATGTAATTTGGGTCAAAAACCCCTCTAGATGCCCTACCTATCAAGTCCTTTCAGCCCCAATGGACATAAATAAAGGGTGATTTGAGCTCGTTTTGACACACAATTCTCAATCTAATGTAAAAAATCACAGAAGAAGAGGACCGAAATTTTAAGTTTATGAAGAGTCTATCTTGAAATATGATTTCTGGAAGCTCTCCCTTATTACATCTCTTATTGGAAATCTAGTTTTGGTCTCTTGCTGATGGATTTTCTATAATGGAGGATCTTATTCAACATCTAGAGGGAAATTTGCCAAATATTATGATCACATTTTTATTGGCATACTTGAGGTAGATTATGTGGGAAACATTGTAATCAAAAGATTTGATCATGTGAAGGCATCACTTTGGATAATTTGTATGGAAATTTAGTTATGTATGGTATGGTATGCACAAATTTTTGTGGATCACATTCTTGGTGGAAAGATAACTCTCATAGGGCTATTTATAGTTTTCATCGCATCTACTAGAGAGATCATGAAATCAATTATATGCAATAATATAATATGGGATTCGCTCTCCATACAAAGGCATGATATATAACTCCTACGATTCGCAATGGCTCACATTATTTTTGTGAGGCTCGCTTTAAGTAATGACTTTGACATCATTTTTAGGGGAATATTATTGTTGAACTCAACCATGGTAAACACACACAAATAGGAAAGAATAGACAACAATGGAAAGATAAGCATGAGTTACATTATTATTCAAATATATATATAATATATATATATATATATATATATAACATTAGGTGACATTTGGATTCCACATTCCATGTGGTCTCTTGGACTCCTTATGTCCATTCACCTTCTACACCTACCCATGGAGGATTAGGTGTCCAACATTCCCCCGCTTAATCCAAAGGGGTATGTGTGAGTCTAAGAAGAGATCTGTAATAAAAATCTACAAATTATGTATGAAATCACTTAGGCTGAATGATCTCATTGAAATGTTGGCAGAAAGCAGTGGTTTAAGGATGACCACCAACACTAGAATGCTTAGCACAGTTCCCGGAACTCTTCCAAATGTCGCAAGAAGCTGAGGTATTCTACTAGAGGAATTGTTCCTCATATTTTGAAGAGGGAGACCTTCAACCTAGAAGAAGGGAGGTATACAACCTACGATGGTTGAAGGATGACCAGCAACTCTAGAATTCTTGAGGCATTTCCTGGAATTCTTCCAAAACTAGAAAGAAGTTGAAGTCTTCTGATAGAGGAAGTGTCCTGAATTCTTTGAAGAGGAGGAATATCAACCTGACATAGATGGTTTAACATTGACCACAAACCAAAGGAAGACTCATGGGCATTTGTGTCTCTGGCTACAAATTTGAATATGGAATGATAGGTTGTGGCTCAGGCTCGTTTTAACTGTTGTGTCTCTAGCTACAACTCTGAATCTAGAATGAGAAGTTGTGGTTCAGGCTCATTTGAAATGTTGTGTCTCTCGCTACAAGTATGAATTTGGAATGAAAATTTTTGGCTCAGGCTCGCTTGATGTGGCTTCGAAGCTTGTAGATGACCACCATTTTCCCCCTCTGTCAGGTACAAGGTGAGATGATGGAGAAAACTCAGCTGCAAGATTGTTCAATACTCTAGAACAAGTTCTGACATATGAATTAAACATCTTCTTGGTTTTTGATGCCCATTGCGAGGAGGCAATCCATCCAAGGTGAACCTTTTTTATTGTAGGAGTCTTGTTTTTGAAGCATCTGTGTGAAGAATGAGTGTTCCGACCACAATTCTTGCATGGGCGAAGATCAAAACAATGATATCTTATTTGGCCAACTTGATCACAGTGTTCGAATTTTACAATCCTTTTTTGTTTAAGAGGAGCAGAATCTAGAACAACTGTAGGTGAGCTATCATGAAGAAATATGGCACTCTAAAATTTGATAGACATGGAGTAGTCCAGAATATGAAAGGACAACTCCCTATCATATCCAAGACCTATTTTGTGCTTGTTATGGACAATATCTTCTAGAGGTTTGATGATGGGCTTGGGAAGTGCAGGTTGGATGCTTTTTTTTTCATGCAAATATGCTCTTGTACTAGGATCAATGATCTGAATATTTTCTTGTTTCTGATCAGTGTTTTTCTCTATGTTCTGAACAAAAATAAGTTTAGAATGAGAACTCTTTTGCTGTAACTCATCTCGTTTTAGTTGAGGTTCTAGTTGCAGAAAATCAATATTTTCTTGTGCATGATGCAAGCAAGTCTGAATATCAAATAGAATGTCTCTATTGATTTTAACTGTGATGTCAGAAGTAGACATCATTAGTGTGTTTAATAGCCCTAAAAACCTATTTAGTCTCGCCACTGTCAAAATTTTAAATTCCTATATTTGAATGTGCTCCCAAAAGAAAATAAAAGAGTACTCCCTTTGCTAAAGGAAGACGTATCTTAATGTTACACTAGGGCTAAGTGTCTCAACAGAACTTACAGAAGGGCTATTATCAACACCAAATGTAAGTGTAGTTCAGAACGTGGATATCAATAATAACAACAAAACCTGGATATCAAGAATAACAACAAGGTGATATCCTTTTGAAAATAATACAAGGTCCAACTCATAATGATTTTTTTTTAGTTTTTGATCGATTTTTGATATCTTAATAGCAATAAAAACTTATATATCCATAATAGATGAAATTATCTTGCACTACGCTTCTTGTAATAAGACATATGCTCGCAATCGATAACTATTGGAAAAGGGCTCTCGAAAAGAAACAATGTTGGCCAAGGATTAACCAGAGGTCCCTTTTGACACCGAACGTGGAAGGTATAGTAACATTATCTACCCATAGCCCTGTTAGAGAGAAGAAGATTCCAAGGGTACGACCATTATATAGTAGCATTCATTGATCCTCTTCTTCATTTCATTGTCAAGATGGTAAAAATCTCTGTTATTGGACGTGATCATAGAAATAACCAAACAACTTGTTGGATCACGTTAAACAAAAAATTATTTACAAAGATACCAGAGAAGAAAATCTATTGAATACTCGTGAGAATTTATGGAACCATATGTTGATTCTGAATTTAACTATGGAGATCAAAGGAGCCTATCAACCAAAGGTGCAATTTTCTGTGTGGGAACTTTTACTTGATCGGTCAAGGAGAAGTGAAGAAGTATGATGCCCATAAAAACGTTTGGATGACTATGGCTTTACGACTTCTGCAAGATATTCTCTTTATGACATGTGATGCATTGTGGCACGATTGGATTTTTGTGAGTGGTAGTAATACTGAAGGTCATGGTTCAGTCTCTTACAGGTTTTGATGGTCAACTGGTGAGTGGACTACAATTAAGGGGTGAGGGGGCGAGAGGTGGTGGGAGGTGGAGCTGATGGGGGAGTTGAAAATGTTGAAGTGAAGGGTGGGTGGGAGAGTAGGCCGAGGGAGCGTGTGAGGGAGAGAATTGTGAGGGGGGATGTGAGGAGGGCAGCCGTGAGCGATAAGCAGAGAGGGGTTGTGGGAGTGAAAAGGAGGGGAGCCCGTGGAGGGGAGTGGAGGAAGGGAGAGTGGGAGGGTGGAGGAAGGAGGATCGGGAGGAAGGGAGAGTGGATGAGGGAGTCTGCGAGGGGGTGTTGTGGAATCTGTGACGAGTGGAAGACTGTGCTATAGGAGGAAAGCATCGACAAAGTGTTGTGGGATCTATGACTGGTGGCTGTGGAAGCTGCCACGCATGCTGTGGGAGCAGCAATAGAATGTTGTCGATGCCAAGGAGTTTTGTGGGAGGAGAGAGGAGGAGCCGGTGATAACACACAAATGTGAGTAGACTCAAGCATAGCCCAGTCTTTGAATGCAGAGATCTTGTTCAACAGCAGTGCGAGGAGCCATGTTTTCACGATCATATATCCATAAATGAATGCACATAAGAACTCCACAAAAGGTTTTCCACAGAAGGTTAAATGCATCTTACACTGGTGAAGATTCAATGCTCACATAAATTGACAATATTTCTCTCTGCAATTGTAAAACACAATTATGACAACGAGAAGATATTCCTCTTAAACACTTTAGAAGGTGGAAGTTTTAATTAGGATAAAAGTAGAGCTTGCATGATGTTAGAAAATTTTTATAGACACGGGGGAAAAATGATTTTCCCTCAACACACAGAGTTCACACAGAGTTGCATAAATTACTTTAATAATGACAACACATTTATTGAAGTTTACACAGAGTTGCAGAACTCACTTAATCCATACCATATAGTTGCGGAAATAAATTCAAATGAATATTTTTTTAATACAGAGTGGCGGAGATCAAAATCGCAACTATGGAGAGGAGCAAATATAGTCAACTAATTTTACTCACGATGAAGCAGAGTAAGACAGAGCATTGCGGTAAGAACAATACTTTTTCACAACTATATCACAACTAGCCAAACTTTATATTAAAAATTCAAAACATGAAATACATTAACATATGGAGGTTGCGGCTCCTTCACAAGTAAAACAAGGCTTCTTACTTGGATTTACATTCACTAGGGTTGCGGAGTAACACACAGTAAAATTGTTTTCACCCACCCACCAAAATTCACTCCACGATTTTCTCCACTTGTCTTTCGAGACTTACATTGCCACATTACACACACTACCTCTTCTTCTCTCACTCTCTTCCTCAAAAAATTACATGTAAAATTTAAACATATATCTAAGACATTTAATTCATGACAGACTAAATTTAATACAAATTATGGAAAACATCAATTTTTGAACATTACAGAACTTGCGTGAACTAAACAAAACTTGTAGATTAAATATTTGCCTATGCACATTTACTAACGATGAATTAAATTTCTATTTGAATTTAATTATTTAATCTGTTGTGGAATGGGCTATGTACTCTGCTCAGTACTTGTCCTTCTTTGCACACACAATCCGCAACCTGCAAAACATTTACTGAGGTATGAATGCTGCCAATTCATTTACTATGGTGGTTGAGAATAATTTCCAACACTCCCCCTTAATCACAATTTCCGCCATTGACCATTCCGAAACAATCTCTGACATAAAAAAAAATTTCACGTGGCAATGGCTTTATGAAGATGTCTGCAAATTTTTCTTCTGACCTGCAATGCTGCAAAACAATCTCACTCTTGTTAACCAATTCTCTTATGAAATAATATTTGGCATCAATATGCTTTGTCCTTTTTGAAAGACAGAATTATTTGATAGTGAAATTGCTGAAATTTTATCACAGAAAATAGTGGTTGCTCCATCTTGTTCATGACTTAAATCCCACAACATCCTTCTCATCCAAATTGCTTGACACGTTGCTGTTGTTGTGGCAACATACTCAACTTCTGCTATTGACAAAGATAGTATCGGCTGCTTCTTGGAAGCCCATGAAATGGCTCCCGAACCCAAATGAAAAACATATCCTGACATGTTGTTTCTGTCATCAACACTTCCTGCCCAATCACAGTCAATGTAACCAACCAGCCTAAAATCATCAGTTGTGGTGTACAAAATGCCATACTCCTTTGTCCCATTGACATACTTTAAAATTATATTCGTTGCTTGCCAATGTGTCTCCTTGGGTGTCTCCATGAACCTCGACACCAAACACACTGCATACATTATATAATGCCTAGTTGCGGCCAAATACATTAGGCTGCCTACCATGCTCTTGTATAATTTCGGATTGACATTGCTGCGGAAATATTCCTTTCTCAACTTCAACCCCATGACGGTTGGAGTTGGTGATGGCTTGTTGTTCTGTTGTTGACAAAGATACTATCGGTTGCTTCTTGGAAGCCCATGAAATGGCTCCCAAACCCAAATGAAAAACATATCCTGACATGTTGTTTCTATCATCAACACTTCTTGCCCAATCACTTTCAGTGTAACCAACCAACCTAAAATCATCAGTTGTGGTGTAAAAAACGCCATACTCCTTTGTCCCATTGATATACTTTAAAATTATTTTTGCTACTTGCCAATGTGTCTCCTTGGGTGTCTCCATGACCCTCGACACCAAACTCATTGCATACATTATATCAAGCCTAGTTGCAGTCAAATAGGCTACCCACCATGCTCTTGTATAATTTCTGATTGACATCATTACGACAATCTTCCTTACTCAACTTCAACCCCGTGACAGTTCGATTTGGCGATGGCTTGTTGTTTTGCATATTAAACCTCTCCAAAATTTCTGCTGCAGACCTTGCCTGAGAAATAAAAATTCCATTTTTATTGTCTTACTTCTATGCCAAATAAGTATCTCAATAAACACAAATCAATCATTTCAAATTCACTCTTCATGACTGCTTTAAAATCAACAATGAGAGAAACTTCATTGCCTATAAATATTAAATCATCTACATATAAAACAAAAATAAGAATCTTGCCATCATTTTCTTTGATGTAGAGAGTAGGTTCACCATCACATTTGTCGAACCCATTTTCCATCAAGTAAGCATCTATCCTGCTATACCATGCTCTTGGTGCTTACTTTAGCCCATAAAGAGCTTTCTTCAACTTGCATACTTTGTGCTCTTGGCCTTCAATCTCATAGCTAGGAGGTTGCGCAACATACACCTCCTCTTTCAACACTCCATTCAAGAATGCTGACTTTATGTCCATCTGATAGATGTTCCATTTCTATTGTGCTGCAATTGAAAAAACTGTATGCATTGTCTCCATCCTCGCGACTAGCGCAAATGTTTCTGCATAGTCTCTTCCATGCTGTTACTTGTAACCTTTTACAACGAGCCTTGTTTTATGCCTTTTAATTTTTCCTTTAGCATTGCTCTTGGTCTTATAGACCCATTTTACTCCAATGACTTCTTTACCTTGCAGAAGGTTTACTCACTCCCATGTGTCATTCTTTTCTATTGCTCCTATCTCTTCATTCATTGTTGCAACCCATTTCTCTTCCTTGACTGAATCTTCAAAATGGAATGGGTCAACTACATGAAAAAATAATGCAAATAATGAATTTAGACTGGTACTTCTATCAACTTCATCTTGTTGATATATTTCACTTATATTTTTGAATTTTCATCTTCTTGGTGTGCTTGGAGTTCCACTTGAACTCGAGGGAGTTTCTGATCCCTGTTGTGTGCTTGGAGAAGTTATGGTGTGCTCTGTTGTGCTTGTGTAGCTAGAGGAGGAACCACCGTGGAGGAATTATTTATTGTTGTGCATTCCTCTTGCTCTTCGTGAGACACACATGTCTTCACGTTCACTATTTTCTCTAAGCTTCCATACCATGCTTCTTATTCTATGAAATGAACATCTTTGCTGATTATTACTTTATTGGTGGACGGATTATAGAGTTTGTATGCCTTGGACTCATCACTGTATCCAACAATGATACACTTCTCTCCCTTGTTGTCCAACTTCTTCCTTAGTTCATCCAGGATATGTGCATACACCACACATCCAAATACTTTCATGTGAGTGACAAACTGCTTTTCTCCACTCCATGCTTCTTCTGAAACTCTGTTCATAATAGCTTTGGTTTGGCATCTATTCAAAAATATGCTGCACAATTGACAGCTTCAACCCAATACTCATTTGGAAAATGTTTTTCCTTCAACATACTTGTGACCATGTCAATGATGGTCCTATTCTTCCTTTCTACAACACCGTTTTTGTATGGTGTGTATCTTGTGGTAAACTACTTGTGTATGCCATTTCCCCTACAGAAACGTAGGAAATATTTGGAGATATATTCTCCACCTCTATCAGTTCTCAACACTTTGATGTAGTGCACACTCTGCTTCTCAACACGAAATTTGAAGTGGTAGAACTGTTAAAATACTTCACTCTTTTGTTTCAAGAAATACACCCATGTATTTCTGGTGTAATCATCTATGAATGTCAAAACATATTGGCTGCCAGCTAAAGATGGCGTTTGCATTTTTCCACACAAATATGAGTGGAAAATATCCAAAGGTTCCTTTGCCCTTATACTCTTTCCTGTTGGAAATGGTTCTCTGTGTTGTTTGCCCAAAATGTAGCCTTCACATAGGCTGTCAGGTTTTTCAATGAGTGGTAATCCTTTTACCATCCCTTTTCTATGCAAGAGGTTCAAACCTCCAAAATTGAGCTCTCAAAATCTCAAATGCCATAACCAGTTTTCGTCTTTCACTTCTTCTTGAAAAACCTCTTGTGTAACTGCTGCTACCACACCTCCTTCCTTCAAGTCTATTTTGAGCTTGAGAGGAAACATCTTATTCTTTTTCATATGCACCTCTGCAATGGCATTTTTACTTGGAGGTATGTCCATGATAGTACACACATCATTCTTAAAAAATACATTTTTAGCCCTTGTTCACGAGTTGTCCAATTCTTAGAATGATACATTTCACGCCAGGTACATGATATACATCTCGCACAAACTTCTTTTCTCCCTTCCTTGTCAATATTGACACTCTTCATTTTCCCATGATCGAGACTTTGCTATCAGTCCCTGTTGTCACTTCAGACTTCACATTCTCATCAAGATTAGAAAACATTGCTATGTTTCCAGTCATGTGGTTACTACAACCTGAGCCTAAGAACCATACATCATCTTGTTTTTCTTGTGCTACATTCCATGTTAAAATCACATTACTATGGTTCTTATTTTCTTTTGAAAATTTTTCATTTTACCTATTATTCATGTCATTTTGTTTCTTTCTACATTCATTGGCATAATGCCCATAATTTTTACAATAATGATATTGGACTTGGGATTTGTCACACCTTTGTATATGTGCTTGACTTTGGCTTGAGCCTTTGCTTTGATTCTGGTTGCTGCCCCTTCCACTTGTGCTTGTAGGGCTGCTTCTTCCACCTTTGTGTGGGCTTCTTCCTCTTCCTCAGTAGTTTGATCTTCCTCGACCTCTACCTTGACCAAAAGACATCTCTGTCTTGAATGCATGCTCCAATGAAAAGTTCACCGTTCTATTAATTCTATGTTCATGAGACATCAGGGATGCACAAATCTCATCCACTGAAAATTGTGAGAGATCCTTTGTCTCTTCTATTGCCACTACTATGGCATCAAATCTTGAGGGTATACTTAACAATATTTTCTCCATTATTCTTCTTTCCTCAAGTGTCTCTCCATGAGGCCTTATCTAGGTAACCAACCCAATCACATGTGTGAAGAATGAGTCTATGTTATCAGGCTCTTTCGTAAAAATATTTTCAAAGTCTGTCCTCAGCATTTGTAGCTTTGTTGTCTTTACCTTCTCCATGCCTTGATAGGTTGTTTTGAGAATATCCCACACCTCCTTAGACTTTGTTGTTGCTACAATCCTTGGGAATATATTCTCATGCACTGCTTGAAAGAAATAGAAAAGGGCTTTGGAGTCCTTCTTCTTATTATTTCTCAACAAGTCTCTTTTTACTACTGTCAAAGCAGTCAATGCTGCTGCATCAACTGGTTCTCGGAATCCATTCTCCACAAATTCCCAAATGTATTGTGAGGAAAATAGAGCCTTCTTTATAATTATCCAACAGTCGTAATTTTTTCCGTTAAAGTGTGGTATTTGTGGATTAGTCAAGCTTGTGCCTATTACTACTATTTTCACTGTGTAAAGAACTTTCTCACTACGTGAAAACTTTCTCATTGCTAGAGAATGCGTTCCACGACAATTTTCAGAACTCCTTTTAACTCCTCAGTAAAAACACTATATTTTACTGAGATTTTAAACTAGGCTCTCATACCATGTTAGAAAATTTTTAGAAACACAGGGGAAAAAAGATTTTCCCTCAACACACGGAGTTCAAACAGAGTTGCGGAAATTAATTTAATCAAGACAACACATTTACTGAAGTTCACATAGAGTTGCGGAACTCACTTAATCCATACCATATAGTTGCATAAATAAATTCAAATGAATCTTTATTTCAATACAGAGTGGTGGAGATCAAAATCGCAACTATGGAGAGGAGAAAATATAGTCAACTCACTTTGAAGCAAAGTAAAACAAAGTGTTGTGGTAAGAACGATACTTTTTCACAACTATATCGCAACTAACCAAAATTTATATTGAAACTTCAAAACATGAAATAATTAACATATGGAGGTTGCGGCTCCTTCACAAGTAAAACAAGACTTCTTACTTGGATTCACATTCACCAAGGTTGCAGAGTAACACACAGTAAAATTGTTTTCATGCACCCACCAAAATTCTCTTTCAAAACTTAAATCTGCCACATTACACACATTACCTCTTCTTTTCTTACTCTCTTCCTTGAAAAATTACATGTAAAATCTAAACATTTATCTAAGACGTTTAATTCTTGGCAAACCAAATTTAATACAAAGTATGGGCGGACATCAATTTCTGAACATTAGAGAACTGGCGTAAATTAAACAAAACTTGCGGATTAAATATTTTCCTATGCACATTTACCAACCATGAATTAAATTCTTATAAGACTTTAATTATTTAATCTATTGTGGAATGGGTTATGTACTCTTCTCAGTACTTGTCCATCTCTACACACGCAATCAACAACCTGCAAATAGTTTACTGAGGTATGCCTGCTATTGTGGTGGTTGAGATTAATTTCCAACACATGAGAGGCTCTAAAACATGTGGGGCAGCGAAATTTAACTTGTAATAGTGAAAAATAGGCAGGTAATGGTAGAGAATAGTTTCTAAGGCAAAACTTATTGTCAGAGCATCAGTTCGAAACAATATTCACTAGGAGCCAAAGAAAAGAACAAATTTAATGGTCAGGTTGGCTTGATACCATGTTGAACTCAGCCATGGTAAACACACACAAATAGGAAAGAATAGAAATCAATAGAAAGATAAACATGAGCTACAATATTATTCACAAAAATGTATATACAATACATTAGGTGACCCTTGGGTTCTACATTCCAAGTGGTTTCTTGGACTCCTTTGTCAATTCACCTTCTACACCTACCCATAGAAGATTAGATGTCCAACACTTGTTACAGTAAAATGTGTGATTTTCATGGCATGATTGGATCACTACATCTATAACATCACTCAATTCAGTGATTTATTGGCTCGAATATCCTCCGAGGCATTGTTACTCGAAGGCTCAATACAGTAAACACCATGTAACTTGCATTACTTATTCTAAGGCTCGTTGACTAGTTTACAATATGTCATCGCACAATAGCTGCTTCAGTAGCATGTGTATTTTACATAGATCGCTCGCAATAAGCATCGTTGTACAATGGTTTCGCTCTTGAATAAGTCGTCACAGTGGTTATGTATCTTCTATGTTTAGCTTCATCATATGACTCAATATAAGTTTTCATATTGGTTATGTATCTTGTATGTTTAGCGACATCATATATGCCTTGTGGTTTTCGCATACATAGTGGCTCACAATCATAATTTGTGGCTCGCACATACCATAGCTCGATATCTCACTTAGTGACACACAACAGAGTGGCTCATAGTTCCGAGATTGCATTACAATTTTTTTTGGCTTATAACTATGTGTATTACTCTCTATTACATTGATTCGTTATCAAAGGATATATGGAAACCATATTAAGATAAAGTGATGTTTTAGCAGAAAATGAGAAAATGACAATGAAACTCTGATGTATGATGGCAAGAAATGACGTTGACCGTAACATGACAGCAAACCCTGGCATATCAAGAGTAATATTGCCTCATGTTGATTGTCACCTTGTTTTTAATAACACCTTGAGAATTCGTTCTACACGATGGATTTGACACTGAGAATGGAAAATAATTTCGTGCTTGAAGGAAAAATATTTGAGCTCATCAAGATTAAATGCAACAATGAAGATCTGGTGAAGCAGTCAGTTCTGATTTCAAATCCAACATGGACGAAACATAAATTATATGGCCACGATGTATATGAATTTTGGTCAACGATTGGATATGCCGACTAGTGCTTTATTTTCTGGTCAATTCATAGCCATGGCCCTTGTGGTATCCGATTGTCATACATGTCAAACTAAATTGTTCATATCGATGGCTTAGTGCTACGTTTGTTTGGGAATCTCCGTGGAATTATTAGTTGCCGATGTGGATACAAATTATATGGATACGTAAATTAAATCTTGACTAGTCAGATACCTATCTTTGGAGCCAGTTAAATCATATGGCATCAAGTTGAAGAATAAGATCTGGCGAAGAATATAAACTGGCAAAACATGTTCTTGAAGGTCTGAGCTTCTCACTGATTTGGGTAACATTTGGGCATAATAAGGCAGCGAATAGGAGACAGATCTGGGAACGAGCAAGACATTTAGCCGAAGTCTAGAGGAATGTTTCTGAGCAGAATGAGGAGGATTCTCCCATTGAAGAAGGGATGGGGCTTCTGTGAAATTACAGGTTGAAGGAATGGCCTGTTTTGGAGGTCGAGTTGCCTAATAGGCCTTCCAAAACATGGCCGCATCTCTCTCTGGAAACTGCGCACACAGAGAGTCCATTGGTGAGGGTTCTCTATAATGTTTTACAGGGACAAGGAAGCCCTAGACATGGTTGAATGGTGCAGACTCATATCTGAGGTTGTTTAAAGGGAAGATTTGGAGAAGCTCTATGTACAGTGAGAGCTAGAGTTGGTTCACACTATTGTGTGGGAATATTTGTGAAAACCCAAAGACATTCATTGTAAACTTGATTATGCTCGGAAGAAGTTATGAAATTAATCTCGAAGTAGCTAAGTAAATGTCGAAAGGAAGTTTGATTCGTGCCCTAAGAACTGCCAATTTAGAGCAGCAAAAGGACACTTAGAGGGTTATATATATAAATCCTAAGATCAATCACTAAGGGACAGCTAGAGGAATGGCAAGAAGGTATATTTGAAGACCATAAGAGTTGGATATATTGGATAAATAGGACAACCAACTAGGGGGAATACTTATCTAAGTTCATGAAGGTTGATTGAAGCACTGCAATTTCTGAAGGACAATCAAATTGTGTTGAAGAGATATTGGACAATGTATTGGCTAACCTTGTAGTGTGATGATCAATAAGTTGAAGGAGTGTGTGATGGATGATCTTCAAGGCATGAAGTAATGCAGAAAGGAGGGTAGTGTAGGAAATAGTGTTGGACAAAGTGAAGGATGCATATGTACTGTGGTAAAGAATGGATAAATAATTGTATGGTGGATAGACATTTCCTTGAGGGAAGTGATATGATGGAGGACATAATCTAGGTATCCTAGGCGGATTATGATCCTAGGAGAGGCTCTGTGGTGTCCTATGGAATACCTCCCAACATTGTGCTATGATCGAGTGTAGAGATAGAGTGCACATGTCAAGGCCTTGGTAATGTGATAATGTTGGCTATAATGGTACAGTCACCATTGATGCTTATCAATATGGATCTCTTCTTATGAGAATATTTTAATTTGAGAAGTATAGTTGTATAGATTGTGGAATTATGAATACCTCTCTAGTTAAAAAGGAGTGTTAGAAAATGTAACTAGGTTTCGGTCTTAATTATAGTCTTTGTACCTATATCTTTGTAAATCTTATGTAAGAAGAAAATTTATTATTATTATTATTATTATTTTATTAGATAAGCATGTTTTTAATGCTTCTAGTATTTCTTGAGTCAAAGGGTCAATGTCCTATTTGGACCTATTGTAAATAAAAATAAAAATGGATTTTTAAATATGTAATTTGGCTCAAAATTTCCTCTAGATCCCAAGTAGGCCTGTCTGTCAAGCCCGTCTATACCCAATGAACATGTATGTCCACACCCCTCTAGACAATGTAAATAGAGGATGATCGCATCTCATTTGGACATATAAAATTCCCTTAATCTAATAAAAATAATATTAGAAGAATAGCAAGGTCTAAATATGAAGTTGATGAAGAGTCTCTCTTGAAATCTTATTCGTGGAAGTTCTTCACTATTACATTTCTTGTTGGAAATTTGTTATTGGTCTCTTGTTGATGGATTTTCTATGAAGGAGGACCTGATTTGGAATCTAAAGGGTTAAAGTCTTTTTCCATGAGTCTTGTATATCTCACTTTGATCTGATTCTATATGTAGATAATTTGTGAGATTTCCCCTTAGAAGGGTTTTGTCATGGCATGGATCCTATATCATGCATTCATTGTTTTTTTGTGATGTTCATATTTATTTTTTTGTAATTGTTTGATGAAAAAACACGATAAGTATTAAAAGAATCTAACATATTGCACAAACAATTACCATGCTAAGAGAAATCTACTCTAATTGGTTTCCTAGTGATTTCTAAAAAATACAGACACTAATTTCCATTGGTTGTGGAGTTTGGAGAACTTAAAAGAGATAAGTTCTATATAGAGTTTGCAAATACATCCAAACCAATGGGTGAATGGAATAAATGGTAATGTTATGAGTTTGAAATTGATTTATGGTGTACTATGTTTATGGTACTAATAACATTGTTTATGTTAAATTTGAGATTGTCACAAGTGTTTTATTGATCGGGTCTTTATTTTGATTAAATATTAAATATTAAGTATTCTTCTGGTATAGATTTAACCTCAATCCACATAATATTTATTATTTTAGGTTAAATTGTCAGACTTAGTTATTGTACATTGAGGCTTCTAAATTCACATCTCTTTCATTTGGTCTTGTTATTGAAAAGTTACAAAGGCATTGGATTTAGGTTATTGAAAAGTTGGAGGAGTACTAGATTTAGGTTATATAAAGTGTGTTTCAGGGAATATTCAAGGCATTAACTATGGGTGATCTCTGTAATGTTTACTAAATATTTGATTGGTTTTTTCACTTTTCAAGTGACATGTTTTTTCTTCTTGTATGTAGAAGAGTTTTAGTAATATCCTATGATTTTACTATTATTTTGTGAATACTCTTCAATAGCTTCTAATTTCATCTCATTTCTACATTTAGACATTTCATCTTTGCATCCAAATAGTTTGAGTGCTTGACACTATGTAGGTAGACCTTATGTGTGGATGAGTTATTGTTTCATCTCTACATCCATACATTTCATCTCTGCATCCAAACAATTTTCATGGTAGACACTGTTAAGATTGATTTTCTGTGTGGAAGAGGTAGTGTCGTTTTCGGTTGAAGAGGTATGTATTTCATTTTCTATTCTTAGTGGTCGTTGTAGGTTGTGAAACTATGAGACAATTGTTGGAACTCACATTTAGGGGCTATTAAAGGATTCTTAAAATTTACTTGTAAAGTGTTTATGTTAGGAAAATGACATTTTCTACTTTTGGTTCTTTAATCTCTTACAAATATATGAGTTTGTTGCATGCAATTAGTTACTATGTGCACATTTAGGGTAAAGATTGTATATTATCATCTTTTTTCTATATGTTTATATTTTTATCTTATATGCCACTAGTAATATTTTCCTTTAGTATAAAGTATCAGTATCAATAACCAAATCTATTTGCACTAAATTCCATCGAAAATTCCCTTATCATCTCAAAAATCTAAAGTTCCATAAGGGGAGCATAGAAAATATAAACAGTTCAAGTTTAAATAAAAAACAACCCTAAAGACAAGGACAATGAAATAGCCATATCATAAACCAAAATTTCATGCTACATTTCAAAAGGCAGGCACATCATTGTTGTATTTGTTATGTGGCCTTTCCCACCACTTAGTAGCCATGGCTCGAGAAAATTAACTTCAAAAACATGTTTTATTACTATTGAGGCATCTAGAGTTTAAAAATTTCCATACAAACAATGGTAATTGTATCACCCTAAAGAACAAGAAGGATAGTTACACAGCCAACCATGGTGACAATTTGGGTACCCTCTCATGTCTTGGCATGCTTTGGTGACCATATTGCATTTTTATCCAAGTTACTAGAGATAAAATCGCCGGGATCCTAAAGAAATTTAATGTTTCCTCAACGTTCAATCACTCGTGCACTATTCGAAGTTCCC